>VWZO01021174.1:152625-168326 GCA_013396975.1 Bucco capensis | reverse complement strand
AGACCCCAAGTGATTTTCAGACTGTGCCTGAAACAGTAAGCTGTAGTCAAGGAAAAAAATACACCAGAGCACAGTAGATCTCTTTCTAAAGATAATTTTGCAACCATTCTTAACATAAATGATATATATGCATGTGATATAATGGCATATTATGTTCCTATAATCCTTGTATGGGTAGGATGAGCTCATTAGCCTTCTGGCAGTCAGCCTAGGAGAAGGACAACTCTGATTCCAAACCTGGGATGATGGAGCTCGTTTAGCCCTGGAAGGCCTTCCATCTAAGAGAAGGACACTCTAATAAAACCTCCGTCCTAAGGACTTGGCTGCCAGCGTCCAAGCTTGCTAGGCCCTGGCAGATGAAGCTTAGGACTAAAGGCTGGGTCCAGCTCTGCGCATGCTGTGTCTCACCTAAAAAAAATCCATAGCGCAGGCTCGAGGGTGCTATCTGCTATCCTCTTTTTATCAGCGCACTTGGAAAAGGCGCTGATGAGGTTTGTGGATGGAGCCCTCCCTGGAGCTTCGTTCACGAAGCCTAGCCATACATACATACAATGGCATATTATCTACCACTAAAGACAAAATAGCTTTCTTGGCAATAACATTATCCTAGTTCCAATAGGAATAACTGTATTACTTTGATTTTGATATGAGCCATTAGAAAGGTTTTACAGTAAGTACTTCCACTACCCCTGCTTCCACAAAATGTTTTGATGTGCAGGCACAATTTTTGACCAGACACACAGAGCTTGCAGAGTGTACACAATTGTCAGCCATTAGCAGAGGAATGTATGCTAAAGACCCACAGAATCCAGTCAGTAAAGGGCTTCAGCTCCTTCTCCCCATAAAACTACAAGCATCACAAGAAAAGAATTTACACAGAGAGAGTATTTATAAATGAGTCTAAAAGCACCAAACCCCTGTATGTAGTATTTAAAAAATCTTCCCATTCACACTCTCCAAGATTATGACATCAATTCCTGGAGATTTCAAATGCAGAGCTTTTAAAAAATAACTACCAATGGTAGTTGGTAGTCTTTTTCAAAACCCAAACATTCTACAATAAATTGACATTATCCTTTTAGACAATGTTACTAATAATTGATATACTAGAAAAGCCAGACACCAGTACATGAAATAGTGCTGGAAAGGAGTCTGTTAAAAGGTGTAGTCACCCCTTTTGCTGATTTGTTATTGGAAAGCTTGATAAAAAATGGAATATGCATATAGAAGCCTGTAAATCTTAACAAATTTAAATTCTTTCAGCAATTCTTTCAACATAGGGAGTTACAATAAAATTGAAAAAAACAGAAGTAACAAAAGTTCAATCCATAAATACAAACCAAAATTCAACTCCCTCTGTTCTTCATATTGAAACAGAAACAAAAACCACAGTGGTGATGAGATAACATGCAGCATCACTCCAGCAATGCAGAGCATATTTCTACAGAATTAATTGACTGGCATTTGACTTCAAGAAGCTAAGTCATTAAAGCTGCATACACTAAGATAAGATTGACTGAGCTGTTCAGTTCAAAAGTGTAGGCAGGCCTTGCATTTCAGAAAATATGGCAAAATAAAAGTTTCTTCACATTGAGCTGCTTAGTGAAAGTCATCAGCTGAAAATACTAGTAGTCTGTATCTACTGATGACAAGGTGTTGTGGGCAATTTTCCTAATCAGCATGTACAACTTTGGAAAAAGATGAAAAGAGATCCACAGTATATATGTGTTCCTTCTTAAGGATTTCTGTTAACCATCCTGCAAGGCCCTGAACTCACCCTTTTACACTACATCCCAGTGTTTAAATGACAACATCAGTGATTTTTCAGTTTTCAGGGAGACACTTGCAAATGTATTTTTACCTTTTTCTCCATGTTTTGGAGTGAATATGTCTTATTCATATCTCACAAGGTTCAGGATCCTTTGCAGATGGTTCTATAAACAACTAGTTTTTACTATAGACCTTCACTACCAACAAGGTATTGGACTACTACAGCTTCCACAAGCTTGTATGGAGATGCTGCTATTCCTAGTTGGAAGCTGGATAATGAGAACACTGGGGAGCAGCATGTGTACTGAAGGCTTCTTCCAAGCTTCAGGTTCCAGGCTTTTATGAACAACCAACAGGGAGTTTAGGAGAAGATACTGATTATTCCTGCTGGCAAGACTTTTTAACTTCCATAACGTCTCTGAGGTGAGCTATAATTGCAATGATTCAGGCAAGATAAGGAGGGAGTTCTGTATCTGGGAGGTACAAAGCAAAATTACTGGAGATCTGATCTTCTAGAGAACTGCAGTTCAATACTGGGCACAATGTGATCAGTAGTGAGGCCATGAAATTTCTTTTTTACATCCTTCTTGACACACAAATGAAGATAGTGCTCTTGTAATAATGATTAGGCAGGTTTTGTTTAGTCTAATTTTCAGGGTCTATACTTCATGTAACACAGATTATTGGTGAATTACCATCCTCTCAATCACAGTTGTCTATTTTGAGAAGATATGAGACTGTAAACAAACAAACAAGCCTTATCTTTAAAATAAATGTACAAGAAAATATGAATGTGTTAGAGGAAGACAACAGAAAAAGCAGAGTTTGGGAGAAAACAGAGGAAACGAACAAATGTGAGACAGGATGCTCCAAGCTGGGAACTTAAGGAGCATTAAGACCTTAGAGACATTTATATCTTTTATTTTAAATACAGTGATTTTCCAAAATCTTCCTCAAAAACCATTTCTTGCTGCAGTATGTCAAATAACTCTCTAACATGCCATTAGTTTTGAACTCTGAATACAACTTGAAATTATACAGAGTTTGTGCCAGATATCTCAAATTAAACCTCGTCTACTCTACAGAGAGACATCATCAAGCCTGGCAAGAAATAAGGTTAGAACAGGAAGTTTTGCTTTAGTTGGTGAGGTTATGGACAAAAGTTGCTCCCACTTCCTGCTAAGTAGTACATGGAATTCTTCTGCACCTCATTCCTAAGGTATTTTTACAAGCAAAGCAGAGGGAATAATAATAAATCTAAAAAAAGACTCCGAAGTACCTGCAAGCTCTGCTAATGAGAGCATTGAGGAAAAGTGAGAGAAAATGTAGCAAAAAAATGAAAAACAAAACAAGGAACAAAACAACATCGAAAAAAAAAACCCTGACAGGAATGCAATTTAATGGCTGTCATACCTGCAGACCATTTGATTTGTGAGGAACACCTAAGAGAGCACAGTCAGCGTGACCAGTAAATGCTGGACTTGGGGATATAGCAAATGTGCTTACTGAATTTCTCATTAAGAGTATAAGGTACTCCTGTCTGCCCACCATTTCATGCTGTGTTATAGCCATAGCAGTATAGGTGGAAGGGAATCCAGGGCAGCTTCTCATCCTGTGGTCTTTGAAAATAGAAATGGTGAAGATTAAGTAGATTCTGAAGCCTAACATCCAGCTCATGGCTTCAATGTGACAGGGTATACCATAGGATCTTTTTTTCCCCTTAAGATAAATTGTAAAATATCACAGAATGAAAGCAACTTACTGAGAAGGAGTATAGATAACTGCTTAGTTGTAAATTAGAAAACTAAATAAAATCTGGAACACTTAAAACCCACATGTTGCCTGATTTAATCCCTACACATGTATTGGGAAACTACTAATTTTGGTAATCCAACAATATAATATCTTAAATATGCTATTGCCAAACTCTATCAGAAGCCCTCAATATGGCCAATTATTGACATAATTAGGATTCTTGAATTTTCCCCAAAATGTGAATTTAAATATGATAATTTTAAGATTTTCTACACATGTAGAATTTAAAACCTGATGATGTTCTGCTTCAGAAACCACTATCTCAAGTTATGTTTACAAAGAAACAAGGAAATTCAGCATGTCACCAAAGCAGCAGACAGAGAAATTTTAAGATTTACTTAAAACAGTTGAGATGCAACTCAAATGCTTTAGACAAGGCCATTGCTCCTAAAAGAAAAAATGTGTTAGCATAAGGCAGTGACTACAAAGAGCTGACAGAATGCAAAATAAAACAAAGTTAAAACAGCAGGAGTAAAATTAAAATATGGGCATTCATAAATTAAGAGATTTATTTAGAGACCCACTTAACCCAACACAAACTGTGTGACAGGACTGTTGCTCTCTTGTGTGTGACTGGAAGCTATAGGAATTAAACACACAAACACATATCCATACATTTTTTGTTTCTTTTCCACATACATGTACTTTACTACAAAACCTTGTCTAAATTGTCTTAGTTCAGAATATGATTAATGCAGCCTATCAGAAGCCAGATGGTGCAAAACCAGAGCCATCAATCACAATGAAAAGACCACTGAGTGCTATGCAGAGCGATGTGCTCTCAAATGGAATTTCTGGTCACAGAACCCTAACACACAATGTGCAGGGGAAGCCATAAACCTCGTGGCACTGCCCCTGAGGAATGGCCACAAACACATCAGGCTTTGTGAGGCAAAGAGTACTTGCTGCTGGAGCCTCTGACTGAGAAAGGCTCTGCAAGCCAAGTATATGTACTTTAAATAAAAAAAAAAAGAAAAGCAAGCTCTTTAATGAGTTTAATAATGTTTGCACTGATGACAGTATCTGTCAAACTGTGCACTTGCCATTTGATTTAATATGGGATTGTGCCATACATTAACAAAGCAGCTGTCACTGTCTGTCTGACACGTGAATTGGTATTTAATGTCTGCTCCTGCACAGGACTTACAAATGGCTCATATTTTTAGCTTTATATTACACATTTTCTGCAAATGTTTTATGGAAAATAAGGTTGGGATTTGTAATGTAAACCAGTGATGACTTACATCTTGTAACATTTAGTACCAAGCAGGCCTTTTATATAGAAAATCAGCTTGTGAAGGAGCATAATTTGCCATTCTCGTGCCTCCTAAATGATGCAATATTAAGGGAGATTCAAAAATAAGCAGCAGTAAGAACATATAGGTATTTTTTTCCTGGAAAAAGCATGGCAATATGAAATAAAGGATTTGTCAGAATTACTGCTTGTATTTGCAAACTGAAGTGTTTTATAACAACAACTCTTTTATGTGTGCTAGAGATCTCTCATTTCAGAGAAATATACTTAGGAAAAAAAATCTCATGCTCTGTTTTAAAGACTTTTGTCAACTACTTGCATATCCATATCTCCTATAAGGCTACATGACTAGCTATGACTATCCTGATTGTTTAAGTAACGGGTAAAAAAAAATCACCCAACTGAACTTGACCTTAAAGCAGCATTTATATGAACTAAAATGTCACCTTTAAAGATCAACCTCTTAGGTGCTTTTGGTGGTATTAGAAAATACCACATTTTTCACAAAGAAATGGTAATGCTCCTGTTCCTTTAAGATAAACCTCCCATTTTTATCTTGATGGATCATGAGATAGCAAGCCTTAAATTCATCACTGGCCCCACAAGCCTCTTATACTTCAGTCTAAGATATTTTCAGATACTGCAAATCAAATAGAGGTAGTCTCTAGAATTACAGGAAGAAGCTACAGATTCTTGGAAATATTTTTTTTTAATAATGAAATCTTGCCAAAATTTGAAATGATGAAGTGAATTCCACAGAAGATGATTGCCTCTCCCTCAAAAAATGCATGGAAGGATGGATAAATTTATTTTATCCATCTTTGGATGGATAGAGTTTTTTGGATGAAACTATTTTATGTTCATAAAATACTGGAATACAGAGGAAAACGTAACACAAAACCCATGTCATATTTAGGGAATGAAATATGCTTTGTTAACATGCATTTGTAACAAAATCCTCTCTTCCTGCTGACAGCATCACTCCTTCTGTCTGTTACACTAAAACTCAAGTACAGCTGACATTGATTTGTGTTTCAGATGTTTTCTACTGCCCTGAACTAGGACCCAAAACTCCACGGTATATGCCTACACTGCTATCTATAGCTTTACATGGTCACTTTACTCAGGCTTGTCTTTTCAACTGTATGATAACTAACTTCTTCTACACTCTTTTAAGTGGGATATAGTACATAGAGGAACTGATAACAAAATAAAAACTAAAGGAGAGTTTCTAGTTCCACGAGTTTGAACGACAGCAAAAGATGGAATTGTAGCCAGTGATAACTTAATACAAATTGGGAAAAATGTGATTCCCTCCTTCCCTAACTTGAAATACACCACATTGATTCCAGTATCATCCAGAAACAATCTCAACTCAAAGCCTTTGTTGATGATAATACTGGGCTTTCGTGTGTGTGCATGTATGTAAGGCTGTGCAGAAGAATATTAAGAAAGGATAAGGAGATCAACATTTCCATCCTCTTATTATTATCAGACACAAAGCCAGAAAATACACATCTGCTTCACAGCTTTGTATCAAAGGGTCATTAAAACAAGCTTTTAAACAGGAATAAGGAAGAAGAAAAGTAAATGAAAATCAACTATTGTTCTCTAGTGAGAAGAGAGGGAGCAGAGTGTAAAGTTATATGTGTATGCAAAGTTCCCAAAACTTGGCTCTCTGGATATGTAATCAATTAAAAGCAAGCAAAGTCAAGAGCATGGTCATATAAAAACTTAGGTCAATACCAAAGCTTAAGTTCTTGAATAGTGAAGCACTATACTCTCCCTTCTGCAGGTGGGTTCTAATGCATTACAACCCTGATGCCTTCCCCTCCAACAGCAAGCTCTGTTTCCCACAGCCACTTCAATGCCGTGAGGAAGTACAGCTGAAGAACTGAGGGGCTCCATAAAGAGGAAAAAAACCCAAGAAAAATGTAAGTGTAGGTGAATTAATGAAAATTCAGAGAGAATACAATGTTAATACGTGAAGAACATACTGAACAAAAAATATGTATGCAGGAAGAAATAAAAATAAGGCAGACTACATATAGAAGAAATAAACTTTTATAGGGGAGGGGGACAAAGAAATGGCAATAGAATAAAGAGGGAAGGGAAAAAATGAGAAGTGAAAGGTAACTGGGAAATCGAATCCACTACAAACTGTACAGCCACAAGGAGATACAGGTCAAATGAGATGTTAAAGAACAGGAGAAGGAAAGACAAAAGATATGCAAACTTGATACGAACTTGAAATGACCACAGAACCAAAGACTATGGAGTTATCATAGAATCCTAGAATGGGCAGGTTGGAAGGGACCCTAAAGATCATCTAGTTCCAACCTCCCCACACTGAGCAGGGATGCCAATCACTAGCCCAGGTCACCCAGGGCTGCATCCAGCCTGGCCTTGAACACTGCCAGGGATGGGGCAGCCACAACCTCTCTGGGCAACCTGTGCCAGTGCCTAACCACTCTCCAGGTAAAGAACTTCCTTCTAATCTCCAATCTAAATTTCCCCTCCTTCAGTTTATATCCATTCCCCCTTGTCCTATCACAGTCTGACCTCCTAAAAAGTCTCTCCCCTTCTGTCCTATAATCTCCCTTTAGGTACTGGAAAACTGCTATAACTGCTTTGAGAAAGCCTTCTCTTTTCCAGGCTGAACAATCCCAACTGTCTCAGCCTGTCTTCATAGGGGAGGTTCTCCAGAAACCTTAAGAAGGCTAGGCCTGTTTACTTTTTGAGATTTCAAGGTTTTTCAGCAACTAATTCGAAAAAAAAGAAGTAAAATATCTTTCTTTTTCATACTTTTGTGTCAGTGCCACAGCAACGATGGACAAGGTACATAAGTGATACAAGACATGCAGCAAAAGGTAAAGCCTTTTCTGGAAAATAACAAGAGGATTAATGTGCCTTAAGCAATTGGTTTTACTTGAGTTCATATGACAGATATTTAATGTTACCATAAAACTTGTCTCTCATTTTATATTTCAATTTTTTCTGGAGGTAGAAAATACTTATTTGAGACAATCTGCTATAGCTGTTAGCACTTACATGCTGTATCAAGGAGAAAAACTGTTAAGTAAACAACCACTATTTTCATGATAATTTAACTGAAAAAATGTACAGATGTTTTTACATGAGGGGGAGGGATACATGTGGATTACATCAGCTTATTTCTTAACACTGTTCTCAAGATAGTTTAGGAAGATATTTCAATACCTTGGTACCTGTGAAACCTTGTGCAACATCTAAGCCTGTGGCATCACATAAACACTACCTTTTTGTATAGAGGCAAATGTGATTAGACAGACTATTGTTTTTTTAGAAAGACCATTTAAAAAAGATACAAATAATATCTGTTTAATCTAAAACAGGAAAAGCTTCCCTTCTGGTTGATACCTAAAATAATAATCCCCAATAATTCATTTAGCATCAGACAGAGTCAGATACTTTAAATAACCAATTACAGCAAAAGTTACTAGCATTGAGTACAGTTTTAACCAAAGGATTAAGCACATATACACTACCAGTTTGTATATATTTTAGGGTTTGTATAAAAGAAAACCAATGAACAAATCATGGGTTTTACAGCAATAAATTCAGGAATTGGGTTGTTTTGTTTTCTTTGGTTTTTGTTTTGTTTTCATTTTTTGGATGCAGGATAGTCTTCAATTAAGACTGCAAGTCTTTTATCCCAACATTTTATCTATAGAATTAATTTAGAGCAGATATATCTTTTCCTATACAGTGTATTCAACAGAGAGCAAGCCTTTTTCTTGCATTGTTTCCCTTGTTTCTTCTCCTATTCTCTACAAAACCCTGAAACAATTTCTGCTATTTGAACAGCCATTACTAACCTGTCTATATATTTGCTGGCTCTGTGTTACAGATGGTATAAACTTCAAGGCAGCTAAGAGTTAAGCCAAGAAAAAGCAGGAGCTTTTCAGGCCATTAGATTTTCTTCACTAGCATCAAGTAGTGTTCAAGGGTGCTATTAGCACAAGGCCACTGCACTGCTCTTCCAAACAGAAATTGCTTTTTTCTTTCAGTAGTCTTCTTTGAAGCCTCACATCATATCAAGAGCACAAAACAGCTTTATGTAACCTCCTCCAAAAAGCAGTTCTGAACATGAGGCAAGGGAAAAGGGAAGAATGGATGTAGGTTACAATAAGAATATTTCCATAAAACGTGGTCATATCTGACATCTGAGCTATTAAATTAAACCTGAAATCTATTTTGAGGCAGGAGATAGCAAAAGGCTCTGTCCTTTTCAGCAATAACCTAGAAATCCTTTTCATCTTACAGAAGAACAACTCCAAGCACCTGCTTTAGGAAATTCAGACTACAGCTTATATCACAGGCATAGCAACCTCACAGTTGCCTTATGATTTTGTACACTGTTGTTCCTAGAACAGATGAAAAGCAGATTAAAAGGGTTTTTGTTTTTTTCCAGAATCACATAACCAAGTCATTACTCAGAAAATCTGAAGGCTGAGACAGTATCTCAAAGATACTTTTTTTTTTCCTGGCTCAAAAGTAAAACCTACACATCCACAGCACTTCTACTGCACAAAAAACCCCACAGTTAATACCTGAGGAACAGTACTGTTCTGAGGAAAAATAACAAGAATTGCTTGTGGTTTTCAGCAGTTCTGAAATTTCCCATTTCCAAACTCACAAACCATCCAAACTTGGTTTATTTAAACATGCTAGCTGCCATGCTTAATATATAAAGCACTTCCTAATGCCAGTGGCTATGAAAGATGGCCAGCAACAAATGCAGAAGTAGAAGATGGCAAAGTCTGGGAGGTTAGGAACTACTAAAAAGGTTCAAGCCTAGATTACTGAAAGATGTAAATCTCATATGCCAGATAGGTTTAATGCAGCATTTGGTTTAGTCTTTCACTAGCTGCCTTTAAGAAACTACTTTCATAGCAACACTTGCAATTCTACAAGTGTCCAACATCTCCATTTACATGTCCTCTCATGTAATCACATCATACTACAGTGCAGACATCTTCAAAACCACAAAAGTTTTCAGGATCTAATCAACATAGTGGTATGGTGATGTCTGGCATTAGAATGTCAGGCATTTTTAGAGTTGTTTCTCTCAGGACATATATTTCTTTTGTTCAATTTTGCTTATCTGAGAAGGATACACAGAAGGTCCAGCTTCCTGAACATAGGGGTAAAACAAAAGGAAGCAGCACACTGGTAGGAAAACTGGTCCCAGTAGAAGTGCTTAACTTCCCATCTCCCTCTCTTTCTGCTGTTAACTAAGCAGACCTCACCTTGCTGAAGACAGTTTTGCTTATTCTCAGAGCTACCACTGCAACCTCCATTGCCCTGCTACAACCTGAAGTCCCCAAAGGCCATTAGCTACAGAACAGGGGTTAAAAGGACTGCAAGACATTGCTATCAGGTGCCAAGGGACTCCAGTCCCTCACTCCTTACCTGGTACTTTCCTTTTGCTTTGGGATATTTCACATTTCACACAGGTGCCCATGACTATTTCCACACAATGCCACAGTCATGGGCATAACTATAATTAATATTTAATATAATAATTATAAATTATTAAATAAACAAAAAATTATTAAATATAAATTATAATTTTAATTATTTATATTTATTATATTTATAATATTATAATATAAATAATATTAATATCATTCATATCTTGCCAATGAAAATCACTTTGACCATACAGCTACGCTTCCATAGGCAGTGCCAAAAGAGATCCTACTGTTTGATAGTAGCTCCTGCCTGTTTCATTATGAAAACACAGTTTCAGCCTCTCATTACTTCAGCCTCTTTCAATCTGTACTACCATAATTTTATTTTTTTTTTAATGACTTACAAATGCCTCAAACTCTCTAGAGTTACAGAATCCAGCAGGCGAAAGAAATGTCCTATAACCAAAGTTTAAGGATGCTCCACTAAAAAAATGGAGCAAGAGTCAATGCACTGTTGAAATAACTGGTTGAAAACAATTATCATAGTTAAGTCTGTAAGAGGCAGCAGCCATTGGCACCTTAACTTTAAGCATAGCCATACATAATATTGTTATTAATCTACCTTAAGTCAGTTATGCACACATCTACCTTGATCAAAGCCAGTGGAATACAGGACCATCACCTCCCTGCCTCCCAAAATTGCTTACCAGGCTAAGAGCTAGCTAGGAAAATCCCAATTGTATATCTTAATGCAGTGGTCCCTATAACTTACCAACCACACAGGCATTGCTTGTGGGGTTTTAGGTTTTTAAGTGTTTTAACGTTTCCAAAACACATAAATAAAGAATAGAGCACGAGGCTTACAGAATTTACAATTATTTTACTAGTATTGCATCAATTAAGAGCATGTTTTGAAATAGGAATTTATTTTTTTTTAATCCTAAGTATTTTTCAACTTGGAGAAAAATCAAAACCTTCTTTTCAAATCACATGAACTTTGACTTGATTTCTTCCTTGGCTGGACACAGAATATGCTAAAATAAATCACTAACATTGGAAGATATGACCTTGTATTTTTTTATAGATCATGTCCTATTCTTGAGCAAAAGATTCAGGTTGCAAAAAGCAGAAACAAATGCAGAGCTGAGTTTTAAGCACAAGTCTCAGAGGATTTCTCAGTGTAACAGCACAATGCTGCCAGAGGCATGTATGGACATGCCCCAAGGTTTCTCTTTCTGGCTATCCTCTCAAGAAGGCAGAACAGCCAAATGATTAGTAGTTTGCTATCCTGTGTTTACTATATGTAAAAACATCCCTTTTAGAGCATAAATTGAGGATTATAGTTTTAAACAACTGCTCCAGGGCTAGACTGAACACTTAACTCATCTGACAAGGAGAAGAAAAGGAGCTAGGTCTCTGTGCTGCTGAATTTGGATGCTTGCTGCATATTGAGCCCTGAAGCTTATATTAAGCTTCTCAAACCTGTTGTTTTGACCAGGTAACCTGCTATCACAACTGCCTGAATAGCTTTCACAAAACTGGGTCACAAGTTTTAAAGGGCAAACATCATTCAGGAGAAAGATACTAAGACAGTTAAATATCCACTGCTGACAGAATAAAATTCTTGCTGTGTGCAATGTGGAACCTCACAGTGTACACACAAAAAAGATTCAGCAGAAATTACTTGTGTGAAAAGATAAATCTTTCATTAAATGAGCTAGTAGAAAACTGGCCAGATTATAGGTAAGGGTAAAAAGACCACTCCTCAGCTATCATCTTCTTAAGTTTAAACCACTAAAACTGTTGTTGATATAGCTGTATCAGGATGTCATTTTTATTTTATTTTTTTGCTAGTCCTAGAAAAAGATAAAGTGTACATATAATTGGAAGAGCTGTTTTATTGCTAACTAGGGAAAAGTTACATAGGACCTGACTCTCAAGAAAGCCAGACTATTTCCTACTCTGCATAAGCACAGGAAAAATGCAAGTATTTCAGAACAAGGAATGGCTTCATCTACAGAGTTCTATGCATTCTTACACATGCCAACTGAAAGAAGTTTGAACAAATGTCAATCAAACATCCACTTGGAACAGCTCTTCATAATCAAGTTACAGCTCAGCATTTCCTAAATGATTAATTAGTTTTGGAAAGAAGGAATTTTAGAAGATGCTTATTTTAACAACAACAACAAAATCTGAGACAAGTGATCTTTCTGTATGTGTCTGACATCAAGGATTCAATATATTTGCCAGGTAGTCCAGACTTATGCTACCTGAGCTTTGTCAGAGCCATGGTATCTGAAAGACCCACAGGTTTTGTAGTTGGAGGCTTTGTGAACACTATGGTGACACCAGGTGAAAAACAGAAGGATCAAATCCCCCTGGATAGGATAAGTATGCAATCAAAGGCCCTTTTTTGAGATTTGCTGTCATACAGTTTCATCTGAGCAATGAGAAGGGAAACCAGATGGTGAACTATGAGTATTCAGGCATTAAAGAATACAGGAGCTCAACTCCTCCTCCTCTGTTATCAGCAGAGGTTGAATACCTCCCACTTCTCCAACCCTTCTGCATAGAAAAATGTAAAAGGTCTGCCCCCTCTGCTGCTGCATTAAGAGCTCACTAGATGCAAGGTAAGACTCCACATCTGGAAGTGGAAGGGAATGGAACAGGCTGCCCAGGAGGACTGGGGAGTCTCCTTCTCTGGAGACATTCCAGAGCTGCCTGGATGCATTCCTGTGTGACCTTGTCCACAGGTGATCCTGCTCTGGCAGGGGGGTTGCACTAGATGATCTTTCTAGGTCCCTTCCAACCTCTGACATACTGTGATACTGTGAAATCCTTGCCTTCTCCCTCCATAAAAGAGCTGGCTTTTCACTTGGGAATGTAGAACCAGAAACATTTAAAATGTCTTTCTGGATGCAGTAACTTACACTAGATAGGCAAACATATATTGAAGTGAAATTTTTAGGAATAGCTACTAATTTTAACAGCTATTTTTCTCCTAACAAAGCACAAGCAGTAATAAGGTTAGTAAGGTTAGTGTATAGTTACCCTATACTATATAGTTACTATATAGTGTATAGTTATATAGTTATAGTGTATAGTAGTAAGGTTAGTGATGTTACAAAACATCACTTTCTGGTTTATTGACTGAAGGATAAGCTTGGTAGAATTAACATTTCCTGACTGATTTTTCTCTTTTCTATGTGATATGCCATCATAAAAAAATGAATTACTATCAGTCCTGTCCCATCCACTGTGGCCCTTCCAACTGCTTTTAACATCTGTTTTAAACGATCTGTTTTAACTACTACCACCAAACTCCAGCTTATCCTTTAAGGTTATCTCTTTTCTACTTTATAAAGTTTCTCAGAGAAAAATCTTTTAATCAACCAATAAGAATCCTGGAAGGCAGTAATTCAAGTCTTTTGTGCCATGATCCTGCATCACCACCAACACTTTCAGAAAGCCATCATAAAATCTCCTTTTTACACTTACTGAAAATAATTTACAGAACAGCAAACAACCACCCTCAAAAGCAACCCTTCTGCCATGTGTATCAAACACCACAGAACCAGAGTAAAACTAACACAGACCTCCACTTGAAATAACTGTGTTTTCAACTAATGTCAATTACTGTTAGATTTAATATAAAAATTAAAAGCTACAACAATTGGCAGCGGTGGTGGAAATTAAAAGCACAGAGCAAGAAATCTGCAGAGAATTTGTTGCAGCCACTACAAATAGGAAGTCGTTAGCAGAAGAAAAACTTTCACTGTCAAATGGAAAATTAGGAAAGCTCACCCTTTAATAAAATGTCATTTTTCCTTTTTCCCCCTTTTACCCTCAGATATATAGGCAGGATGTGCTTGGAAGTAGCAAAAGCATGGAACTTGAGAAATCACTCATCAAACAATTGTGCTACTTTTAATAATTTATTAAAGGTCCTAACAAAGATCAAAAGAGAATCTATCTAAGCATTTATATTCAATTCCTCATTGCCTGATGACTAATTTGTAAAGAGTGCACAAGTCTTCACAACTGAAGCCAACAGCATTTGAGGAGACTTTGATATAATGCCACAAAGGATATGAGCAGGAAGGCACCAGGAGTTATGAATGGCCAAGCTCCATTAAAAGTGCTAATAAAAGAATAATGGAATTTCCTCATACTATGAATAAAAAGCATTGGCACAGGAGAATTCAGACACGGAAAGGAGTATCAAAGCTTCTAGTTCATCAGTTGCTTCTCCTTATTAGATCTTAATTGACTTACTATTAGATTTACCTTAAAATGCTTCAACTCAAAAACCACAATGAGCCCATTCAAAAGCCTGTCACACTAATTTCCTTTATTCTCCATGTTTCTCAGTTTTCACAGGCCCTTAATACCTGCTTCAGAAATCCTTGTAAATAATGCAGGTCTATCTATAAAAAAAACACTTCAAAGTGATGGATTTAACCTGAAATGATATACAGTTATTAAAATGATAGAATATGCCCAATGTTTGACAATGTTTTTTTAAACTGTAAATTTTCAAGTTGCTGGTAACTATGGAATTCTCATAGCAGCAACCTACCTGACAAATTTAATCCATTAATATTTACGCAATGTATTTCTTTCTCATAGATGTAAGTGTAGTTACACACAAACACACATGTTCAGAGACAGGTGCCCATACATACACATTTCTGCCAGCTTCTTCCCCCAAATACGAAACTTAGCTATTTTTTCTGATATACAGTTGGTACATGGCCAGGAAGAGAAGGGACAAAGTTCAGAACTTCCCTTTGATATGTCGAAACAACAACAAAAAATGTTTCAAATCTTTCTTGGATACTTGCAAAATCATCCACATGTAGCAAAACAGAAGCAGCAAAGACAGTTATGCTGCTGACAAATTGTTAAAGGGTTTCACAGTATCACAGTATAGATTAGGGGTTGGAAGGGACCTAGAAAGATCATCTAGTCCAACCCCCCTGCCAGAGCAGGATCACCTAGATGAGCTCACACAGCAATGTGTCCAGGCAGCTCTGGAATGTCTTCAGAGAAGGAGACTCCACAGCCCTCCTGGGCAGCCTGGTCCAGTGCTCTGGCACCCTTACTGTAAAGAAGTTCTTCCTCATGTTAATACTAAACCTCCTGTAATCCAATTTACTTCCATTCTCTCTTGTCCTAACATTAGATGCCATTGAGAAGAGCCTGGCTCCCTCCTCCCAACACTCGCCCTTAACATATTTATAAGCATTAATGAGGTCTCCTCTCAGTCTCCTCTTCTCCAGGCTGAAGAGACCCAGCTCTCTCAGCCTGTCCTCCTAGGGCAGATGCTCCACTCCTTTCATGATCTTGGTGGCCCTGTGCTGGACTCTCTCCAGCAGCTCCCTATCCTTCTGGAGCTGGGG
>VWZO01021174.1:103515-152616 GCA_013396975.1 Bucco capensis | reverse complement strand
GCCTTCCCCTCATCTCTCCATCTAGTTATGCCATCATAAAATGCTATCAGATTTAGTGCACTTGTTTAAAAGACATGCCCACAGATGCATCCAAGATAGAAGGAACTCCCCCCAAATATTTACAAAACTACTTAACTCTCCTCCAGTTTGCCGCTTAATGCTCTCTTTTGCATAATATTTACAAAAAAACTCATGACATAGTTGCAGCACAGGAATGCTGTGATCCCTGTCTCTTGGTTCTCCAAAAACTTCTCGTAACAGCTTTAATTTTTTTATTTCATGTTGTCATGGCTTTAGGGAAGTGACCTTCTTTCTTTAGTGTGGGATATAATAAATATGATGTTCTTTTACTACAGTTCCTAGACTTTACAAATGAGGATCAAGTTACAATGATGATGTGTATTTCTTCTTCCCTCAGACAACCATCAGGCTGCTAAGCAAAGCAGCCTCTTCCAATGATGCTTCCAAAATCAATAGACAATTCAGCAGTATCACTTATCTCAGGGCCTAACTGACACAACAGGCTAAGCAACATACTCAAGAGTAACACAGCTTCTAAACAGTGGAGGAGAAGAGATGGGAATCCAATACCACATATGGTCACTTTGCAGGATTTAGTGTCAGTCTGTAATTTTCCCTTCTATGAGGTTAAGTCATTGGTTTCACAAATCAGAAAATGCAGCTTTTCACAAGTTCAATAACATGAATACTCTGCACTTTCCTCTCATTTTTGCATTAAACATGGAATACAGTTATCACAAATCTTTGGAATGATTCTTAACAACAAATGTAGGTACTATATTTTTCCCTTACCTTATGATCATATGGACTGTATGAATGAAACAGCTGGGACAGATCCTTTGTTCTCTGTTTTTTCTGAAAAGTAATATTAATAAATAAATCGTATTAGAAAAGTTAAAGGAAAAAGAAGGAGACTATGATTTAAAAAGCTGCATGCAGGTACAAACATATTCTGTCCTCACTTTGTTACTGGAACTGTAGGTATGAAGAGCAGTGTATGCACATTAAGGATAATAAATATCACAGAAAATAATTAACATATATATTAACAATGTTAAGAGCATAGCATTAATAAATAATAAATACCAATCTATGGAACATCAGTGGAATGGATAAACAATTCAAATTTGCTTTAATTTCTGCACAATAAATCATAAATAATGTCTTAGAATACAGATAAAACTTGCAGTTTACACTCTAATCTTGCAAAGACTTGCCCACTTTTCCAGCATGTACATGCAGTCTTGCTTTATAGCAGATTAGGTTTAAAGGAAGTCAGTTTAAAGAAGAGTAATTTATTAGTTTTTGATTTCTTTTGATGGTAATACTCTTATTGCCTTGACTGGGGAAAAATTAATAGGTGGTATGTCATTCAATGCCAAGGCAAGGGGGAAAACACCCTCCTTCTGTTAAGTGCAAAGTTCAAAGACAAAACCTGCTTAATCCAGCTCCTCCTGAAAACCAAGGAAAGAGCTTTCAGTGATTTCAGCAGATGTTCAATAGAATCTTTCAGCTGCATCCTATGGAGGGGGGGAACAGGGAGAGGAGAGAAATACCCTTCATCTTTAACACATGGATGAGTCACAAGTTAAGTTCAAAGTTTTATTATGTCAAAATCAATAGTGACTTATAGCTCAGGAAGGCAAAGAATTGGGCGTTGGAAAATGTTTAAAGAGGAGACAACTACAAGAACCTATTGTTTGTAGACTGTACACTTGTCATATTTTAGCCACCATTTCTGTGAAAGTCATATTCCAATGAAACTGGCAGAATCTGCCAGCATGCTGGCAACTCAGTAAGACACCTGCATGACTGCAGTATTTATTTTAACTTCTGGAAACTACAGGACAATTGAGTAATTTTTGATTATGCAAAATGAACTATGTATTTCCTTTCTTTACACAGCTTTTGTTTTCAATGAAACATTCAGGTGCAGCAATTTATTCACAAAAGGTGTAACTATCTGAATATAGAGATGTAAAAATGTCTTAACCAGAGAGTTAAGGTTACATAGTTAGTTTGTGTCTTTCTAGATCATGGAGTTCAGCTTAACTCTGATCTCTAAAAACCAGAAAGATAAAACAATTCAAAACACAGAGACTAAGAAAAGGGCAAGGAACACATGCTGCTATAATGGTAATCCCTTCAACTCCTGCAGCCAGCATTAGCCACACTTTATTAATAATGTTTTTTACATGAAGAAAAGGCACAGTTCCCAGCTCACCTATAATCAGTGTAAAAGTACAGAGTAAAGCAGGCCTCTCCATATCTAGATATGACAGGAGAAAGTAAAGAGCCCAAAAGCTCCTTCTCCTTTATTGCTTCCAGTGGACTATTTCAGTCCCTAAGCCATCTATTCACTGGTATCTCCTGAGAACTTCCTCTCTTGATGCAGCTTCATACTCCTATTTCTCCTTCTTTGGCTTAATCCAACATCCCTTCAGTAACATGCATTTTTTTTGAGCAATAAGAACCCTGTTTCTTTCCTTCCATCACAATGCATCTATGATCTCAAAATTACAAAGGCCTTGGGTAGTTCCAAACTGCAAACTTTAATAATAAAAAGAATGGAGTGAGACATCCTATCTGAAGACACCCACTGGACTAACTTTAATCTCCAAAGAGTTACTTGGCAAAACACCAGAGAGAGATCACAGAATCATAGAATGGTTAGGGTTGGAAGGGACCTCTGGAGGTCATCTAGTCCAACCCCCCTGCAGTGGGCAGGGACATCCCTAACTAGATCAGGTTGCCTAGAGTCCTGTCAAGCCTCGCCTTGAATGCCTCCAGGGATGGGGCCTCAACCACCTCCCTGGGCAACCTGTTCCAGTGTTCTACCACCCTCGTGGTGAGGAACTTCTTTCTAATGTCCAGTTTAAATCTCCTCCTCTCCAGTTTAAAACCATTGCCCCTTGTCCTTTCATTCCAGGCCTTTGCAAACAGGCCCTCTGCAGCCTTCTTGTAAGTTCCCTTTAAGTACTGGAAAGTCACTAGTAGCAACTATTCCAACCAAGGTACATTTAAACCCCTTGCTTGGAGATTCAATCCATAAAGTCTTCAATCTGTGCATTTACAACCACAATATAGATATGAGCCAAGCCACTGAAACTGCCACCTTATCAAAGTTTACAGATTGCTTTTTGTTCTGCAAAGCCATTTTGAAAAAAGTGATCAGAAAGCAGTGAAGCATTCTCTTTGACCTTGAGTTATTCAGTGCATCACCCTCTTGGAAATGATCCTGAAAAAACCTGTTGTGCCCCAGCCAGATTTCTTGATAAAATCGTAACTGGTGTTCATTAAGCTCTTGTGCTGGTGCCCTGTAAGGTCTGAAAGGGCAGAAGTGACAATACAGGCTTAACAAGTTTTCTACTTTCTGTAGCTAACTCACTTCTACTGACGTTATTCCTGTCTTTCTGATCACATCTATAATGAGGCATACAAAATCATTTGGGGATTAGCTAGTCTTTTTGACCTGACCTATCCCAATTACTATGTTAAAAGAGACTCACTGTTCTACTTCAACTATTGATACAAGTGCATTTCATTAGTATAGCTTGGTTTAAGGAATTACTTTCTAATAATTTTTGATCTATACATGGAAAATGTCACTTGGTGTACCAAGTGTTATATTCAGCAGTTTATTTTAGCATTCCAGGAAGGTGGGTATTTTTTCCAACTCCAGTTAACAACAGAACTGTACATTCCTAATTCATATTTTGTATACTCTTTAGTCTTCTGTATACTCAGTGATTCTTTCTAAAAACTTTAGAACAGAATTTTATGAGCCAATACAAAGTGGTTTTTTTGTCTAAAAAAGGAAAATATAGAAAACTTTATGCACTTTACCAATCCTATTAATCTAGAAAATAATTGCAAACATTGAAGTGATCCTGTTTTCAGGATTATGGCAACACAAATAGCCAAGATTAAGTCTATTTTATATTTTAAATAGAGATTCTTATTTATGGAAGAATACAAACATTTTAATAAATAACATAGGACCTCCATAAAATCATCTATCAACCTATCTGAAAATAATTTCTTGAAGGATTCCTTTTCAATTAAACCACTGACATTGCAATTTCTTCCTTTTTACCTCCCATCTAATTTCAGCTGTGTAATACAGACTCTTCAAACTCATGTATTTTACAAGTATTACTGAATTCTATTCCTTCTGGTATATTTCAGTTCTTTAATTTCATTTAAGATTAATATTTGTTATTCCTATCATTTTTCATAATAAAATCTCCCCTTTAGGGAGGATAAATTATGCACAATTTCTTCTGAATACTTCCACAAAGAAATGCTTAATTTCAAAAAAGGCCTTCAACATTTGTTCATCTTGAGGGTCCTTGAAGTGGGTGTAGTTTGTAAATGCTCTGTCTCACTTCCTGTAGATTTTTATGTCTGAAATTCACACTGAAATGTCAAAATCTACATAAAGTGGCTAATTTCTAAGGACACCACTGTAACTGATTAGGAAGACTGTTCAGCTCAAGAAGATTTGTAGAACAAAAGTATCCACCAGGAACTTGGCCTGGGGTATCAGCCATATTTCAGATTAGATTGACACTAGATCAGGAATAAAGTAATTGGTCAGGAGGGACAAACTGTGTTTGATTAAGATAAAGATAAAGTTCAAGAAAGGGTCACCAGGAACCCACCTCAGGATATTTCAGTGTCCTTTTCTGCCCAAGCACATTTTACAGGCCATCAAGTGCCACATGATTTGCAAATGCTAGGTAAGCTTCATGGTATAAAAAAAAAAAAGATTAAAAAAATTTAAATGCAAAATGCAATTTTTTAAAAAATAAAAATATATATTAGTAAGTCTAGGTTTTTAAAAAAAATAATAAAATTTAAACCAGACTTAGAGCACTGGCAAATTTTGTTCCTGGAGCCTGAAGTAACTGTTACAGTTAGCCACAAAACTAATACACTCAACCAGAGCCCATTTATGTTAAGCATCAAAGATAGTAAAGTGTAAACTATTTGAGTAACATAATTAATATCATACCTGGATAGCTTCTTAATTTGCTATCTGTGTTAAGTCACAAACTATTAAATCTAAACTGTGTTCTCATTTGAGGAATTCCTGAATTGGCAAAGCAAATACATTCAATTTCAGGCATTAAGTTACAAGCAATACTCCTTTAAGTCTCCAACTGCTGGTCCTGTTTCCAGCTCAGAGCAGATGGGTTCATAAAGTGTATTAAAATTCTGAAGTGAAGTAGTGAAAAATTTCCAGTATTACAGAAGTTAGCTAATTGTAAAAATTATGAACAGACAGTTAAAACTTCTTCCATGGCTCTTCCACTTCATTATGAGCCAAATGAAGAGGACAGGGCAAAAAATACACAAACATAACATCCAGTTATGTCCCCTCTGTACCAGCTTGTGTGAATGGGTTCTCTAGGCATCTATGGATTTGGATGGAGTTGTAACAGAGACCAGCAGACCACAGGCAGTAACATTACCTGCTGAAAATGTAGCATATGAAAATTTCCCAAGGACTAATAAGCTCTGAAGTCTAGCACTCATGCTGAAGCTGCAAGAACTGAAACTCAGGACAAACCCAGCCTGTTCAATCTGCCTAAGGCCATTACAATCAACAACAAAGAGACTTGGACCATATCCAAGAGGACTCCTACATGCAGATGAAGACTGGTGGATTATATTTACACCAAAAGGAACACAGGTCCTTCTGAGGGACTGTCCATGCACCCACCTTGAAGCCACTAGTTGACATTCCCCATCCAAGCATACAGCTGGGGCTAACCTCCCAGCTGGTGCTCCACCAGCAACTACAGGTGAGCATGTGAGTGAATGCCAGGGACTAAATGAATGTGTTGTGCAAACAGTTATCTGCTTTTAACAATAATATCTTGGTTCTACTAATCATAGCAGTTTAACGAGTAAAAGGTGTTTGAAGAAATTTTTCTTTCTCTCTCTGCCTTACTTCAATTCTCTTATCACAGAAGAGAGAATTTACAAAACAGTCCTTAAACTTCCCATAACATTCTAACTTGGAGCCTGAGATCAGAATACATAATTCAAAATTACTAGTAAAGGAAAAAGATGCACAATTTTCATCTTTTATTGCCCTCGTGACAGCTGTCTTACCATTTCAACCCTTGTAATTAATACATTCCATGTATGTGTGTAATCATGCAGTTTGTAGTGAGATTCAGAAGTAATAGAATAAACTAAATTTATGCATTGAGACTGTCTGCCATTGTACATAAACTCCTTTTGAAGAACAATGTTAGAGTCTTGAAAATGTTAATGAAGTAATTTAGGTAGGAAATACAGAAGAATGGTACGCTCTTCTGCATTTTTATAAGCAACTGCAATGGATGTCAAACCACAAAAACCTACCAAAGAAAGCCCCAAACCCCCTCCATGACACCACTAAACTCGTTTCACTAAACTACATTTCCATTTTCTGACTTCTGAATTTTTTCTGAGAAAAAGATATACTGTGAAAGGAGAAACCTTCTTGTGATGCTGATCAAATATATATTTATATTAGAGGTAAAAATGGTTTTCTCCCTTCAAATGACAGACTTCCACCTTTTTGTAGACAGTACCTTCCTTCCCTTCTATTCAGCACTGGAGTATGTGGTACACAAAAACTGCTGATGCCATTTCAGCTCTTTTGCAACTAAAATCTCAGAATTCCATCAGGGCTTCCAGATGGACTCACAGGGGCAGGAGGATGGGTAATGAATGCTTATGGCCACTACAAACCTTACAGGACTACACTTTCCTAAAAGCAAGTGTTTATATTGGATGGTCAACATGTGGACTGTACAAGGCAACAAATATCAACTCACAAAATCATAGGATGTTGGTGGTGGTTCAGAATCCTTGCATATTCTGTAACTATTTCTGGCTTGACACAGAAGCAGCCTCCTCCTCCACATGCATATTCAACACATTTTATTTGCTAGTGTCCATTAATTCTTTTTCTTAACAACATGGCCTAGATTGAACCCATAGCTGTACATTTACTTTAAGATGCTCAAATTTTCAGACTGAATTTGTATAAAGGTTATGAGGAAGCTGTTGGTAATTTTCATTCCAATCTATTTCTCCTGTAAAAACAAAGCAAAACTCAAAAAAGCAGAACAACAACTTGTTTTTTCAGGGGTATTTCCAGTCTAGTTTTCAATTTTAGCTGGCTTTCTCAAGCAAGACAGTTGTGCTCCTTGGAAGCATAAGACTTCTACTCTACCAGGTGCCTGAAGCATCACAGCACAAGATTTAAGAGCTCTGGCTCTAGGCTAGAGTCAGAATATTGTCCTTTCTCAGGGGTCTGACTCTGCACAGCCAAGCTGTGACTGTGCAATTTAATTCATTTTCCAGATTCAGCTACAAACTGAATTTTCAACAGCTCCATAGGCATATCATTTATAGCCTTCCAAAAGGGTACAATCTATTTTAAAACCTGCTGGCTCAACTGCCTCCCATAACAACAAAAACAGATTTTCATTTCAGCACCTGGTTAAGTAACTTCGAGTGGTTTGAACTTGAGCTGAATCTAGCTCTAAAATAAAACTGTCTTTAAACTTTTGTAAAATTCTGTTTAGTAGGTTTATCTAACCACAAAAAAACCCCTATCATAGGTAATTGCCTTCCTCTGAATTCATCACACAAACCCACAGCTCTAGCTGCACACTGAATGGTGAGCACTGTGGTAGATTTAAAGATACAGCATAAAAAGTCCAAAGTTTTGACTATCTTTAAAAGAGGGGAAAAGGAGGAACAAGGCTTTTATAGATCAGTCACTATGTTCCTGGAAAAATAGGGAGGAAAATATGCAAAACTATTTGTAGGCATCCAGAAATTAACACAAAGAGTCAACACTGATTTGTCACTAACCAACAGATACATCAATCAAAATGAATCCCATCAGAGAATAACTGGGCTTGTAGGTAAGAGAAATCATAGCTATTCTGATGGTCTGTAAGCCTTTCTGCAGTACCTTACATGATGTTCTCATAAAATGATAAGGAAACATGGTGTAAATAAAACTACTACACAGCAAGTATAAAACTTGCTGGAAAATGTTAACTTGAAATATTTCAACAGGTCGGTGACAAATATGAAGGATTATACATTGATTTTTTCCTTCATGGTCTGCTTCCCCCTCCAGCCTCCACATGTTTAACTCTCTAGTCCCAAACTTGCTATAAAAGTCTTCACTCAGGTCTTTATTCTGGCAGAGCTGCAAGCAGTAAATAAAAGTGTACTACTGAAACAAAGAAGTACAGAGGTTCAGCAGTCAAACTCAAGCATTAAACAGTCCTGACTGCTCTTACACAAAAAGTACACCCTGAACATTACACCAGGCATTAATAGGGGGGAGAAGGGGGTATGTCAAGCATCTTTGATACACCAGAAGCAGTTATTACAGCTGCATCTAATTCCTGGGGCATGTAATGCCATTTAGTCACAGCACTTAACAAGGGAGCTAGGTACAGTCTGGAAATCACTTGGGATCTCCTGTGGCCCCTGGTGCGGTAACTGTGCCGACAGCAGTGGGAGCATTAAACTCATTGCCCACGGAAAAGTGTGGGGAGTGATACCCATGTTCCTATAATCCTTGTATGGGTAGGATGAGCTCATTAGCCTTCTGGCAGTCATCCTAGGAGAAGGACAACTCTGATTCCAAACCCGGGCAGATGGAGCTCGTTTAGCCCTGGAAGGCCTTCCAGCTAAGAGGTTAAACCTCCGTCCTAAGGACTTGGCTGCCAGCGTCCAAGCTTGCTAGGCCCTGGCAGATGAACCTTAAGACTAAAGGGTGGGTCCAGCTCTGCGCATGCTGTGTCTCACCTAAAAAAAATCCATAGTGCAGGCTCGAGGGTGCTATCTGCTAGCCTCTTTTTCTCAGCGCGCTTGGAAAAGACGCTGATGAGGAGCGTGGATGGAGCCCTCCCTGGATCTTCGTTCGTGAAGCCTAGCCACGATGAACAAGGGAGCCCAAAGATAGTGATGCTAGATCAGAGCATCAGTGCTATTGAAAAAGTAGTATTGCTCCTTTTCCTACTCACTTTCCTTTTTCTTTCTTTTTTCCCCCCACCTCTTGATCTCCCTAGCTGTCTTCCTTAATGTTAGAAGAATATCCTTGCGTATTCCCATTGTAGAATCTTTGGATTGGTCACCATTAAGTTAAGGCAAGAAGTATTACTGATTCTCTTATGCCAGTGAGTATTAGAAACAAGGGAGATGGTCCCTTCCTTTCTGGACATTTAAATCACATTAACTACTCAATGCCACCCAAAGTTGCACTCTCCCCTCTGTTGCTTAACAGTGCAACTGGTTCTCTCCCATTAAACTCTATAAAGTTATTTCTAAATCCATCCCACACAGCAGACAACTTCTTTCCCTGCCTTAGCTCCAACTCTGGCTTCCCTAGGCACATTGTGCCACATCACTACCCATTAATGCCTGAAGCACACGCTCCAAGGGAAGAGCAGCCTTCAACTGTCATCTCTCCTTACTGTCTGCTCACCAGGGAGCTCAGCAGCCTTTTCATTGATGGTATAACTGCAAGGTTGTGCTCCCTTTCCTTTAGAGCTGTGAAGAAAGCAAAAGGTATCCCTTGCACAAGCAATGCTATTCCAGTTGCTGTCCCGCTGCTTGGGGTTAAAAAGTGTTGAAGTGGAGAATAGCTCAGATTGCCTGATGCAGGCATGTGCTTATTTCTCCATCACCCAGGGACAGTTTGGTCACACACAGACTATTACTTATTTTGAATAGGTAAGAGCATGAGGTACACAGAAGATGCACACACAGCTGCTTGCACATGGAGGTGCAGAACTACAAAACCTATATCCATCCAACAAAGGAGGAATTCAACATCATCCTGTATCCGCTGCTATGCAAGAACACCTATTTCTAGTGCTTTGCAGACTTTTAATTGGTAAAAATAAATATAGGGGATCTGCAGCCTCTCAGTCATGACAGTGTCAAGAAACCTCTTGGAGACCTCCTAGAGGGAAGCAAAAGCAAAGAAGTCTAAGAAAAATAAGTACCCATCACAGAATAAAGACATAAAATGAAGATGGTTCGTTAGCTCCCACAGAAATGGTCAAATACAACTTGTCTGGCAGACAGCACTGAGAAGGTACCTATGGTATTATGCTGTCCTTACAGGACAAAAATCATCTCAGTGCATTATGTACTGCTCCTACAGTTGGTTAATACAGTTAGAGGTATAAGTGATGATTTGACTAAATGCAGAAGGGTACAATGGTTGATCACAGATTGTTTTGGTTTTAATTTATTTTTCATAGTAATGATGGGTATACTTAACAGATACAATGCCCATTATAAGGATGGACAAGGACACAATATTTGAGAGTGGATGGATGGCAGAGGGGCAAACCACCTGCAGCATGGTTGGACTGACATGGCACATTCCTACAGAGGATAAACAGGATATAGGCCTGTCCATCCTTGAACAAAAAAACAACTGCTAGCCTAGGGAAAACACTGTTTGGGTTGAAGGCTTCTGAAAACTGAGCTTTCAGAGACTGGGTAGACACTTTCAGATGTGAGACAAGGCCTCACCCGTTTGTCCACCGTGGACATGGCACATCCACCATTCCCTACATGTACTGAAAGATTTCAGTAACTCCATGCTATGTATTGTGAGAGGAAATATCCTGCACCTACCTCTATTTCTGAGATCAAACAGCAGTTCATTTATGATGCTTGTAACTTGGTTATTCACCTCACTACAGCAAGCACAGTGCTTTCTATAACTAAGAGAGAAAAACTTAAAGAGATAATCTTCAGAGGAATTAAGGGAAACGTTCAGTACCTGACTAACAAAATTTTCTAGCTGGGAGAAAGGCAATTATTTGATGATATATAGAAAGAGAGAAGGAAAGAGACTAAGAGCAGGTGAATATATAGTCTTTTATCTAGACACTACAATGGTTTTTTTTTTCTGTTTTAAAAATCTAATAATCACATCAGTAATTGAAATTGAATTGCTTACACTATTGAAAATACAAATAGAAAGACTAGACTCCACTCTGCAGTCAAGAGCAAGTGCAATCATGAAGCTCCAGTCACATTACTGCTCTCAAAACAGCTGCCATCTCCTATTCTCAGAAGAGATGAATCTAATTGTACCTTGCTGCAATCCTTATTTTCAAAATGGCTATTTCCTCCTGTTGTTTCCATGTGACAGAAATCAAGGTGATCCTGAGATGCTGCTGTCCCCTAATGCTTTCAGAAATTATTAGACCAAATCTCAAGGACAGAGAAAGAAATCTCCTTGTGAATTCCCAGACAACTAATAGCTACCTTGATAAAATAAAGAATAGGGAAATAAAAATTATCAAGAACATAAGCTGTTAAACTTATGCAGCTAAATACAAAATCCCTACCAGATGCCTCTGAATCATGTTCTTTTACATTCCTTATTAGAATCTTTACCTGACTAGAATCTGTAATTTGAGTTATGCAAGTAACTATCACTTTTATGACTGAACACAACAGGGAAATGGAGAAATCCAGATGATGATGTTGATGATGCTTACTAATAATCTACAAATAGCATTTCATAGTTAACACACTTGAGAGTGAGAGTTTTCTACAGACAGCCCACTGGAGATAACAAGCACACAGACTCATCTCTGAAACAATGTATTTAGGGGGAAATGAGGGTAAAAGCCAAGAAAAACAGAATTCCAGGGTAGTGTTTAAGTTCTGAGCAACATCTTGACTTGTTTTTCACATACATGACTCAGCATGACTGCAAGTGCTTATTAGAAAAGAAAAAAAAAATCATTTGTAGATTTGCTTAACTATGCTCTAACTTTCCTCTAAGCTGATGACAGCATTTATGGTAAGCATAATTTAATTGATGGTTAAGAAATGATGAGACCATTTAGACAGATGTCTGATTCTCCACGGACATTTTTTCTCCAGGAGAGACAAGATAGGCCTCCAGCCTTTACTGTCTTCTCTGAATTTATGGTGGCAGAACTGTCCATCTGGATTAGTGTCATCTGCCCTTTTAGAAAAATATCAGTGCCTGTAAGGCTTTCAAAGATAAATTATCTATGTGAAGGGAAGAGTCCATGCTGAACCACTGATTTTTTTTTTCTATTAAGATAAACTCAAATGAAGGTTTCTCCAAAAGGGCAGCTATATTTACAGCTTCCATCAAAACCATCCACTAAAAATTTGAAAGCACCAAATACTTCTATGTTTAATATGCCATAGACTGTGCCTATAAGTCATAAGGTCTTCCTAAAAAAGAGCTAACCTGAAAGGAACTGACAAGGCAAATATGTTGTTATTATTGCAGCTGTGTTATTTGGACAGAATCACTGGAGCTATCTTGAATGAGAGCTGGAGAAGTGGAACTCTCTGAGCTGGAGCAGTTTGCAAATAGCAGTCAATCTGTCCATTGCAGAAGTATTGTAGAGCTGAAAGAACATGGCAACTACACCCAGGCTTTACAAACAAACAAAAAATAAGAACAATTGTCAAGTAACTTGCTCACTGGTTCAGCACATGTAGTTAAACAATAGAGCCAAAATTCTTTTTGTAGAAAGCAATCCTACAAACATATCCACTGCAGGATAGGGAGCTGCTGGAGAGAGTCCAGCACAGGGCCACCAAGTATNTCCCTAACACTCTGTGATTCTGTGCAGAGGATAATGTTATGAATGTCCTGTAAAGCCCTGGCTCACAAGTTCAGGTTGGTACCATATGTACACTCAGATGCTTGCATGTAATGGTTATATGTCACTTGATCTGCTTTCTTTCCCTATGCAAATGCACTAAAACAAAGTCATTAATAGTAAGATGACACAAATAATACTTTATTAATGGATGAAGGGGCAAGAGTAGACAATGTGGATGGTAACATGCTATTGCTTTCTCCTAGGAGAGAAATCTATGTAAGTTACTCTAGTCAAAGAATGACAAATGAAATGCCTTGGTAATGTTGGACAGACCACAAGCTTCTGTCTAGAAGTAATGTAAATATAAAGCATAAGAGATCAGAACAAGCTCTTTCTGCTCTGTTTGACTAGTTACTCTCCATTTCTACAAAGAGCTAAAAGGACAAAGGATCTCATAACACAGGATTTTTGAAAGGCTACAGGAAAAAAAGAGAAAATCTATTAATTATAGATTTTCATCAGCCCTGGATTAGAGGCCTCATCTGCTTTGAAGGTTCTAATTCACTGAAAGTAGTAAGTACTAGTGCTACACATAAGAATGTAAAACTGGGTTAAAATGACATTACAATTTTCCAAGTGACACTCCTAACCACAGAACAGCTAATGTTCTTTCAATAATTTAGCTCTTCACATATTGTCTACCCATGGCATTCAGTTAAACAGAAGAGGGTAAATTAACTTAAGCTATTTGCACCTCCTGTGGAAACAGTGAGCTTAAAAACTCCTGGATGAAAGAATGTAAACAGAAACATAAATCAATGTTTTGATTTTTAAGCTTCCTAACCATCCAGAAATTACATTTTGGCAATTTTTAAATTTACAATAGTTTGTAAAAAGCATTTGAAACTAATCAAAACAATTCAACAGTATGAGTTGCTTACACTAAGTAGCTATTTCAACAGCAGCTTTTTGTATTTGAAAACTCAGTATCTCCCATTATAGGATAGCCTACAATAAATGAACAGTCATTGCTCAAGCTGTACTTTTCTAAACAATAAACTGAAGAAGTCAAATATAATCTTATTTTGTGTCTTCAGCAGCAGACATCCTGTGGAATTTGTGGTATATATTGAGAGTAAGCAGAAATACTTTGTTTAGCTTTCAGAAGTAAAAGCAAAGTGAAACAAGTACTGATATGTAGTTTTGACTTTGTGTTGGTGCATCATAATACATAAATTGAAAGAAATGTTTTTTTTTATTTAAACTGATTTACACTGTTGGCTTTGATTCTTAAACAGAAGGAAATATAAATGTTATTTATGCCCATAATAATGAGACAATAATGGGCTGAATTATTGTACAGGCATCAGTCTTGTACACTTCCTTGTTTTTAGATTCAGATTACAAAAATTACAAATTCAATTTTTTTTTATATAAAATAAACCATTCCTTCAGATGTGATTGCTGTTATTATTGCTTATAAACAGCAATTTATATCAAAGAAAATACAGTCATAGGCATCCATCTTCTACATCAAAACAGGCTCATGGAAATTTGAGATGAGAATGTTGGTGGTCAGGAAGAGTGACATTTCTCACTCAAAAATGAAAGAGAGGAAAAGGAGGAGCAAGGGAAGGAAGGAAAGGAGACATCTGAAAACTGAAAGATTAAATGCCAATGTTATCAATGTCCTTTAACATGCAGGATGAAAGAAGCAGAGTTTATCAGCAGTGTATAAGGAGAGCCTTGAGAAGAAGCTGCCTGCAAATTTGATATCTGAAAAATAAATCTGAGATTATCATTGCTCCATCATTAAAACTTTGCATAATTATTCACAGTAAGCTTGAGATTGATGGAATCATACAAGTCTTAAAATGGAGAAAAATAATGCAATCAATCAGCTGCCACTCTTGGTACTCTATCAGCCACAACTTGATAGAAAGAAGACATGACATCAGTATAACCACTGTTTTACCCTTCCTAACAATCTGAAGAGTAATTTAAATATGAAAATGCATTCAGTGATCTGGCTAACCTCTGAAGGCAATTCAACAATCATTTCACTTACTGGACTGAAATGAAAAACTCTAACTGAATTGTAGCATAGTTCTGCAGAAAATCTACATTTTCATGTACATGTTTTATGTATTTAAAGATATCTGAGTGCACTGTGTACAGTAGCACAAGAAAATGGATCTTACCACTGCAGCTGGAACTTGATGCATTTTTGCAGCTGGGGTTCCTGGGCGTGGGTAAAATTGATTAATAAACAAGCTTGGAAATTTGTAGTGTTCTACAAGTTTCATAGTTTCTTGAAAATCTTCATCTGTCTCTCCTGGAAAACCACAGATGATGTCTGTTGCAATTGTTATTCCAGGCACTCTGTAAAGAAAGTGGAAAGGAACATTGAATTAAGGACATGTAAAAGCCTTTGCTCCCTTTAGAAGCTAAGGTACATAGACTAACAACTCTTGAACTTTGTCTACAGAAATTGAGACCTAAAATGATCCTGGGGAAAAAAGAGATTTTAATGCCATTGCTTGGTAATGAAAAATGCATTTGGTTCTCAGCTGAGAGCACAGAGAATGAAAGAAAGATATTGTAGTAAGTACTGGATTTATTTATATTTATATATGATACAGGATTGTGACAGAAGAGTAAAAACATCTGGACCAAGTCCTCCTTCCTTTGAAAATATAGATGATCAACAGAACTTGTAAATTTCTTGAATTTTGATTGTTTAATCCACAAAATTTGTATCTTCTGAGACTGAGCCACTAGAAGTGGTAAACTACTTAACGTTTTATACGGCTGCTATCAAAGTAGAACAGGATAACTAAAAAAAGGAGACTGGCATGCCACAGAACCCAGGAAGTCTTACTCACAAATTAATTTCTAAGTCACTACTCCATAAAATCAGCCTGTGCCTTGTTTTAAAACGAAACACTAAGTTTTCAAATGCACTCTTCCCCTTGGACTGAATATGCAGAACCTTTACACACAGCAGCTTAAGAGACTGACACAAGCAGAGGCAGTCAACAAATGCAGCAGTTAGGGCAGCAGGATGCACGGAAGGGGATGGAATAAGGGGGATCCAGTTGAAATTGTGCCACAGTGCCACTCTTAGACATGGTAGTAACATGTCACCTAGCATTTTCCACAGTAGATGTTGCAGTAGCCATCCCTCTTAGGGCCACAGCTTGCAACCAGACTAATCTTCAGATGGTGGATGCAGCCCTGCAAGAGCCAGGCTGCAGGTGTTATGCCAGAAGAGAAGGCCCTCTGTCCTGCACAAGAGCTGCTGCCTTGAGGAGCTGTGCCTCTAAGTGGAGCAGTTACAGGAGCAAGCAAGAGGCTGAGTAGCATCAGAGAAGATGAAAGGTAGACAGAATCTTTTCTGCAGCTTAACAGCTTGAAGAGCCTTAGACCCCATCAGCAGTAGAGAAGCAGTTAGTCTGAATCTCATTACCAAGAGAAGCAAAACCTTTGGAGAAGGGGAAGGATGGAAGCTGGTGGCTTCTGATACCAAGAAGAAGGATCTTGCCTCACCTAAAGGCTTACAACTGTAAAATTGGTTCATCTCCCTGAGAGTCAAAGAGGAGCAAAGTGTGCTGACAAGCAAAGCATCTGGTCCATCTAACCCCTACAGCAGTAAGTTATCATCATGGGTGGCTCCCTGCTGTGGGGGACACAGGCACCCATTTACCAACCCAAGCAACTATCTAGAGATGTTTGCTGTCTGCCAGGAGCCAGGATCTGGGATGTTGTGGGGCTCATCTGGCCCTCTGATTACTACTTCTGCTCTTATTTCATGTGGGCACAAATAATACTGCAAGTGAAAACCTGGACAGTATTAAAAGTGACTACAGAGCTCTGGGGGGCTGTAGTGAAGGGCATGGGGGCTCAGGTGGTGTGCTCCTCATCAGTAAACACTTTTTTACTGAGGGTGATTGAGCACTGGCACACGTTGCCCAGGGATGTTGTGGAGTTTCCCTCCTTGGAGATATTCAAAAGCTGTTTGGACATGGTCCTGGGCAATTGGCTGTAGGTGGCCCTGCTTGAGCGAGCGGGTGGACCAGGTGACCTCCAGAGACCCCTTCCAACCTCAACCCTTCTGTCATTCTGTGACATTGCTCAGAAAAATGAGTCCTACAACCAGGAGATTACTGCACAGTATTTACAGAACACTCTATGGGACTCATAGGTATCAACTTGGTTTTCCAAATGTGACACTAACCAGCTGGATGACCATTGCCCTATGAGAAACAGTGAAACCACAGCTCTGTTTTGTATTTGGCCTGCTTGTGTGAAGTGTGAATAATGATAAACCTCTTCTGCAGAGAGCTAGAAATCTGAAGTGCTCAGAACTCCCTGTTAACGCAGATGAGACTGTTTCTACAACACAGACTCGATTCTACACTATCAGTAACAACAATGAACTGGAGAAAATGATTTATGAGGAAAAGTAAGAACCCTACAAAGATATTGGTGGTATCTGACTTAAAGCTGTCCCTGTTTCAAGTGGTGGGAATAAATGAGATGACTTCCAGAGGTCTCTTCCAACCTAAGTAATTCTAGAGTTCTTAAGCAGACTACAGGTAAGGGAATAGCTGAGATGGATTCTTTTAGAGATGAATGGCACAAAGACCACTGCCACAAGCAAAGCTCACACCTGAGCTTAAGAAGGGGTCTCCAAGACTCTCTACACCCTAAAGAAACAGCTGGAAGGCTTCTCTAAACCTCCTCATGACTATAAATACAAACATGTGTAACCCACACGATATTTACAAAGCATTTGCATGACCAAAAAGAGCTACTATTCCTTATTAGACACTGTAGCACCAGAGAAAAGATAGTGCTGTGGTTACAGTGGGAGAAGAAACTTGAATTTGAACAGCTGAAAGAAAAACTTCCTGCAACAGTAAGCTCTACTGGAACAGGAGAATCTGTTGGCAAAACACTCAGGAAAGGGGATGCAGAGAATATTGTTCTTAGTAATTTGATTAGGTGCAATATCAGAGCATGCATAGTTTATATTCACCACAGCAGCCTTCATATAAATAGTACCTGGTAGTGAATATCTTTTGGGACTATTTTTTAACTTAGAAGAAAAAAAAATAATTACTGGCAATGAGCTTACAATAAAGCAAATGTCTTTGCTTCCTTTTTACATGTGTCCCCATATATGGTTAGCTGCACAGGAGTTGATTAGACATTATATCATTACAATCCTCTTTCACTTTTTCCTTATGAAGAAGCCCCACAAAAGAAACCAAATTCTTTCCATTCCTTCATGAATTCAGACTCCATCATTTGAGATGAAGTTAAACCATGGCATTTAAATGCCATATCAAAATGTGTATAAAACTGGAGATTTTCAAGGATGTGGTTCAATAATCCTAAGTAAGAAACGCAAGCAGTATATTGCAGAGAACAGTAGAAATCCCCAGAGCAGTTGGCTAAACAGCCTCAATTTCCATTGCTTGCTTAAGACTGACAAACTGCAAGATAGGAAGTTCTGCTTGATATCAAATAACAACAAAGTTGGTTAGCTTTAAGGACTGAGAGAACAGAGGAGCACTGTCTTCTGCAACGTGATGTTCTTCACCTCACAAATACCTTGGGCATTAAGTACATTATAAATCAATATCACATAACATCAGCTACCATTTCTCAGAACATGAACAGAACATTCATTAAGTTTGACAAAACCATTATGATGAAGTTATTTTAACCATTTTAGTGACACTATTGGCAACAGTCAAAGCATTTATTACCAATAGTAGTAGTAACGCCATCCTTTATCAAGGTTTGGTTGTTTCTATAGCAACATGAATTATAAGGTCCAATCAAGCTAGATACAATAAAATCTGCTCTTTTTCTCTATAACACCAGTTGTCATTCAGTTAAAAGGAAATTACATATTTTAAAAATTCATAAACTCCACAAATGTCTGAACTCCATTTGGTGATAAGGTGTTAATTATCTTAGTAATTAGATTTCTTCCTGGATGGAATTATTACACACAAAGAAGAGCTAAGGTGTAAAGAGAGAATAAGGACCACAGTGTATTCAGCAACAGCAATTAATTACAGTTCAATCCAGTATGACTGCCTAAAATGTGATATTGTACAGTGCATTTTTATACCACTGTTGATTATACTGCTTAAAAAGTAGTTTTAAAAGCATGAGATTTCAGTCAATAAAACCCAGTTACCAACAAAAATCAAGCTCTTAGCCTTTCTCAAAACATTGACAAACAAAAATAATTGCAATTAGTTCCAGAAACATAATTTTCAAATGAAAATAGATAGGAAAAAGATAATTGGGGAAAAATATAAAAACATATATACATTTGAAAATTAAAGTGACCTTTGCACTGACAGTCTGAAAGCAGCACAAAATTCTTTATTGTTTAAGATTCAGATGGTGTTTAAAAAATTGTCCCAGCTATGAAATACAATGCAAAATTATCCAAGAACAATTTCTTGTGCATCAGCCAATATTAAAAAGTTTTTTTGAAATGAAGTAGTTTATCTCTTCTGAAGTAAAAAAAAAATCTGCTGAACAAGCCCAGAAAACATTTTGTAACATATTATTACATAAAGGCATTTACAATAAATCTAAACATTCAATTGCAGCAAATATTTTCTAGGGTCAGAAGAGAAGCTCCACAACACATTGTTCAGTGAACCAAGACTACACAGTGGTCCTTATGGAAGAAAAAAAATGATTTGAAAAAGGCAGGAAGTTGTTTCAAACACACAGAAGTCTGGATGTTACTTGCAGCCTAGCTAATGAAGGTGGTCAGTCTGCTTCAGTATTTCTGAGCATAAAATGACTTAACACTTTGCCATCCATTTTAAACCCTAATAATCCTGACAAACATCTAGAAAGATTGTGTGCAATCAGAAATCTTGCAAGATTTTTTTCTCTGAAGACATACTATTGTCTCCATTCACTCAGCTTTAGAATCCCAAGTCGACTCTCAGATGGAACATTTTACAATAAAATTGTGGAATTTCATAACAAGATGAATAATTGAGGAATGATGTTCTTTATATTTCTCTACATAGATAAATCCCTTCTTTCCACTCAAGTAGATTTATGCTCTGTTGTCCTGAACCAGCAATACATCTTGGGCACTTTTGACCATCCAAAAAGATGCAAGTGCTTCATCTTACAGTAAAGAAGTGTCCTTTTTAGTGTGATACTGTAAGGAACAGCACACCTAGAAATGATAAAAAAACAAGTGCTGAGGGATCAGATGTCCAAAACCTCACAGAAAGGAGGATCAAATGTTGTTTGGAAGGACACAGAAAAAAGCTGTGGGTAAGTGCAGCCCTGAGAACTGCCTGCTCACAGCTCACAGCTAAGATCTAAACAAGTCCAGAAGAATAAATCAGTCTGAGGTGACCTCTAGATAGCTCCTGGAATCCTGTTTGCTCAAGTATCTCTGTTGCCTATTACTAACCAGCAAGCAGTGTAGGCATACCCTCACAGTGCCAAGTTTCCTGCTCTTTTCTGCCCAAGGGACTTAGTTATTAATATCAGAGAAAAGAGAAACTGTACTAGCAGTAAGAGAGAAGTATAGCAGATGTTAAGTACATTTACCACAGACCAATTCACCAACAGAGGGAAGTTAGAAAACTCTTGATGTGAGATAATTTGGTAGTGAAAAGAAAAATCCCTGGACATTTGATTTAGGAAAGAGATAAAAGTGGCAAGCTGTCAAAAATAAACCAGTAAAGCCTCCCTATTTTCAAGGAGCAAGATACCTAGGAAAATCAGCAGCCTAAGTGTGAAACTTGCTTTGATTCAGATATTACATGGATCATTTCATATTACTTTACCTACATAAAACATTTCCTTTAGCAATAACCATTATACACCAAATCCATGCTCAGGGAAGATTATGTTAAGGAGCATCAGCTCCTTCACCTACTCATGCCATCACTTAAAATTCTTTTCCATGATCATGTATTCTTCCCACTTCTCTTGAAATAATTAACATTTAAATCCAGCAATGACTTAAAGCCACCTTAGGCAAGATCCCACATCTTCACCCCTCCCAGTAGAACAACATAAATAGCTATATGAATATATTTAAAACACTGTATGTTCTTACAGAAAGGTACAAAGACTGCCTGGGAGATCTAGAGCAACTAAGGTCAAAACAAAAAATGTGATGACTTAGCAACTTCTTGATTCATAAATTAGAAACTCACTTTGAAAAAAATGTTAGGGAAAAAAAAGTGGAATTCTTCTGAAAATAAACCTAGTCTTCTCTCAAATGTTATTTCAGCCTCATATATTATTTTATATTTGAGAACTCTTCTTGAAGCATGTGCCTGTTTAGGGAACCTGCAAATGAAATGAAGCTAATGGATGAAATAATTTGAATGTATCTGAGAGATGTCTTTCAAGCATTATTTACAGAACCTAACAGGTTCACATGCCATTTTGTGCTGGAGCAGGAGGAGATGTTTGCATCTTCCCCATGACCACACACAGTCCTCCAGAAGCCTTTTCCCCCCACTAACTCTTTTTTCTCTACAAGGCCAAGTCTTGTGGGACTTCTGACTTAAACTTCAATTGCTCACTGAGCAGTCTAAGGAGCTGGAAGCAGCACAAAAGAAACAGACTGCTCAGCTGGAAGCATTGCCTCTTTCAAAGGCTAGTAACAACATGAAACCTCACCCTGACTCTCTCTTGACTATATGGAGATTAATCTGAGAATGAAGCCATGGGAAGATCCCCTCACTTGCAGAAAAGGATTCAGCCTGCTTATATTCTGAAACCCTCCTGCACCTCTCTCTCTCTCTGGACTATGAATGGAGCACAGCATATTATATTCCTAATTTAGGTTCCTGGAGTTAGAGGAGTAAACCTGAACATAACTTTTGAAGCTGAGGATTTTCCATCTCTTTTTTTTTTTTAGATTATGATTTACCCTAAATTATGCAATGGATGCACAAACTTTAATAACTGGATATCCACTGACAATGTTTTTCTTAGTAAACTTTTCCATATGTGTTTAAAAGTCATCCAGGATGTACAAGTTCAAAACCTCTGCATCAGAAAAAAGAGTTCTATTAAACCCTCCTATCAATTGCTCAACTGATTTACACATGGAGTGAAACTGAAAAGTACCTTAGCCCAGTGACAACAGACATTTCATCAACATTTCTGTGTGAAGCCTTTTAAATGACAACAGACCAAGCCTTATGGCTAGATATAAACTTTCATTTGGTAAGGCTGCTTATCCAAATGCAGCTATATATATCATAAATACTTAAGAAAATGATGTAAGTAAGAAAACAAATAGTACTATCAAGTTCACCACACACTTATGTTATTAATTCTCATATGAAATTCTATACAATATTGCTATTTCCTTTTCCAGTGTTCAGCTACTCTAGACATACAATGACATCATCAAAATTATCAGGACAAATAACACGAGATTTTGCAACTAAATATAGGATATGTAGGGAAGATCCACTCATGAGTTCTCAAGAAAGACACTTAAAATACTCCTAAAAAATTTAGCAATAAAAGTATAAATGGCAAGACAAGACAGACATTTCACAGGCTGTAATACAATCTAAAAGAGCAATGGCAAGATATTTGAGTGAATGTGGCCAGGGAGTCACACCTCAATAAAATAAATATGATTATGTAAAAGTAGTATCCATTTCCACTGCTATAGTTTGACTTCAAGCTTTGTTTAAGTCTAAAATACCTTATGTTTGCTTGAAACTGTCCATTGGATTGAGTCAATTGAAAAGATGAATTTACTTCATTATGATTGAAATTCTATTAAAGGTATAATAAACTGTATTGGAAAAAATATAAATGTATATTACATCCAATAGTGTCAGAGACAATATGAGAAAAAGGATGAAAGCTGTGGCCTCATCCTCTAAAAAAAGAAAGCTGTTAATATTTCAGTGCAAGAAAAAAATTATTTAATAAACTATAATGCTTAAAGTTCAGTATTTTTAAGCTATGCTGCACAACAGTTATTCAAGCCTTCTGTTTTGATTACTTTTAGCAAATTTAGACCCTTTTATGGGTATATATTCCTATTAAATACAATAGCATAAGAGTCAATCCTGGTAGGACACTTGCTAACATCTTTTATTCATGTACATGCTCCCACTGCAGAGCAATTATATTATTTATTTCAAATATTTTAAAATGTTCTCTCTTACTGCTTAACACAACTCCAGGTTGTCTCACAAATCAATTCTCCTTCACCTCACAGTTTGCCTGCATCGAGGTGAAGATAACTTTACATTGTTATTGTTTGTAAAAGTCTATAATGGTTTCCTTTATAAATCACTTGTTTACTTGCACTTGACTACTGAAACACTGAATACTAGCAGACATTGAACTAGTATTTTGTGTGTAAAATGTATGATTTTAACACTTTTAAAAAAAACTGTTTTTACAGCTTGAATCCTCTCTCTCTGAAACTGATGCCTAAGACACAACAAACTAGACAAAGAAATTGTAATGCCATGACCACAGAGAAAGCTCCAGAGTATTTCTTCAGAGTATCCTTGCAGATTTCCCTGAAGAAGGATGTATACACATACACATGGCAGAATAATTGGCAAGACAATAAATCCCACCATTGGAGGCAGTTCACAGTGAAACACTTCAGATTTCAAGGGCAGCAGAAACTACATCTTAAATCCAGCCTGACAGATACAGAGTCACTGTGTACAATCTGCTTTTTGCATTCTGCACCATTCCAGCACTGAAGGTTGCTCATGGTGGTGATTCCCACAGGGAACACATTACACCTGAAGCTTTGTGAGCTCCAGCAACTTCCAACTGATTTGCAAGTGCAGCTTAAGAGCTTGATTTTGAACTTTGGAGTTATTAGTGGTTTTGATGCAAGTCACCTTAGGAAGGCTGCAGAATAGCAGCTGTGATCAAGAGGCACAATCTTTAACAGCTCTCAAAAGTTTAACAGAGAGTGAGAATGGGTAATTTGTACAACTGTTCTCTTCCAAGCCCACCCTCTGCTCCCAAAAGAACTCGTTCAACAACTGGGCTGAAAGACACCTGGAGGCAGCTAGGAGACATTATTTTCAGAACTGAACTTGAGAAGGCACAGGTATGGAGGACTCTGTGCAAGTAGGGACTGTGTCTGTCCTTGTTGTCAGCAAATAATGACCTAGATAAAAAGTCTATTTCATAATTAGCATGGCTCACTGCCTGAGGATGAGACAGTACACACAGTTTTACTCTCTTTAAACAACTACACTGAAGGTTGTTAAGAGTTTCTACTAGATGCAGTGCAAATGTTTTATAAGGAAACATTGTAATACTTTCCATTATCAATCTTCTTAAAAAACCCAAACAGTTAAGGCTTGGACTAACTTTATTCAAACAGAAAGTGTTCTACTCTTCCCATAAAAATGAAACATTTTACAGAACTTCATTACAGATTGATAACTTCAGATCATTATTGTTTTATGATTAAAAATGAGCGACTTAAGACAAAAAGCTCAACATCCTTAAACTTCATTTCCATTCAATCTCTAATAAATACCATCTGCTGTGTACTTTAGGGATATAATACCCGTCAAAAACTCAGCCGTCTTATGAGAAGCGGCACCAAGTTGATCTGAAATGCATATTTGAACAGATGTGTTTAAATTACATCTCTCCCTCTCTCCACACGCAGCAATTCAGAGTAAGCGTGTGTTGATTTAAAATGCATAAAAAAGGGATTTGGAGATGCATCAAAAGTGAACAGCATCTCAATGGATCAAGGCTTGCATTACTAAAGGTCATCACTAAAAATAAATTTGAATTTATTAAGGGTTGCACCAGGGAACTGTTCTTGGGAGCTGACTTAATGTTTGCTGCACTAAAGCAGCCACTGAAATTACACTAATTTTCTATGACCCTTCACTGTTTAACATTTGAGCTGTCAGGCATGGTCAGAAATAATAGGATCTCAGCCATGAGTAGCTGAGAACATGATATACTTTTTCTCAGTCTGACACAATGCTTATCACCAAGACTAAATGTCTTGGGCTCTGAGGACCCATCCATGTCTGGTTTAGTGACAGTCATTTAGCTCTTCACTCTGACACAGAAAGCAGGCGTATAAAACAAAATGATTAATATGCCTTTTTGGCATGATGAAACCAAATGAAAAGCTGGCAAGCAGTGCTCCATTAACAAATGCTAATTAAAAAAAAATAAAATCTTTCTGAACTTGTGTTTTTCCTGCTCTATAATCTACAGCCCTGTAATGTTTCAGGGACTTTGAAGATAAGACAGATCAGCTCAAAGGTTCTTCTAAGCACAATAGTCTACTGCTAGCAACAGGCATCAGCAGAAGGTCAGGGAAGCACTGAAGATGTAGAGTCCCCCAGAATTCCTTCCTCCTTCCAACAACTGGATTTTCTCAGAGAGGTGTTTCTGTAACTGATAGCCCTTGATGGACTTCTCCATTAACTTGTCCAAGTTTCCCCTTGAATCTAAAAGCCTCCATATCATAACCACTTGAAAGAAAGCCAAACCAAACCCCTCTCTCTTCTGAGCCTGCCACTTGCTAATTCCATGTGATGTCCCCAAATTATTACCCTGGGAGAGATCACTAACGATTGGGATCACCTTCTCAGTGCTCTTCATGATTTTACTGACCTCTATTCTAGTTCCTCCCAATTAGCACTTTTCCAGACTGAGGAGTCCTTAATTTCCTTTGTGTGAGAGATCCATCATACCTCTGATAATCTCTGTTAGTCTTCACAGAAACATATCCCATTGTAACATGCCCTTTTTGAGAAGGGTGTTGACAGCATTCCACAATACAGGCACAACAGGATTAGAATCTCTTAGACCATTTCTTGCATTTAGATAGTCTTTTTAATTTTCTTTCAGGATTGGGTCCATTTGTTTTCTAGTAAGCAGGTACCAAAAGGTAATGGATCTTAAACAAGGCAAGGGACAAGAGAGTTGCCAATGACACAGTTGTTTATTTGTAAGAAGATGCAAGTACAGTATTGCTAAACATTCCATAGCTAGAGAAATGTTACACCCCAAAAATCATTAAAATACACTACCTTTAAGACAGCCATGTTCTGGAATTTATTTTGAGAGCAGGCTGCAACAGNTCCTTCCAACCCAAACCATTCTAGGATTCTATGAAAAATCCCTTGTGATCAGTGTTCAAATTCAGGAAAAGAGGACTCATACTACTGTTCTCTGCTGCTATGGGAAAACAGAAACTGCCAAAGAAAAGATGGAGAAAACAAATCCTCTCCTCCACAGAGATACACATACAAACACTCTGTTGAGTCCCACTCTACTTGCTTCACATAAGCAGCCTGGGATTACCAGCATATCTACATCTTCCTCAAATCAATATCAGCCTCTGCCTCTTTCCGAGATACTACTGGATAGAAATTCAGAAAAACAGAACTGTCATTATAAGAGAATGATCAATGAATATGTCATCTGAAAAATAAAGCTGAGCAGAGATGCCTTCTGAAAAAGCCAAGAACTGTGCAGCTGACTTGAGCTGGATATTAAATAGTTGGGGAGCAATAGCCCTCTCCTTATTAAATTGCTTCCCCTTAAGGTATGAGTCTGATGGAAGGGAATCACTTTGCACAGAAACACACTGACTAGGTGAAGTTTTAGAAAATAGATAAACTAGAACTGGCAGTAAAAAGAAGGCCAAACACGTTTCAAAGACAGGCCAAAGTCGGCAATGTGGGATAAGGGGGAACAGAAGTTGTCAAAAGAGCAGTAGTATGACAAGTTGGAAGACTTTAAAAGAGAATTTAAGATCTCTATCTGAAGCAGAACCAAGAATGGATCGAGAAAATGAAGAACTATAATTGCTGTTGGGCTAGATGTTTTATTCCAAGGTTTTGGTTCAAGTTCATTTATATTAACAACTACTGCAGAGAGAGAGAGAGAGGAGAATGGTTCCTGGCAAGACAGACATTAAAGCAAAGCAGATTTTGAGGAAAACATGCTCAGCTCAGGAGTTACCCCAAACCAGCTGACAGATTTAAAAGAGACATAATTATCTCACATCACAAACTACACAGACAATTTGGCTCGATTTTTTTTTTGTCCTATTCCTTTGTGAGAAACCATCACATGAAAAGTTTTCCAGTTGCAAACATACAAACAGGAATGATTGAGGTTGTGATGGAAACAGCAGTTAACAACATAAGCATGATGTGCACTAAATTTACTATAATCTCCACTCTGTTTTCAAAGTACCTAACAAAATACAACTTATATCACACTAGCTGATCATACAAAACACAGCACCTTATATGCTACATCCTTATCAACACAGGCCTTACAGAAAGTGTTGCTGTAATTAAACATCAGAACCACAGATTCAAGAGAGACAGATAGGGAGGCAGGTCAGTTAGGGCAAAGTTTTAGCAGCAGTAAGCATTTTTCTTGAATGCTAGCCAGAGATGTTTAAAACAGAGTTCATGTTCTCTTATTGCAACTATGAAGCTTTACACCAGACAGTTGTTACTATGTTGCTATCTATTGCTAAATGTGACCTTTTTCCAAGGCAGTACCACTCAAGCAACGTAAAAGGTCCTAATTTTCAGAGATGCCTTCTGCTTACAAGGATAAGACATTACTACTGAAAACAATGTCTGAGTACAGAAGCAAAGATTAATGGTGTACAAAGTTAATTTGCTATTTAACAAGACCTATTTTGAAATTAAGAATAGAACAGAAACATAGCAAAACAGAACAGCACTTTGGATAGTGATGTTATGATAGCTCTAATTTCACATCCTTACTCCGAGATGTTTGTGACTTCAGACTTAATACCTGTGCTCCAGAGAGCCTGCAGGACTAGCTATTGCACAGGGGATGACTGGCACTGGACAATGTTTCCAGAATGGCTTGATATAAAAGGAAGATCTAGTAGGTCAAAACCAATGCTCTAACACTTTTTTTTCCCTTAAGGAGCAATATTTCTACACGACCATATGAAAAAAGGTTATATAGGGAACTATGGCTCCCATAACCAGCATAAAAAGCAAATTTAAATAAGAATAATAATTATACTAAAATAAATTTCTCGGTTTTCTAAGAGCAACTGTAACATTTGGCTCAAAAACCCACACAAACACCCTCCACACCCCATAAAGTTTCATAGCTCCTATCATGTAACTTCAAAGTTTTTTAGTTTCATTCAGTGCTGCACAGACTATGGTCTTAAGACTTCAGAACAAAGTGGGACACAAGCATTGTGATGTGTCTGAAACACAATCCTGTGTAGCTTCAGAATTAAATTATCAGAGGTAGCATTTCAGATTCACAGGCAATGCTATTTCCTCATTAAGTCAAAACCCATGAGTTTAACTTCAAAAAAATTCAATGTACTTTTCTAATGAAAGTGTGATACCATCATGTAAATTACTTTCCAAAACAATGCAATATAACTTGGATCACTGACAACGAGAGAATTTACCTTGTAAGAATCAGTTTAAGAAAATTATGAAGCCAGTTTTCTAAAATAAGTGTGTATAAGGAATTACTCATGTAAAAAAATAATTGGAACAATATACAGGAAGTGCTAGACATGGTTGTTAAGTTAATGGGCATCACTGGAGTGATGGCACACAACAAATACTGTTTGTAGATCACTCTGTCTCATCTCACAGAATGTCCTGAGCTGGAAGGGACCCACAACTCCTCTTGGACAATCCCAGAAGTCACACCATGTGTCTAAGAGCATTGTCCAAATGCTTCTTGTCAGTCATTTGAGAACATTTTTTTTTTAATGAAAGGCAAAACCAGTTTAGTATTTTTGGGGTCAATGGAAGTAAATAATACAGAGATTCCTTGAAAAGTTTTAAAGAAAAATGTTCACACACACAGAAATACACACACAGACACCAGAAGCGACATGAGGAGGTCAGGAGCCCTCAGGTTTGGTTGGCTTTTTAAGGATCCAGGTGCTACTGGAGTAATGGCAAACTTGGACTGTGAGTGATTTCTCTGACAAAAAACTCCATAGAATTTAGGAAGTAAATATTCCTGACAATGTCATTGTGAGTTTCTGGCTTGGGGCTCAATTATCAGAAAGATAGGATCTTTAGATGCAATGTGTTTTCCTCTGAGAAAGGAAAGGCAGTTTACTTATTTATAAAGGAATGTCCACCAGAAAATGAAAAAACAGCACTTTGAGGCAAATAGGAAAAGTCAAATCTATATCAGCTCAGAAATTACATTCTTCTCTCAAGATTAAAAACCCCCAGCATGTCAGAAGACAAACCTCAGGATAGATCTCTAAAAATGAAAGGATAAACTAATAAAAAGAATTCTTCAAAAGTATTAGAAGAGGATTTGAAGTGAATGTGAAACAAGTTTTTGTGACAGAGTTAACAAGTGAAAGTAGGATGCTCTAACTTAACCAGAAGTCAAACTGAAAGAACAATTAATTTCTGTGCAAACTATGCCTTGCAGCATGCCCTCTACAGATGCTACTTTACAAAAAAGAATTAAAGATCTCCAGCCACTATTGTTGCATAAATGTAACCATAGTTTGAATGCACATTTAGTTCAATCAATGAAACACTTTCTTGTTCTGAAGACTTAGCTGAACATTTTCCTTAGGAAAAAAAAATGTTTATTTGCATTATTAATGAAAACATAAGAAGATTATCTCACTTAATGTGATAATTACCATACTTCACTTTAATACTGTCAAGTAAAAGCTGTATTTTATGAAAACATATGTTAAACGACAGACTTCAGCTTCTGCTAGTCTAGTAATGATAAAAGCCCTCAAAATATCTTAAATAATTCTGAATTCTGTAGAAAGTATGACTAAGTAATCTTAGGTAGCCAACACCACATAATCCTATTATGATTTATTACCATGAACTTGCTAGGATATTTAAGACATAAACCAAACAGGAACGTAAATCTTAACACAATTATGTTTGATCTTATATAAAATTTATCTTTTTTGAAGACAAAAACGATACAACTCAAACATTCTCTTCACACAGCACTCTGAAATACTCTGGCAAAGCACTAACAGTTCTGTTCCCTGAAGTCCAAAGTAGGTTATGATAAATGGCATTGTTTCTGCAGGAAGGTGTACTGGGTTTGTATGGCAAGGCTTTGGTAGCAGGAGGGCTACAGGAGTGCCTTCTGTCAGAAGCCATGAGAAGCTTTCCCTGTGTTTGGTAAAGTCAATGCCACCCCACTCCAAGTCAGACCTGCTGCTGGCCAAGGCACAATCCATCAGTGACCATGGCATTGCCTCTGGGATAACATAGTTAAGAAGGGGAATAAAAAAAAAACCTGCACAGCAGCTGAAGAGAGGAGTGAGAGTATGTGAGAGAAACAACTGCAGACATCAAAGTCATAGAATCCTAGAACAGTTACAGCTGGAAGACACCTTGGAGATCATCAAGTCCAGCCTTTGTCCTAGCCCTATCAACCTGCTAAATGATGCCCCCCAATGCAACATCTACCTGTCTCTTAAACACCTCCAGGGATGGTGACTCAAGCACCTCCCTGGGCAGCCTGTTCCAATGGCTGACAACCCTTGCAGCAAAGAAATTCCTCCTAATGTCTAGCCTGAACCTCCCTTGGCACAATTTCCCTCCATTTCCCCTCTTTCTATCACTGTCCACTAGGGAGAACACACCAGTCCCTGCCTCTCTACAACCTCCCTTCAGGTAGTTATAGAGAGCGATGAGCTCTCCCCTCAACCTTCTCTTTTCCAAGCTAAACAGGCCCAGATCCCTCAGTCTTTCCTCAGAAGGCTTATGTTCTAAGCCCTTTACCAGCTTGGTAGCCTCTATATCCTCTCCAGCACCAGTCAGTGAAGAAAGAGGCGGAGGATGTGCTCCAGGTACCGGAGAAGAGATTCTCCTGGAGCCTGTACTGAAGACTGTGGTGGGTAGGCTGCACCCTTGCAACCCATCTGAGTTAATGGCGTACCAGATATCCACCTGCAGCCTGGGGAGGACCCCACACTGGAGCAGGTGGATGCACCCAAAGGAGGCTGTGACCCTATGGAGAGCCTGCACAGGAGCAGCTAAGTATGGCTTTTTACCATTTTTAGAGCAGATGGGCAGAATCAGGCATGTACTGAATGGAGCAACAGTCCTATTTCTAAACCAGCTTGTACTCAGATTTAGAACTGTTCTGCTTATTAGGACAGACAAAAAGGTATAGAAAAATAAATAGTAAAGTTTAACCTATATTCTGTACTGAGAGGTGTTAATACAAAGTCACCTATAAAAGATATGAGAGTAGGTAAATTTCAGCAAAATGCTTCAGAGTGGTTAACATTCCAAAAAATATCAATAAATCTCATAATAGTTCTGTTTAGGAGTTTAACAAGTATTTGATGATCATTTACTATCACAAAGAGGTAAGGAAATAACCAAACAAGTGGCAGTAGCACAGCTGCTCATTTTCTGTTATCTTAAATTTGTGCTAAAATGAGCCTCCAGGGGAAGCACAATTGCTCCCTGCTAATGTCTAATTAATGTTAACTCTCTAGGGATCAGAGGCATAAACCCATGGGAGAAGCATACAGAATCACAGAATGGTAGGTGTGGAACAGACCTCTGGAGATCATCTGTTCCAACCCCCACTGCTAAAGCAGGCTCACCTAGATCAGGTTAAAATCACCTTCTGCTGTGTGAGACAGAAACCTTGACTCTCAACAGTCTCCCAGGTGTATACACATAAGTTGTGCAGGTCCTAACACCAAAACTAAGGGAAGATGATATCTGCATGCATGCATCCACATTAAAGAAAGCAGATAAATAAATAAAATTAGAAACCCATATATTTTAAACCTTTTTCCCTGTTGTATGGCATGTGTGAACAACACTGATTAGGAAGTGAAATGAGTCACAACGATATCTAGCTTCAGTTACATGAGGCTGTCAATGCTGAAGTAAGTCTTCTGCAAATTAGGTCTAGAAAATGTCTCCTCTTGTTTGAAAGAAGCAGAAAAGAATTTTAGGTAATACCTGTTTTAAGGACTTTACCATTTCAAGTCAGCTTTTGAAGTTTTATTAAAAGAGCTTCTGCATTGAAGGTAAGATTTACAAAACATGTTCCCCTTCTTCTAATCTCAGAAGAACTTGAGATGTAGTTAATATTACTGTTGTGTTTAAACTCATAATTTGTGAACATAGGCAAATCTTTAGCTATTGAATGGAAATTAAGTGAATCCGTAACACTGCATGCACCCAAGTATAATGTTGATAACTCACAAAATCATGCCCAAAATTTAGACTAGTTCCTTACTCCCAGGGTGTCACTTACAATTGATTTTAAACATACTTCTGCTGGTAACTACCTTGGTTAAAGAAAAATTCTCTGCCACAACATTTAAATTACAATGCACTGCTGCACCCACAATGTCCATTTTATACACATACAGAACTAATGCATATCTTTTGTACTTACTAAATGCAGCCACAAATGAAACCCCAAGAGCAACAACCAAAAAACCAAACCAAACCCAAACAAACCAAATCCGCAAGAAAAACCCCAAAACTCAAACAAAAACCAACAAAAAACCCCCACCAGAAATAACACAAAAACCAATCACTCCCAAAACCAAAACACCTCCTGCATTTTCCATTTTGGTGCATTTAAACTCTAATTTTCTTTTGCCTGTGTCCTCTCATCTAGTCTCACACTTATTCCAATTATCACATAAGACCATATATAAACTATCATGAAAGTAAGCTTCAGACTCAAATTCATATGCAGACCCCAGTAGCTGATACAATGCTGTGGAAGAACTCTCAAGCCATTACTCCTGGCTGACTGCAAAATAAATTACATTACACAGTTCTTACAGCCTAGTACTACAAGAGCTAGTTAAAGGAAGATGTCAAGTAGGTAAGGAAACAGGAAGGAAGCAAGGAGTAAAAGCAGATTTAAGATAAACTCCATTTGCTAGCTTTGGGTTTGAAACAATGAACATTTTAAAGTATAATATTAATAAAAAGAGGAATTTCTACTGCTTCTTTTTTCCCAGCTATTGGGATTTCACAATCAATGTCAACAATCACTCGATTCCAAACTGAAATTCAATTAATACAATTAAACAAAGTACTGGTTTTATTTTCCTCCATTCATTTTATTTCCTCCATTCCAAAGTATGTGAGTACACAGTAAGTGACAGATGTAGGTGAAATGAAACAGAAGTCTGGTTCTTCAAGTGTTGAGTGTTATAACCAGTGTTTCTGACTATACATCCTAACAAAACTGGGGGAGGTCCAAAAGAATATGGAAAAATACTTTGCTGGCCACAGTTCAGAGTTCAGCTGGCTGCCTTAGCAATTTTTAAGATTGAGTGAGACAAGTACCCCCAAAAACTTAAGTCAACAGGGAGGGAGCAGCTATCCCACTGCTGCAGAGAAATCATGCCAGTCTGTCATTAAAACCTGCACCCACAGTGTGTCTGCAGAGTCTTGGAAATAGCTAGTCCCTGACAGACAGCAGAGCTCCTCTCATCAAGCACTAGGACTAAAAGATGACTGTGACTAGTTACTATGGGACATACACACACACAGATCCAGCAGTAGAGCTGCACATGACCCATTTTTCACACATGGCATTTACTGCTTCTGCAAATATGTCCAAGACTTATGCTGGAATTTGACTCAGTGGAGATAACTAGTTCAGAGATCAGTATTTGTTCTTAATACAAAGCTTTCTGTAGGAGATCGATTCAAACTTGTTGATATTTGTAATGTCCAAAAGTTATTACCCCAAAGCTTACTGCAAGTCCATATGGCATCATGTTCTGAGCTCTGCTGCTAAGGCTCATGGCTTATTCAAAGGCCAAGCAGGCAGCAAGAAGAGAAGCAACTTCTATGACCTCTGGGTTTTGCCAACAAATATTTTCTCCAGATTTAAGAAGAAATGGAGACACTCTGGCTTTATATTCTCCTGTGTGGAAGCTGTTTGGACACGGTAACTTATTTTCCAGCCTGAACTTGCATCTGAATCACAATTTGCTGCTAAGTGGATTGAGAAGAATTTACACTGCTTTCTCTGCCTTTACATATGACCATATCTGCAATACTGTCTTCCTGTTGTAAAGTAATTTGACAGCTGTATTGTGGCTATTTCTCCTACTAAACAAAATGAGAGTTATACATCACAGTAAAAAAAAAAACAAAATACAAAACCAAAAAACCACCAAGTAAAAGAGATAAGTGATTCAGTTGTGGAAACTAAACTTTCACCCACTAGATCCACTACTACACACGACTTTCATAATGTCAGCTCTGTGGTTACTTTGCCATGTAATACATAAGAAGTTTCCAACTATAAATTTCATTCTTATTATAAAGAGGTGAATCAGCAACTCAGGAGTACAATTTAAAGACTGATATAAGATGCAAGTGAATAAAAAAATGAGCTTTCATGAAGTAATCTGTATGACAATCCCCAAAGGAATGTATACAGAAAACTTCTGGGTACCAGAATTATCATGTCTCTTGCATGCAATGGTGTTTTAATTGTGCAGCTACACTTGCTGAAGAGGTTTAATAACCTGTCCATATTTCCACTTACTAGTTTTCTTCATTTAAGCACCTTAGTGTTAAAGAAAACAACCATTAAAGGTACTGATCAGTATTAGAAGTACTGCATTTTTTATTTCTTCAATCATTCTTTCCAATATATTTTCTCTAAAAGCCTGACATCAATCTAACTTCAATCAGTGCTTCTCAGCTGGCCAACCTTTGCCAAAAATTCTTTCATGCCATATTGTTCTATGTGATCAAAATAATATGTCTTACAAAATGCATTTATTACCCTATTACTATGCTGAACATCAGAAAAATGTACACATGTAAATTAAAAAATCCTTTTTTTTAAATGCATCAAATCTGAAAATTTAATACCATCAAAATCTTCATATTGAGCACTGTAAGGTGTACACATGATGTGTCTTGGATTTATGTGTCTTATAATATGCTAACGAAAGAAAACCTTGCTGAAAAACTCACTGTAGCAGTAGGATATGAACATGCACAAAAGAAACCCTCCTTCATTACAAAGGGTATTGTTACCATGTCATGCATCGACACTCCAAATCTCCTGCTCAAACAAGGTATGATTGCCTCTCTTAAAGACAACTTCTGAAAAATGAGCACTGGGAACTGTCAAAGAGATACCCCCATGGGTTTTTAGTAGTATTTTACCACACATATCAAAGAGTTGAAGTTTTTATTTTCAACCTAGCTCTGTACTTCTCATTTTTGCACTACCCCTAGTTAGCTACACCCATACTACAACATGTGCTCTAAGCCCTCCAAGTTGACTCAGTCACATTCTTTATGGAACAGTACTAGGCTCATGCATTTTACAATCTCATTTAAACCTAAATTCAGTTGGCTGGAAGAAACAAATGAAAGGAAGGGGTAAGCAAGGATGAGCATAACAGTGAAACATCAAATACTTGGGTTTTATTAAATGAAATATTTTATGGGAACAAAAAGCTTGTATTTTATATTAGAGTTATTAAGCACAGAATTATTAAGCATGGAACCTAGTGTATAAATACTATTCAGGCTTTACTCCCAACTCTTCTTGTGGTTACATGACCAAGCAAAAATCTAAGAAACTACTTTTACAAAAAACTTCCCCAAAACTTCAGTGAAGACATTACACCATTATTTGTGTACTCTTTAGAGTAAACAACTCATTGTATAAGACAGAAATGAGTGTTCTCAGCAGGAAAAAACTCATACTATTTCAAGGTAAATAGTTTTGTTGCTCTTTAAGATTCAAAAAAAATAAAACTTGAACTTCTGGAAATCACTATCATTAAAACTTCTGCTATATCCTGTGTGTTTTCAGAAGAATTCTGCCATGCTATAATTAACATAGATGAGGCTGAGTTTTTTCAGTTATACAAATAATTTATCTATACCCATATATAGTGAAGTGAAGGCTGTACAGTGAACTTGACAAACATTCATGTTGCTCAATACAGATAACATACAGCTAACTATTTTTTCAGTGCCTATAATAAAGTTCTACAAATAACAGCCACAACTCTAATGCAATTTCCATATTACACCAACTTCAGTTGCATGTTTTAGTTCACCTTTCAGCAAATTATGTTTTTCCCCAGCACTGTTTCAGAAAGAGTTAAACAGTCACACTTTACAAGACATGGAACTACCAAAAGCAGGAAAAAAGCAAGCACTTCTGGCAGCCACTACTCTGATCTACAAGCAACAGAGTAACTCAGAGCCTACAGCCCAGAAAACTCCAATATCCTTGATGCATTTGGCAGGAAAGGCAATGCTATAGAATGGTGACTGGTAATTTATAAAGTGGCAACAGATCTAATTATGTGAACTATGGCAGTAAGAGGTCTGTCCATGAACTAACTGAAATCTGAATGAAGAATCTGTAGAATATTGAAGACAAAAGGTTAAAACGATGCAGATATTTGCAAGCAACCTTCCTCCTCCAGGAAATTTACTCAGTATACCTCCTTGATAGAAAATAAGGGTACAGTAGCATTTACTGAGAGCAGGGCAAAGAAGTGCTGTACAAGCCAAAAATGGAAAGACTGTCCTCCTGAAATGTCATTCACCTTGCTTGGAGCAATGTTACAGTTAAAACAAACAAAACAAAACGTCAGCTATCCTGCAATGTCTAATGTTTTGTCTCTCCCCAGCCAGTGCCAATGAAAAATATACTTTCTAAATGTAGGTAATTAAACACTAAATATTCAAAACATCCTAATGAAATCAATGGATCTGCAAGTGTTCAGCACCTTTGAAACTTCTCACCTGCTGACATCTCTCTACATGATCCATGATTCTGTGAATCACAAGGCAGGAAGACTTAACATTTAGGGACAGCTTTATGTAAGCCCAAGTTTAAATTTCATGACACCTGAAAAAAAACCTAATCTAATGGTAAAAGGAGCTTGTAGTCCATCAAAGACTACATCACTGATCACTAGGGTGAAGTCTAGACACAAGCTTGAACCTACTCTTGTGAGGTGTCTGTCTGATGAGAAAACCCACATCTTCGTTTTTGTGCTAATTCAATACTTTGTACAAACACTCAGTTCATTTAGAACACCAAAAAGAAGAGACACATTTGGTAAAGTGATTAGTTCAGACACCACGTGCAGACAACAGAGTAAAGAGTCTAGAGACTGAGGTATAAAATTACAGATAAATACCAAATACACTCAGCAATTTTTCAGCAGCAAACGTCATGAGTATTTTAGGCAGATGACATTTGTATTTGCAGTGGTTAGTCTGACAGAACAGAGGTACTAAAAGCCATTAGCAAAAAGCCTGTATCAAAAAGACTTGTCATGGTTTGTTAGGGCCAGGATTTGCACATCTGCAAAGTGACCTCAGTGATGCCTCTCTTGGAGAAACAAAAGCACATTTTCAGAGAGAAAATGAAACACATTTACATGCTGTAAAAAAAAAAAAAAAAGGAGGGAGCTGTTATAGTCTACTTCATAATTACCTGCATTTTGAAAGTGAGTAGAAAAATGTACATGAAAATAGTAAATGGTTATTTTAAAATTATTCTACTCATTGCCTTCAAATTCTAGTTTCACTAAGTGGCAGGATAATGTGATAAAGACAACAGCACTGCCACAAGGCCTGAGATAATTTCAAAACTGCAGGTTGTCTGGAATAGCTGCAAATGTGATGAGGACTCATTTAGCTGTTTATCTTTCAATGTGCACTTAATAGTCACGAGCTTACTACATGGACATCTTCCAGAAGAAAATTATTTACAGTTCCAAATTATTTACAGTGTTTGGAATTTATCATTCATATAATAGTATTTAGAAACAAGCTTTTAAGGAAGATATTTCTTCCCTGTTCATTATTTCAGTGAAAAATCAGCTATCAGAAAACAGAGAAAATGTTCAATGAAAAGACTTCCGGATGATAAGATATTCACTTGCATGAGAAATACAAATATAGACCATGATAAAGAGCTGCCTGCCCACATAAGCTTTTATGGTATGTGTTATGATGCCCAGAATAAGAACAAGGTCACAACAGATGACTTAGAACCTGGGAAACAAATTACTACTTAGGAAATTGCTCAGAAAGATGAGAGAGGTCATACTGAACCATACTGGACAAAATGATAATGAAATACTTCATTCAGACACCCAAATGCTGCTGTAAAAAATAAGAGTAACATATATATATATATATATACATACAGCATGGTTGGGAGAAGACAGTAGCTGAGTCTACTTTGCAACCAGCTACACTATTTTAGCCTGAAGCAGCCTGTCTAAACATCCAAGCAGATGCAGCCTGGCTGCCACCACAACAAAAGAGACAAAAGTCAGAGCAGATGAAACACAAGACAGTCACTGCTGAATCTCCCCAAATCCTTAAAAACAGAATTCAGAGGTAATCTAGGAAGCTGCTGAAGTTACCATTTGTTGGCTTAACACCCTGTAAAGTAACAAGGAAAAAGGGAGCCGCCCTGTCTTAAAGGACATATATAATAATTTAATGGAATATATATGCAAAACAATAACACCTCTCAATTTAGACAATATCTCCAGTTTCTTCAGACATTCAGCAGTTGTCTGTAACTGTTGGACAAGTAAGATTGGAGTTTACACCTGAGTGATTAATCATCCAAGCTTGCAATTTATTGTGCACTGCACTAATTTCACTTTTGGCCCTTTACTTTCTTTTTCCAACTGCATGTAATTATGTATCTACATATGCTGAAAAATTGATACTCCATTGCTACTAAAAGTAAGGGAGACTAGGACAGGCTTACTATTAAGGTGTGATTTTAATGGAGAAGAGAGAAATAGTACAAAAAGGAACAGAACTTTCTCCCTGACAGAGCTGTGGCTCTCCCCTCTGGCAGCCCACATTTGTTGGCTTTCAGATGATATTGGAAAACTCAGATGTTTCCAGTATGAATTATGAGACAATCTGAAGTGAACAGCAGTAGCCATCCACAATTAATATTATGCTTCTATCTCAGATCTCAAACAAAAAACCACTGGGAGGCAAACTCATCTTTTCCTCAGCGTTATACTGTTTCCCAAACCAGAAAGGTAGCTCTAAATGCCCCTACTTTTTATTCATCTAGATTTGGGGTTTTACAATTCTCTTAACAAGCAGCAGTAATAAAGATTAATAAACTTTGATGAACATCATAATCCCTTCACAAACCAGAAGGGTAAAAAAAATAGACTATGGTCAATGACAGCCAACAAGACATTTGGAAAACACACTAGCAGTCTATGGATTTTTTTAAATGGGTATATATTCATATTGCTGATTATTCAAGTAATTACAGAATATGACATTCAGATTGCAGGTTTATTTAACTAAAACATATTCCAATTGTTTGCTTTTATCAGCAAAAGTAAATTTCAGGGGATTAAGTTTCAAAACTTGGAGATAATTAAAGCAGTCTTGCTCTTTCTGCATCTACAAACATCACCTTTCAGAAACACAATTTATGCTGAATCTTGAAAGTTGAGATCACATGAAAAACAACTCACATTCTGATAGTATGACACTACAACTAAAAGACTTTCTTCTAGATTAATAAATTAGTCTCTGGGTTGAATTTACTAAGCAGCAATTTCTAAAGATGCTGTATATAGTTGCAAACACATTGAAATCAGCACCTCCTCCAGGAATTAGTCTTGTGACTAGTCCCTCCAGACTCCTGCATTACACCCTAAAGACTACAGACTAGTACACTAGCACAATTTGTATAGAATCACCTTCTAAATTCATCAGTGCATCATTTCCTTTATGCTGTTAAATATATACATATAGATCAGCTACTGAAATACCAACTGAATACTTGAATTTACTGAAATTTCAGTGCAAGAAAGTGCAAAATATCAAAGAAAGAATTCCTAAGGAAAAAAAAGTATAAAACAAGACTTGACTTCTGCAGTTTAGGTTGTTTTAGGTTAATGGATTTGTGTTTCTGGCTGTACATGTTATTGATTTTGCTTTTGATCATAATAAACCAAAAACCTTGTCAGCTGGCTGGGGAGAGTGGCTCTGGAAAACAAAATGTAGCATAACAAAAGACTGCACTAGAACATCAATATTCACTTTTCAAGTTCATTTCTAGGGTCCCTGCCTGAAAAAATAAAAAAAAGAGTCCTCAAAGAGAAGAAAAAAGTGACATGTCTAACTTTGCAGTCTCAGAGGGTCTAGAATGCTCCATTCTTTTAAAAAGTGAGTTTCAACACAAAATGTAATCTCTCTGGAGAACTGCAGCTTCTCTGTAAGGCATTCTGTACCCAGTAAGATATAAATAAATCCCCATTCTCAGAAGGAGATACCTCTGTAATCCAGAAGATGGAAAACTATTTGGTCCTTCTGGGAGGAAAAAATCCCAGAGTGGTTTGTTGGCCTGATTGAGAAAAGACAGATTCAGGAATCACTTGGTATCTTTGGGGTTCCAAACCCAGTAAGATGACATGGCTCATTCTATTCCTTTTCCTCTTCATTCTTCATTTGCTGTACTTAATTTGTATTTGTTTGGATGTGTGAACTCAAGCTTTTAACTACTTAGCTGGTAACCATGGAATTCCTTCCTGAAAGGCTTTACTCCTTCAGCAAGTCAGCCTATACAATTATTTGCTTAAGAGAGTTTTAGGTGAAGGTACTAGCAGAGCAGGTATCACATATTAGAGATAAATGTGCCACTTGGAACCTACTGACCCTGCACATTTTGCACAAAAAGCTTCTAGATGACTTTATGGTCCTAGCAATAGAGAAAGGAGATAGAAGAGGTTCTACTTTTGTTTTACTTCTCCTTTTTGATAAATGGAAGATGGAAATAATCCCTTTTGGCTATTAGAGTAGTTCAAACACTTATTTAATTTTAGTTATTCTGGCTCTAGGCTCTGGAGTTGTCTGCAGCAATATTAAGTCCTGGCAAACTTTGTGCCGAGATCTTTATGGGAATATCTAGAAGGGAATGTAATAGCTGGCTGTTGCCATAAGAGGAGAGACTACAAATGAAGACACTAGGCTTTAAGTGCAAAAGGAAAAAAAAAATCATTTTACAGATGTGCACATGTTCAAACATCCAAAACATTTTCCCTGCCTTGCATAGCTTCCTCATCCTGCTGCCATATGGGACAAAGAATTTTCCATCTTAATACTTGGAGACTGTTTCCTAACAGAAATTACTAGATAATTTGGTAGTTTCTTATTAAGCAGGATAAATAAGGTTTATTATTATTTAAAATTAAGACATCAAACCAATTATTTCTTCCTTGTTAAGTTCACTACAAAAAAAAAGCCTGTGGAAAAAGATGTATGCCATAGATTACTGTATGCTCAATGACCAGCTGTTTTAAATTTGGATATTAAGTAATTCACTCTTTTCTGTGTTCAAGAGCTGAATGATTTAATAAAGTCCCATATGCCCCAACATTTGCCAGCTACAGTAGGTTATCAAAAATCCAGCTGCTGTTATGATAATAGCTGCCAATACTAAAACTACTGAAGAGAATAATGAATCAGCTTCAAGTCAGCCAAGACATAAACTGACACAATTCCTACTTAAGATACGTGGGAATACAATATACCTGTTAACTAAAAACACTGACCCATAATCACATGAAAATCAAGTGCCAAGAAGCCATGTGCATTGTTGAGGATGAAAAATTAATGCCCAAACAACCTGTATGAAGACAAGTATCTCCAATTCCACCTGCACAGGACTGTCCTATAAACTACATATGTGGTTTGCAAAATAGATTCTGCTTGCATTTCTTTCTCACATATAATTCCCATGCAGCTCTTCCATGACTTGTTTTACACAGCTAGACTGCTGGATTTTTCAATGATGAGGAAAAATTGATTATGAAAATTTGGTTCTTTTATGTGTAAGTATTTTATGCAATTTGAAGAGTCAAAGATACAACTCCACTGCCCTTAATACATTAAAATAAGCACAGAAAGATCAAAAAAAGCAGATAAAGATAGAAAGTAGCCAAACAAGGTGACAGAAATAATTCTCCAGAGCTCTATTTGTAGAGTCATTGGTGTAGACATATCCATTAAGATCTATCACTATTAAAATTTAAAAGCTAAGAAAATACTTCCTTGGATATTGAATTATTACTTGTAGCTACAAAAGCTTTGCAGGTAAACATAACTTTTGTCTTCAAGTCAGCAGAAGTAAACACATTAAGATACACTCATTTATTTCTCACAATTACCTCTGTTGTTAAGAGAAATAGTTTTGAAAGTACCCTAGAAATCATCAGTCTCATAGCAAGATTAAAGTATTACTCTATTGATGAAAATGTATATCAGCTAAAGAACAGAAAATACTTATTAAAAAACCCAAAGCAAGCCATCCCCATTGTCTGGAGCTGGATCATCTCCAGTACATAGAGTACACAATGCTCAAATGCCACATTAAAGGCAACTTCAATAACTTCCAACTTCAAGCAGTCTATATATAGTAGTTTAAGTATAAAAAATAATTGAAGACTGTAATATTTGAAAAAGATTAGGAATATATTGACAAATTAAAAGCATGTCATGCAGGGATTTAAGATGCTTATAAAAGCTCAAGCAAAGGGGCAAACCACATCAAGGGGGTTGCAGAAAACTCAAAGACTTTGAAAGCTTAGAGGCTCATTCTTTTTCATACCTTCATTATGAAATTGCAAGTAATTGTGTTTTCAGCGACATGTTTTTGACATTGCAAAAAGCCAACACCATTATTTTCTGAAATATTAGTAGACTTACTTTTCTTTAAGGAAATCCACTACTTGTTTGAAGTCTGCCACACAATATTCTCTTTTCATGTCCATGAGCACACTGTCAGAAGCTGACTGGACTGGTATGTGCAGAAAAGCATACACTCTGGGATGATTGAGAATCTTTGCCATTTCCTAAGAGTGATTCAAAAAGATAAAGAAGCTTTAAAGCATTATGAAAAGAATACAAAAGCACCTTTAAATTAACATACAGGGCAAGTATCAGTAGTAATACCTCTGAAATGCTAGTTCCAACTGTAGAGACAGGTGAAAACATTTGGAAGCAGTTTTGTTTTTAAAGAAAATAAGAAGAAAGCGAAGGGACTGCATTTCCTTTGAGACAAAGATGACATTCCCTACATAGTATTGGTTATCCAATTAAGAAAAAATTTTAGAGGTGAAGTATTGTGAAAGTGGGGGCTTTCAAACAGTGGCTGCTTTCAATTTTGGAGATGGCAAGGGTCAGCTGCTTTCTTGTCAGAGTCAAGTAAGTTCTTAGATACCAATATAAGAATGTCTCTAATTGGAGTATCCTTAAAGTTGGCCATTTGTTAATTAAGGTATATCTGGCTATTTGCAAACCTGCTCCAATACTGGTCTGAACTATGTCACTTGTGTTATTTCAGAGATAAGACTCCAGAATTTAAAACTGGTTTGCTATAAAATACATAGAATTAATCAGGACCAGCTACTAGCAGAATGATAACTTGAAAAGAGACAGAAAATGCTACACATTTTGTACAAATAAAAAGAAAACAAAGTAAAGGTAACAGCAAAATTCAAACAAATCCCCAAACTAAACTCCTGACTGAGGCTTGGCATGCTGATGGAACTTGTGATAGAGAGCACAGTGGTCAGATTTCCTTCGTTTTTATTATTAACACAATTAAGGAAATACAGTCTAGCAAGAAAGTTCAAACATTTTTAAATGTTAAGACTAAACAGCATCTAGCTTGTCTGCAATATGGTACAATATGGCCTGTTAACCTTTACCCAGCAAAAATAAGTGAACTTGAAAAAAGAACCATATTACACACACAAACAGATTTTCACTTATGGTTTTCCCTTTCTCCTCATGCACTGGGCATGCAGGACATGGCCTGGGACCAAGTGCTGCACTGCCTGCTCCTCTACCATGGGCATTCTGCATGCTCCAGTCAGGCTCACTCAGACCATTTCTCCTCTTTTCTTTGACAACACAGATATTCTGTCTGACAGCACATACTGCTGCCAGATTTAGCTGTTAAGCTGCAACTATTTACAAATTCTTTCCAGATCATTAATCAGCAATATTAGTCATGCATCTAGATTTTCTTTCTGTATTTCTACAAGGCTGGCTTAGATTGTTCCAAGAGAAGCTAAACACCCTTGTGAAGGGTCTGGAGAATAAGTCTTATGGGGAGCAGCTGAGGGAACTGGGGGTGTTTAGTCTGAGGAAAAGGAGGCTCAGGGGAGACCTTATCTCTCTCTACAACTACCTGAAAGGAGGTTGAAGCAAGATGGAGGTAGGTCTCTTCTCCCAGATTAACAGAGAGAGGACAAGAGGAAATGGCTTCAAGTTGCACCAGGGAAGGTTTAGATTGGATGTTAGGAAACATTTCTTCCCTGAAAGGGTTGTTAGGCATTGGCACAGGCTGCCCAGGGAGGTGGTAGAGTCTCCATCCCTGGAAGTGTTTAAGAAATGTATAGATGTGGTACTTAGGGACATGGTTTAGTGGCATGGAGGTGATAGGTAGATGGTTGATGATCTTAGAGGTCTCTTCCAACCTTAATGGTTCTGTGTCTCTTAACTTTCAGGTACTTGCCTGTTAAAAGCACTGATTTTTTGAGCCCCCAAAAACCCCACGGTCTCTCAACACACATCTTTCATCTGACAAACATCTGCATACAAGACCTGAACTCTCTCGAATCACTTTGAAAGCAGTTTTGAAAGTCTCTGTCTAAGATCCAATTACATAAATGTCTAAGAGAAGCAGTTACATTATTCAGTGGAATGTCTATTGCAGCTATGTAAGCTAAACATTACAGTAATAACTCTACTGATAACAGAGAGCATACAATTTGATGCACAGAGAGGCTGTCTGCAGTGAGCTTGGCTCTCAGTGGAAGCTGGAGGTACTCTTCATGAATAAAAGAGTAAAGCAAAGGCCACCATGCATCCATACAAATTTTATGTATCAATTTAAAATGGAACCATTTGCCTATACCCTTAATTTTAGACGTTCAGCTAGAATATGTTTTCAAAATAAAATGGCATAGAATAAGTTCTATAAAATAAAGTAGAAGAAGCAGGAAAACTTTCCTTCTCTTTTATGCTTTAGAAAATCCTGTAAATGTAGTTTATATAAGCATCTTAATAGGTCATTGGTCAGGTTTACAGTTGAACTTGATGATCTTAGAGGTCTTTTCCAACCTAAATGATTCTATGATTTTTATCAGTAATAAAATAGATTTCTAAAATACGAGAAATGGCAAGAAGGCTGGAACCTAAGCTATATACACCACAAGCCTATTATTCTGCTTATCTCTTAGTCAAGGTATTTAATTCAATCTCCAAAAACAGATTAAGATATAAGATATAAGAAACCAATAAAAGTCAAGTTGTGAAAAGCGTGGATGGAGCCCTCCCCAGATCTTTCTGAATTTGCCAAGTTCTTAACAAGAACTCACCCTACATCACAGAAACAAAAACAATTCTTTCTCACTCCTCTCAAATTTGGTATCTTCTGAATAACAGCCTCTGCAATATGTGATTACTTTGTGAATTCTTTTTTGAAGGCATTAAACTACTTGTTAGAATTTCTAGCTATAAAAGTGTTATCTTAGTCCAGCTTCTGTAAAGCTGAGTATCACTTGATAAGAAAATTCTATCCCAAACACATACAGTCAATATTATGTTTAAAAATCTAAGATTTTGGTTTTTCCCCTCTGCATTCATTCTAAGCAATGCTTACTTTTTGAAGGTTGCTTTTTAACCTTAAAATAGAGATTGAGTCTTTCCATGATATTAGCTACTTTAAAACTGTGTAAAAAACCTACCTGGTATTTACCTATATTAAAGATACCATATACAGCAAAGAATGAGAAACTACCTTGTTTTACCACAAAGTTTTGTTTGTTAAAGTCACAAGCAAGGACATTCTCTAGCTATGTGAAAATGTTGATTTCATTTGTCTTCCTCTCTTCTTTGCCTTAAAAAACAAAAATTTGGCTGCAAAGTATGAAAACTAAAAATCAAATTCTAAAAAAGTGTTTTCCTATCTAAAGGATCACAAAAAAACCCCAACTGCTCCCAAACACACTAGGCTCCTTTCCTTATGGTAAAATGCAGAAACCTACTGGTCTCACATTTGATCTCCTTCGTGGCCACGAGGGAGCTTTCAGCCACACTTCCTGTAAAAGCAACTACAAGGATACTTTCCAGCAGTCATAGTTAAAGAAGACTCAGTCACAATTGCTTTTTCTAGTTATCCTGTTTCTAAAAAATCATATGGTGCTTTGGGACATGGTTTAGTAGTGTTGGGTAGAAGGTTGAACTCAATGATCTTTTCCAACCATAACGTTTCTATGATTCTAGGGCTTCTGCAATCACTGTTGTTGATATCTTTCAGGATTAAGAACACAACAAGTAATTTCCCTTGGTTCGGTATTCAGGGGCACACAAAATGCCTGGCATTAATTAACTGAACTTTTCAACTGTCACTGCATATCCCTGTATGCACTAAGAGCCATGTATATAAGCTCAAAAACATTACTGACATTCTACTGCATCATTTTGTTTAGGAAAGATGCTCATCAGTCTCTCAACAGCAAAAACTTGCATATTTTAGAAAGCAAAGTGCTTGTCATACATCTCAGAAATGCACATTGTCCTGGAGTGATTAAAATTTAAGAGTGCACGTCATGTTCNCTTGGAGACCCTTCCTCAAAAAGATTGTTCTTTTGACCCTAGCTTCTGGTCAAACCAGGACACACATACAACACAATTGTTACATATCTGGAGACCCTAATACAGCCTGGCTGCTGTGGTCACAGGTTTCAGGTATCACAGAATGTTAGGGCTTGGAAGGGATCTCTGGAGATCATCTAGGCTAACTCCCCTGCAAGAGCAAGACAACCTAGAGCAGGCTGCACACGTATGTTCTGGGCACTCAAAGATCCTTCTAGAGAAGAGGAGGCTGCAAAGAACTTTTTCAAGTGTGAAGTCCTTCCTTGGCTTATTTTCTGTAGCAAAAGCTACACAAAATATGCTGTGCTTTAAACACTGAAGTCCTATTGAGTCTATTCCTCTATTTTTAGGCATAGATCTGAATCAAAGGCCTTATTCCCAAATGATTTCCCACCAAGGACTTCTGGATCATAACTATACAAGTGGTGAATTTAGTTGAGAGCAAATTATTAACACAAACCAAACACAAGACAGAACTCCTCACTGTTTCTGTCCTTTAATTTAAGTACCACTGGTATACTTAAATTTACCTTTTATAATCAGAAAATCAGAGTGAGCAGTTCAGAAGGAAACAGAATCATGCACTAAACAAATATTTTGCATGATTACATTACAAATCTGGATAAATCAATCTTCCAAACTTTGTAAGTGTTCAGATATAAAAATCACATACTATCCCAGAGCTTTAAGATAAGGTTGGTTCCAGTTTTACCTTTTATCCATCCTACACCTAAAACTACACTCAAGTACTTTGTCATATAAGCTTGATTAAATTAGAGCTATGCACTGAACACTCATACTTAGTCAATGCAGACAGGTTTTCCCACATCATAGATTGTACATGGAATACTAGATTTCATCACTTAATAAAACTCTTAGCTAATATCCCAGAGAGAACTTGAAGGGCATCATGGGCTAATGCACAATTATACTTTACAGTACTTCAACATTCTAAGCTTAACATATGTTTCCTGATTTTTTTAAATAAAAATATATATGTATTTTTAAGTGCATTACTAGATATAATTACGTATTTCAGCCAGAAGGAAAAATGCAATACAGAATTTTTATTTCCATCTGGAAACAATAATGACTTTCTGAAAGGATACAACTGTGAAAGAAAATTTCTGTCTTTAATCATGACTGAAACAGCTGATTGCCTTTTCCCCCCATCTCCTGGAATCTAACAAAATGCCTATGAATGAAGGGAAGGAGTACACAAAAATGATATTTTATATAGGAATGAAAAGGGCAAAGAGTAGCCCAACTTCTTTTAAGCTGACTTTACAAAAAATAAAAGTCATCTACATTTGGAATCTAACAATGTATGTGAAATATCCTGTAGGATACTGATCACATAGGAAATAATTTTTTCTAGTTCTTAGCAGCTGGAGTACATCAGAACAAGAGGCACATTGCCAGAAAGACTTTTATCAAGTCAGTAAACTTTACCCTAGCAATTACAATACACAAATTTAACCATCTAACCAGAAAAATCACTCCTGTTTTTAATGACACCACGTGCAACCATAGAGAATTATAGAGACAATAAACATCAGTATCTGTGCATCTTGATGTCAGTACCAGCAAGCTGTTCAGACAGTGATTCTTTCCCCTAACCTAAAGTAAGCAAAAATCCAATATTTGAATTCTGGCTCATTTCTCAGTCACAATAATCTGAATAACTTGCTTCCTAGCAAAAGGATTTTGTCCTCTGCCAGCAGTGAAGCCCAAAGAAACCCTCATCCATATGGAAACATGACAAAATGGCATTCCCTCAAAAAAACCTTCCTTCCCTTGTGGCAGATGTTAGTTTTGGATATGCCACGAGGGGTGTCTGCTGACTGCTGTTTTTCAGAAGCCCAGTGGTGCCACCACCAGCACAGTCTGGAGAAAAACCAAGTGGCTGCAGTCCATTTTAGAAATTCCTCTGCTGCACTGCAGTCCAGGAACAGATGTGATCTAGTGATGCACGCATGGCAATGATGACAAAGTTATGATCAAGCCTGGAAAGTCCATAATGATTCTGTTAAAAGTAATGAACAGGGAACCTTTCTCCTGCTTCCTGCCCCCTCCCATGAGTAATGGGGCTGTAAAAGAACATGTAGGACTGAAAACCTCCCCAAGGACAGACACTAGTTGGAAGGCAATTCCTCCTCCTCATCTGTATATGAAAGATGGGAGGCAATGAAGCTGTATGTCATTGAGCAAGTTTAGTGGCAACCCCTACCCCATGTAATATGGCACGACTTACACCCAGGTCTTTATCCTATCATTAGGATAAACAGAGGTCACACTAGAGCAGTCAGAAATCCACACAATTCTGACCATCATAATTTGTACTTTAAAATCAGATCTTTGAGTTGCCAGATGGAGGACAAAAATCTATTTTGTCATATGGGAAAAATGCCTTCCACATTACCAACCAAAAAACTGGTATCAGCTCAGGCCATCATCCTTAGAAGTGGATGTAAAACAGAGTGCAAGCTGTGATTTGCTGATAGGAAAACTTTCTGTGAGAGCCACATGCTGTTCCCAGCTGTTCTCCTAGGTGTGGGACCTCTCCTTCCAACCTCATAAAATAGATAGCTCTAGCTAGTTATGCAATTTTTTCTCCCTTTTAGCTACATATTAAGCCTATTCTCTCAACCTCCATCCTAAGG
>VWZO01021174.1:67783-102481 GCA_013396975.1 Bucco capensis | reverse complement strand
TCAGCACCCCTAGGTCCCTCTGTGCCTGGCAGCTCTCCAGCCACTCCTCCCCAAGCCTGTAGCACTGCTGGGGGTTGTTATGGCCGAAGTGCAGCACCTGGCATTTGGCCTTATTGAATTTCATGGCATTGGCCTTGGCCCAGCCATCCAGCCTATCCAGATCCCTCTGGAAAGCCTCCCTTCCCTCAAGCCGATCGACACTGCCACCCAGCTTGGTGTCATCTGCAAACTTACTAAGGGTGCACTCTATCCCCTGGTCCAAATCATTGTTGAAGATGTTAAACAGGAGTGGCCCCAGTACTGAGCCTTGTGGGACCCCACTCGTGACTGGCTGCCAACTGGATTCAGCACTAATAGCAGCACACTCTTTTCCTCAAGGTATTGTGCATCTTCAGTTCCACATGAACTGATGGAAGTCATGTGCAGTAAATGGTTCAGTACTTTCTAAGATGAAAACTGTTACTATTGCTGCTGCAGCCATCATCACAAGCCTGAAGAGACTTCACGGAGCTTCAGAGTGCTGTTTGTGCCAGTGTCAATAAATAGATTCACTTTAAGGTAAAACGTACATTTAATTAACAGCTAAAGTGATGGCTTAATGACTTTAACCCAGCCAACCAAATAACTAATGCTAATTCCTTGTGAAACACTTAATTCTGATGTGCCACAAAACACACACTTTTTCATTTTCTCCATGGTGCTCTCTAATTTCTCAGTATTAAGCACTCCACAAATTAAGTATTTTTTCCCAGAAGTAAATTAATATTCCTCTTTGCAGTACGTATTAGAAACACATATTGGGACTTTTCCTAAAAAGGTGATTTATTGCAACAGCACACTGCTGTAACTCTTTCTCTCAATTATACTTTATCCTAACAAAACCTTGAAAATTCTTTAAAGCCTAGAGAGGAACATAAGTACAACATGAAAGCAGGATTGTCATACTACATTTTCTCTTCAGAAACCTGGATGAGTGAAATGCATTGTTAGTTTCATCCACACCATGCATTTATTCACCACCTCAAAAATGAAACCCCCATATGATCTAAAAGAATTGAAGGTTTCTGTCTAGAAGGAAGTCATAGAATGAATGGCACATACCACCAGAGTTCAGCTGCACTGAGACGAAGCAGTGCCAGGAAGCCTCCCTTATTGTTTCCCTCTCTTTTAAACAAGCAAATACAATGTCTAAAATAGCATCTGCTGGGGCAGAGTACAGTGGAAGGAAAATAGTGGAAGGTTTCAATCAAAACCTAAACCTTTGGGTAAATCCTATCACTTTATTTCTTTTGTAGATATCCAAGCTGCTGAGCTAAATTTCATAGCAGAACAGAATAAAAATATTCAGAATCATAATGACAAGATTGATATCATAGAATTTATACTCTTCAGCAGCTCTTGCACATTTAATGTAACTAAAGTAATTGAATTCAAAGACTGTGTAGAAGAGATTTAATGTCTTTTCCTCGATTCACAACGGTACAGAAAACCAAAGCTAATATCATTGTGCAGTTTTATTAAAGTTTCCAGAATACATTATATTTCCCCTTTCTCATTTTTAAAGAATAATCAGCTCAAAAAACCCTAAGAATCTTTTTTAAAACAAATGCCAAAGCCCTAATGAAACAAGAAGTCTTACTGAAGATTATGTAGATGATGTTGCAAAGCACAGTGAATGTGACAGCTCATCTATCAGAGAAAACAAAAGGGTTTATGCATCTCAACTAAATAGAAGGTTTTGGAACAGCAGGGAGAGTAGTTGATAGAACTTCACTTAGAAGTAACTAGGAAAGGAAAGGAAGTTCTTATTTATTTTTCAGTGAAGGCAGAAATATTAAAAGATGGCACAGTTTTGTTATGCAAGCTATGTATTTGAAAACTTCTATCTCAGTGCCTTGAAGTGCATGGCAACTGCCTAAATTCTTACTTTATTTAGCAAAAATGCAGTTTCCTCTATATGCACTACTCATTCTTTGAATAAATTACTGAATTAATAGTGATTTTCTGCTAGTAATCCACCAACCAAGTAAGCCACAGCAACAAAGGTCTGCTGGGGATAAGGCAGTATTATAAGTAATTGACAGACAACCTGACACTCAGCATAAGATTATCTGCATTTAAATACTCTTCATTCTTTTGATATTTAATAAGCAAGAGAAACATTCATATGAGCAAATCATAATTCAGGTACACTTAACATGCACAGATTTAACTGGTCATGTAATGTGCCACTTAATGTTAACCCATTTTTGCAACACCAATTTTTATGCACAGATTATTAAATACAGCAGAGCACTAGATGCACACATGAAATATTCTGTCTTGATGGAGAACTGAAGCTTGCATAAATAAAAGCAGTTCATTCTCTGAGTTTCCTGAAGTATTTCTTCTACTAATGTTAAAAAGAACAGGAGCTTCATTTCCAGCACCACAAACATGCCCTTCTATATTATCTAGAAGCAAACCTTTGTTGTTCATCAGAGTTCCCAACAGAGTAAGATTTTTAAGGTTTTTGAGAACACCCAAGGTTCACAAATACAACATAAAACCTTCAGGAAGAGTAAGATGGGCTCTTATTTTGACATTTATTAAGCCAAATCATGTTCCACCAGCTGGCAGAAAACATGTCACCACGCATTTATGAACATTAAGCCCTGCTGAGTCTGAGATCTTAAAACTCTGGATTAGAGAAAGTGATGTGACAAAATGTATCTTAAAGCACAGCAGAGATTCATCCCATTTCCTAACCCCATAATATCCAAACATGCACTCACTGTGGAGTGAGCTCACCACTGAGAAGTTGCCATGGCACTATGTCTTAAGTAGTAATTTCAAGGAAGTTTGCTGTATTTGGAAACTCCAAAAGACTAAGAACACTTCAAGAGGAAGAACAGGAGAGAGAGATTATTTTAGTAATAAAAGAATTAAAAGCTGAAATACACAGAATAAGCAAACACACAGGCACAGCCTCCATAGGACAAACAAGCATTTAACATAATGCCAACAAAACCAGTGAGCATCCCTTCCCACCCCTTTTTTTAGAAGCTACTCTCCTCCTCCTCCCCCTCAGTATCTGTGATTTCTTTCCATTTTACTGCTAGCAAGGCAAACAGTTTGCATAGAGACAACTATGCAATTACAGCCAAGGCAAGTTGCATGGTCCATTGACTAGAAAACACTACAAAACTCACCATAATAAGAGGTATGGGGGCTTAACTATTCATTTATTTAAATGTATGCCAGAGTATTGACTTTTTCTGGTCAAATCAACAGATTTTAATTGGCATTTTCAAATGCAGCATTCTAAGAAAATGACAAAAATAATACCAGAAATAAAGAAAATACATGGCCTAAAGGCCTTTTAATTCCTGGAATCATGCTGTCCTTTAATTTGCCATTGAACAATGTGTGTATGTTATTCCCTTTTTAAACACATCTCAAATCAGCTTGCACTCTACCTTATTTAAAACTGGACCTTATGTACAATGCTCCAAAATGCTCAGTGCACTCTGAGGAAAAAAGAACGACAGGGAAAAAAAGAAAAGCCAGTTAGTTCTTTTACTGTAATATATATCTATGTGCTGTGTCAGGGCACATTTGTGGAAACTGTCTGTAGGGTATCAGCTTCAATGAGGTTAAGGAACATGAACACCAAGCTGACATGAAAAAAATCAAAGCAAAAGAGCAAAGAAATACTACTGTGACTGGTGGTACAGCACACTTGGCACTCCTTATGCATTTAAAGACACTGCAGCCATGCAGACTCCATCTCAGTGGTTGGTGCACCACTCAAATGTCCTGAATTAATAACAGAGATAAAGCCCACAGATGGCATATGGCATGCTTTGAGACAGACTCATTTTGACAGGTGACAAAGATGACTTCTCCTCTAGTCATGTGAAATTAAGCACTTAGGGGTATGGCAGGTGTGAACTGCCTCCTTTATACAGATTTGGAAGTGTCCCATCACTCACAAAGTGCTGTACTAAACCCCACACAACTCTGGAAGTTACTGTTAAATCTGCAAGGGACATAAGCTAAGGCTGAAATGAGAGCCCCTGCCCTTTTACAGTCTGAATGATCAGCATTCCCTTCTGATTTGGACAGAGCCCCAGACAACGAACAAGAAAATGAAGTTAAAAACCTTAGGAAAAGTGAAACGTATTCAAGGCAAAAATCAGTCTCCAACACTATGCTACTAACATTAATTCACTTCAACCTACCATACCTTTGCCCTCATTTTTGACTTTTCAGATTAACTCCTATTCACCATTTATCTGCTACTGCTGTTTTAATTTCCAACCATCCTTCCCTATCAGTCACTGCAAGTGGATGTAAAACACTGTCTCACTATAGCACTAACTCTGTAATATGATTGTAGAATCAATGCCTGGAGGTTCCTTCTAAAGCAGGATGTATACCGTATGTCACTTTTGGTACATGTTGATACTACAGGATTACAACATCTTTGCCATCTGCCAGCCTGTGTGATTCCAAGAGTAGCTCTGTGCAAATACAGATGGGTAAGAGTACACAAGGTAACTGTACAGATGTGCATTCATTGCAGGCTTTGCTAGGACTGTGAAATGGATCTTAATATGAAACTTTTCCTTACCTTTAATGTTATGTAAAATAAAAAACCATTCTGAGCTAAAGCATTTTTTTTCCTGACCAAAGTTGATGTCCATTTTTTAAAATTTTCTGAAATGCAGGTAAAATTTTCCTTAGTACCATGTGGCATCAACATATTAAGAGAAGACAGAATCTGCAAAGTCACATATCTCAAAATCTTGGTTTGAGACCAAACTTCAACTAATCAAGCTATAGGGCTTCACAAGTATACATTCAAACTCAAAGCTCAGACTGTGAGGGAGCACTTTGGAAAATGCAATACTATCTTCACTGCTTGCCCAGATGTTCTCTGAGAGGAAAACTGAGGATGTCTTCTGCAGCTAAACTGCAAATTCCAACTTCTTTCTTAGTATCAAGATTAAGAGAAATAATGTTGGGGTCTCAAGTTCTTTGGTTCTTTTGAAGACACTAAACAACCCTCTCTCATACCAACAAAGCTCATACAGGAGAACTCATACTAGCATTAGCTGTTCACATTGATGTGCTGGTTGAAAGCAGCAGTGCAATTTCTTAGGCTCCCTTCCCAGCCATGGGTTTGTTCGACCTGCAGGGTGACTTTGGGGTGCCCAAACCAAATTCATTTCTGAGGAAATCAGAGCAGTGGCCATACTCCAGATTCACACTGAATGTGTTCAAAGCCCTTGGTGGGAACAGAGAAATTCAAACCAACCATGTGCCCTTGAAACAGTTTTAGGAGGTTGGAGTGAGATGGGGGTAGGTCTCTTCTCCAGGGTTACCAGTGAGAGGACAAGAGGGAATGGTCTCAAGATGCACCAGGGGAGGTTTAGATTGGATGTTAGGAAAAATGTCTTCATTGAAAGGGTTGTTAGGCATTGGCACAGGCTGCCCAGGGACGTGGTGGAGTCACTGTCCCTGGGGGGGTTTAAGAAATGTAGATGTGGTACTTAGGGACATGGTTTAGTGGCATTGTGGTGATAGGTAGATGGTTGGACTTGATGATATTAGAGGTCTCTTCCAACTTTAATGACTCTGTGATTCCATAGTGGGAAAGTTTGGTAAAGGGGATTAGATTTGTTCTGAAGTAGACTCCAAAATGCAGATATTGTAGATACAGCAACCTCAGAACCAAGTTCTGTGATTTCCTGATCTGCTCTGATTCCTCCATACTATTCACTAATATAAGCACAGACATCATCTGCAGCTGAAGAAAACAGCTGATAAAAATTTTAGTATTTCAGATTATAACCTGAATAACTGTGATAAAGGATCTTTTTTCTAATGACTTTGTTCAGTATGCAGCATACGAAAAAGTGTTTAATATTTTGCATTACTTTAAAACACTGCATGGTTCCAAATAATCCTTTCTTTACAAACAAGAAGGCCCAGCTGAATGCAGAACTTATCATTTGAAAACATATGGTTACATCTCATCCCAAAACTGTTCATGCTACTTGCATCTGTGAGCACATAAGGCACTATTACCACCATATTTACTGAATAAAAAAATTAAAAGTACTAAATTGTCAGACTGTACCTCGTAAGTATAAAGATGATTTTCATGAGATTAACAGCTTCCCTTGAAATAACAAACATCTTTAAGGACAGAGTGGTATTTACCTGACATTTATCTGAAGGCACTGGGTATCCTCAGTATTTTAAATGGTGAAAACAAACTGACTTCTACTATAATAAACCTGAGTTTAGACGACCACTGCCCCAGGCCTCCAAATCTATCAAGCCTTGCAGCATGAGAGCCTCAAGAACAGCTACAAGCACATACAGCTTTCCTTTCCCCCTCCTCTGCTCTAGTCTTGACACTCCTGACCCAAGGGAAGCTCTCCTTCTCCTCCTTTCCCTGTGCCAGCCTCCAGCATCAGCTGACAGCAGAGCTGTTGCCTGACACTTCTTAGAGGATACTATGAGACTGATTCCCAGATAGTAGCAGATGAAACAACTCCCAAGAGGAGTGGCATTTTCTATTCCTCTGTTTTTACTTCCAAGGAACCTGTGAGTGTTGTATTAGTAAGCCAAAGGACTCAGAGGAACAAAGTCCAGCCACAGAACTGGGAGCAGAGTGCAAAGGAAATGTTGCCAACAGCCTAAACAGATCTCTGGTCATCATCCCATGCCCTGTACACTTCCTAAGCAGACAGCATCTCAGGGTATGTTTATGAAATAAAATGTAAGAATCCCTAATCACTTCTTGGCACTTGCAAATAGATTTCAATCTGTAAGCAGTTTATCAAGCAGCTTATCAAAAAGTGGGCTAAGTGACTGTATAAAGAAGGAAAAAACTATTCCACCTATATAGAGAAAATACAGATGGTTTGGAAAAGGCATATTATTTCAGTCATTGGATACAATTTATTTTCCTGAGAATCAGCAGGACACTAATTAATATATAAGTGAAGTACTTCACAACTAGCTACATCTTAAAGATGACCTGAGTAACACAAACAATATAAACCAGACATATTTCAAATGGGCAAGGGCAGCAAAATCTTACACTGAGGACACCTGCTCTCCATGGATGACTCCACACACTGCTAGAACAGTCTGTGCAACTTAAGCATCAATTGTATATAAAATGACACATTTTTAAATCTTTAGTCTTTTGTTCAGTCACATTATCCATGTGTGCAATTTTTTCCTCACTTACTGAAGACATTAACATTGTCAGTGGGATCTGAGGAGTACTTTGTTTCTACTGCAGCTGTGCCATCTAGAACTCATGGTATGAACCTGCACATCCCTGTTCTTTTTACTTCCAGTCTCCTCCCATTCTGACAACTGGTAGGTACAGAAACTCCAGCAAAGAGAGGAAACCTGTGAAATCTAAGCATGCAAACAGCTTTGGGTGATCAGGGTTTAAAACACGTGGCTATTTGAAGGAAAACAAGGATTTGTGAAGTGTTTTAAAGCCTCATAAGTATGCACAAAAGCAGTACTAACCATAGAGGAGTTCATGCAATACTACAAATCAGTATTTTTTAAAATACATATAATGTCTTTAGGAACTGTTGTTTTCAAAATATTTAACTTACAACTGAGTGTTACTGGAGAACACAAAGGTATTTAGATAAACTTTGTCATTAGCTTCAGAGATGCAAGAATAATACAGAGAGAAAACTGGTCAAATCTTTACCTGCAGGTAACCTCCAAATAAATATGTTAAGAATTGTAAATGAATCAAAATCATTGCTTTTAGGCTGATTCTCTAGAGAAACTCTGTCCAGATCTTAAAATTAATTTATGCTTTCACATGACTGCTGTTGCTCTCTGCCACTTATCAGACACGTTCATTATTAAAGTGAAATAAATCCTTGCCTGGCAGTTGCATATATAGAGTTGTATGCAATTGCTAAAAACATTCTGATTTTTAAAACAAATACACAATTGGAACAACTTTTTCCATTTCATTAGATGAAATGACAGACATTTAGTACATTTTCTCATGTAAAGCCAAACATGACTATTTAGCAACATGACTTCTAACAAAACAGATTAATAAATTAATGAGAGATATTTGTAACCAATAACACAGCTTCATACCTTTCTTAGGAGATAACTACATCTGGATTTTATCCTAATCAACTGACATGAAGGTTAATCAACCTCTTATTTAATTTATTTTGGTTTTTAAACAAATCATACTTCTACCCTTTCTTCAACTGGAAAGTTAAAAGCACATTCCCCCACAAAAAGTTTATTTTGTCTGGTGAAAATGTATACAGGAGACAGCCAACATTCCCTAGTGAGCTTTCAGCTACAAGTCTGGTAAGCTTGGGAAAAGGGACTAGACATAAATGCAGAAGGCAAAAAAATATTTTATAAATTTACTTTGACAGATCACCAAAATTCTTTCACCAAATTACAAGCTCAGAAATTCTTGCTCATACATGTAACACAGAAAGGTGATTAAATAATCCTTAAAAAACATCATAGAAACTGGAAATTGTATGAAACACTGAAGAGGACAAGCAATAGCAGATGTTGCTATTGTACAGAAAGGTTGGTGCCCACACAGTGCACTTTCCACTTTGCTCAGATTATAACCAGATTAATACTCCTATGTGCCCCTTGTTTCCAGCAAGTAAGCTTCTGGGAGTACTCATAAGGTGATTCCTATTCAGTGTTTTGTTAAGACCACCTTAGTGAAGTGTATCTTAAACCAAAGAATAAAATAACAGCCAGGGATATTTCTTGCCATTTTCTGCAGGTGGTATTCTTTACTTGGGGAAGTAAAAAATTGCTTACTCCTATCAAGATGAGATTCCTCTAGCCCATGCACTTCAAAAGGGACATGTGTAGTTCTGGCACTCTGATGACAAAATACTGCCCTTGATATCTTAAGAAGATTTAAGTGCAATTATTAATTCTATAATATCTTTGGGAAGGCAGCATGGACACTAGCTATTTATCTGGATATTGTCAATGCATGTTGTTACAAAATTTACCTTAAGCTATATCCTTCCCTGCTTTTTCCTCCTTCCTAAAGTTAGGTTTTTCTGTAAATAGTTCCTACAAATTTCAATAAATTCATTTGGTGACAGAGTCTAACCAAACCAACCTACCTGTGAGAAAAAAAATCTCACTTCTTGCTCTGCATATATACAACATACTTTAAAATTCACCTTGTTGTACTCTTTGTTGCTTCTGATCTCACTGAACTACTTTGTTACACTCTTTTAAACACAGATACACACTCAGAGTTTCCATTTCTTACCATGGAAGCTCCACACACTCAGAGAATAGCATTTGACATAAGATAATGAGTATGTCATTGAGGGAGATCAGCATTATAGTGTTTCTGGAAATATTCATCCGAGATGTAGAAGGAAGACAAACTGAATCCCACAGTCCATCACCTGCTAATGATATTCCCTTTAGTTCTTGGAAACACTAGACATATATACACAAATGCAACATTGCCATAGTAATGCTGCACAGGTCACATACCTCAGTAATATTATCATTCCAAAATGATCTGCATATCTTATTAGCTTGATAACTTAATGTGTCAGGCAAATGGCTTAAAGCTATTAGTCTAATTCTATCAATTTACTTGAAGCCCATACATTTTATTTTAAGCTACTGCTTAAAATCAAACACACTATACACAGGATTCCACGCTGACTCACTCAATGAGTATCTATGCCAGCATATAAATAATTCTCTTTTTCTTCCTTACCTCCAGATGCTCTAAAATATAGGGAGGATTTGTCATGCCAAGCCTCAGCATAGCTCCCTCAGGAATAACTTCAACCAGCTTCCACAGCAGCGTAGGGAGGTCTGTGCCAATGTCTCTGCCATAAGCCCCTGTGTCTTCACTGGTCAGCCATATCTCACAAACACCCTCTGTGAATAAAAGAAAGAGATAATTAACAAATCTGTTTTCGAGCTGTTTATTTTATCATACAGCTGCTCACTCTTTTTAATGCAGCATTTCACCCAGCTATTATGCAGCCAGGCTGGGTATTCAATTGTGAGGGGGAGGGAAGGAGAAGGAAGGCTTATCCCATGGGTAGCAGTGGGTTATTAAGTTCATTTTATGAGCACAAGAGTGCTACAACAATGCTGTAAATTATCATTGCTGTGGAGCGATTAACATTCACAGCCAATGACTAATTCTGTGCTGGCTCTACAGCAAGTCAGTCAAGTTTACTATTCTGCTCTATTTTTGAGCTTAATTCATTGAACACTGTAAGTGACATTACCCAAGCACAGAGTTTGCTTTAATGGCAGTTACTAGCAGATAACTTACTAACTGGTAAGTTTCCAATCAGCAAAAATAGCTCTAAAGCACAGTGATTAACATTCCTCCTGGAATAACTATTAAAATCTTGTAGTCTTCAAATTATACAATTGGCAATGCAGTATTAAGGTTGTACTGAAAAGATTAGTGACCACTGCATGCTGGAGTGATAGTATTGGAAAACCTGTTTCCTGGCAGTTAATACTTTATTTTCCATCAATCAGGGCCTTAGGAAGTAGTATATTTGATTTATATTGTAAAAAGTAGTGACCTTGAACATAGGCTTTTAGTAATAATATCCTCCTGCTCAAAGAGGGGAAAGATTGCCCCACCCTCTACTAGCAGCTGAAACCATGAGGTTTCATGCAGCCACCTCTCCCAGCCTGTCCAGCTTCCATCAGTTTGGTAAGGCAATTCACCTCCCCCTCCTCATCACCTCAAAGCAAGAAATAAGCCATCCCAAAGAGGGTGGCTGGGAGGAAGACTCCTATGGTTTCCAGTGAGATGAGATACCATTAACTCAGTTAATAGTTAAATTCTTAATACTGATAATGAACCAGTAAATAAAACATCCCAACACTAGAAAGTGCCTAATTCATCAAGGCACTCTTGATGAATTAGGCAAAGAATGATGTATTATAAAATGTAAATGTCTGTATCACAAACACATACTTAAGAGGAGGGAAACAAACTTGTACATAGACTTTAATCACATACAAAGTACTAAACTAAATCAGAGGTTATACAAAAATGTAATCTCAAGACTGCCACTCTTAAAATTATACCAGAGCAATAAAGGAAGATAGCAGGTGATGCTGAGCAAAGTTCACTCTATTTGTTCAGAAAAGTCTTCAAGGTCATCTATCATTTAGAATTAAGAACACTTAAAAATTAAAAGTAAACCAAGAAACTCATCACTTCTTAAATCTTGCTTCAAGAATAAGATAGTAAGAAAGGTAAAGGGGACCTACAGGAAAGATGGGGAGGAACTCTCTATCAGGGAGTATAGTGATAGGACAAGGGGTAATAGTTTTAGGCTGAAACAGGCTAGATTTAGATTAGATACTAGGTAGAAATTCTTTAGGGTGAGAGTGGTGAGACACTGGAACAGGTTGCCCAGAGATGTGAATGCCCCATCCTAGCAGTGTTCAAAAGCAGGTTGGATGAGGCCTTGAGCAACCTGGTCTAGTGGAAGGTGTCCCTGCTTGTGCTAGGGAAGTTGGAATTAGATTATCTTTACGGTCCCTTCCAACCTAAACCATTCTATGATTCCATGTATAATTCTAGTCCTGTAAGAAATCTGATAGAAAGTGTTCTTGAAGTACTGCTCTTTGGTTATCCAGCTTGCAGTCACAACTTGGTAGCCAGGCTCAGAAACTGAGCTTCCCCCCTGCCTGATCAGGTATGCAGAATCTGCTAGCAGTATACAATCACACCTTGGATTCCACTGCAGCTGCTAATGTTTTTGCAATTCAGCTCACCACAGGCAGTACTACACTACAAGAAATACTCTAGAGTTTGCCACCTGTCCTACATTTTCCTGAGATACAGAAACAAGAAGTGAATTATGTATGTCACATGTTAAAAGTAAAGAGAAACAGAAAGGATCTACATGGTGGCTTTTACATCAGTCTCCAACAGCCATTAAGAACATTGCAAAACAGAGTAATTTACTTACTGAGTTTCTATTGAAACAAAATAACTCCTATTTTTAGTCTAAATAGTTATATGGGGGTTTGAGTTTGATGTATTTTTTTTCCTTGAAAATGGCTCATGGAATACTGCCTCAGTTACCAGAGGAACACTGAGGAAAAAAAAATAAATCACTGGCTAGGAATGGAAATAGCATGCTGGTGGAAAACAACAGTGAGCTTTTAAAGCTGCATAGGTGGGGACCATTAGCCCCCTGGTGGGCTGAAACTTCAAATTAAATCACAAGAAGAGGAAGCAGCTGTAATAGTAAATCAGCAACAACAGGAATAACTGTCTCATCTGCTCTCCAATCAGGGTGTTGAACAACAAGCAATGGGAATAACTCATGCTGAGAGAGCCAAGGGTGTAGTCTTAATATGGGAGAGATGGACATCTGTATTTTAGAAGAAAGTGCATGTCCCAGTTTCAGGCTGAAAAAAAATGCACCTTCAAATATTGAAAAAGCTGCTGTGCATGCTAGGTATTTACAGGTAAGGTAGATCAACGTTGTACACATCTGTGTGTGCTAGAAGTTTGGTGTCAACTGTTGTTAGGCTGTTTATTCTAGACCTTTGCATCCTGAGTTTAGGAGTCTAAAATCATACCAAGAAAGAGGAGAAAACAACAGACCTCTCAAATGGTATTAATAATATACTTAATATTCTCACTCACCTCTCTTCCTCTCCAAACTCCAGCCCTATACAGGAACCTATTTAAATGCACTGTCTAATCACATATAGTGATTTTTTTCCCCCCTTTCTTTTGCAATGAACTCACTTGATCATTCACTATTCTGTTACTGAGTAAATTTGATGCTAATAAAAGCAAGCTGATTTTGTAAACAAGAAAATTGATCCAAACTGCAGGGTTTGGATGTGCAAACTAAGAGCATTTGTTACAGTATTAAGGCCAATTATCATTATCTTCAAGTAATTACAAGTCTGCCTTTGCTCACAGCTCATAGTTTATTTCTCCCTCTGCCATCACTACCCAGCACAAAAGGGTAACCTCAGGAGCTGGCTCCTCATCTCTGCTCTTCTGTAATTGGAGATGACCGAGAATGAAAAACGTTGGAAAAAGAATATGTTCCAAGTAAATGAAGGATACTCTGAGCCTACTCCTTCTCCATCATGTCAATATGAAGAATACTCATTGCAGATTATCTGACATAGTTTTTAAGTTCATTCTTGTGGTGTAGTCTAAACAATCTTTGTCATAAAGACAACCAGAAATCCTACAGTTGTGACTTCTACAAGAGGTACATTTCTGGTTTGGACACCACTTGAAATGATTCATTTCTTTAATAAAATTTTTTGAGCTGTTTTGTTTTGCTTTACCTTCATTCCACTATTATAAACAGTTTTCAGCAGTAGCAAACATTTTAAACTGAAGGCAAATCTACTCCATCTAAAAAAGAATTTACTTCAATCTACAAAAACATCTGAAGATGTTAAAATACCAGACACAAATTCCACTGAAATTCCCTCTTTGTTAACTTGCTCTACTGTTGTACAAATGAAATTCAATCACAAAATCCCCTTATTTTTCTCTTCTCCTTCCCTTCTTCTTGTTCTCTTTCCTGTGAGATTTTCTGATGTGGACAGGAGTGGTTTATCCCTCAGCATGACTCTCTGCAGGTTGCCTCAGTTGGAGGCCTCTAAATCTGACCTTCTCAGTAGCCCACATATGCTTATCAATAACTGCATGACCTCCTTGCCATTCCTTCTCCAGTGGTGAATTCTTATGGCAGCCTGCAGTGCTGTACAGACCATAGAAATATCTCTCCCACTGCACCACAGAAATCTGAAAGGCCATCTGCCAAGAGGAGGTTTGACTTAAATGCTTGTCAAAAACTGCCTGCAGATCTGAGGACAATCAATCAGACTATGCCATTCCTGATCACACCCTTAGGGAAAAAAAAAAAAGTATAGCTTTGGAAAAATAAAATTCATTTTACACGTGCTCATTGTTCAGAATGAGCCTACCTTACATAAATTTATTTTCTCTTCAATTATTTGAGTTTCTCCTGATTTATTCAGCATTTCACAGGCACTATTTACACACTTGATGCAGTGCATATGCTGGATTACTTTGCTGAATCAGTGCCTTAACTGAGAAACTGAAGCCTTCTGGGTCCATACCATACCATTGCATCAACCTGAACGTAATGCAAGCTTAAACAGAAGTTGGGATTTGGAGGAATCAAANTGATTTTCAGACTGTGCCTGCTCTGAAGTACTTAGCAAACATTTATTAACCAGGTAAGAGTCCCAACCTCATCTTAGACACTCGGTACAACCACACAGATTACCACTGAAATGTCTCACTGCAGGGACTTCCTGAAAGAGGAAAATCAGAGTGGATGTAACTCACTGGTGCTAACGATGAGTTTCTAGTTCACCAGGAAATCCCTATTTAATCTGTATGTACACAGGCTTCTAGAGGAGAGAGAGAACAGAGTTACACCCAATCCTGTACAAATGCTTCTATCCCAGACCCCAGAAGTAACTCACACTTAACTGTCACAATTAGAAACTGCAGCATATCTGACAAGCTGATGACTAGAAAAGGCACAGAGGTGGTGAAAGAGGCAAACAGTCAGGTTATGAGCTAAAGGATCACTGTTCTTTCTGTACTTCAGAAAGTATGGATCAACTTACTATTCTGCAATATATTATGCATACGAATGCAGCACTGCAGCTCGGCTCATGACATACCACACACATACTGGTCCCAAAACAGTCTCATTTTTACTCTGAGGCATAAAGCTCTAGATAAGTATCCCATAACCTGACTTTCTAGAGGATCTTTATTATGCCCAAACATATTTCCTCTTTTCAAAAGACCTGTATTTTTTACCTACTGGATGGTCTAAAGGAAACAGATGATAGTCGACTTCTGTTTTCTTAATGCTTGCCATGAATAGCAGAACAAGATCTGAATGGCATCATGACTGTTTATGACACTCATGACCTATGGGACTGCAATGCTTAAAGAAATTACTAGATCCCTAAAATTCCTGTTAAAAGAGAGAGCCTAGCAAGAGGATGACTGGCTTAAACAAGCCTTCACAACACAGGAGGAAGCAATGGCTGGTTGAGCAGCCAGGAAACTCCATTCAGCATTAGTGCACTTCAAAATGAGCACCAGAAAATATTTCTTTTGATTTTTGACTGTTACAGTCATAATCAGTAGTTTTAAAATATATCTTTAACAGCACAAATTGCTTGGAAATGTTGATTTGTATTACATAAGGAGCTGCTACACACTGACTTAATTTAAATGCCTGAACAAATTCCATTTTATGTGGTCATCAGAAAAGTCAAAAGATAAAGACAACTCTGTACATATGGTGAAAACTTCTTTTCACAGGATCATAGGTTGCAAGGGACCTGTAGAGGTCATCTAATCCAATCTCCTGCTCAAATCAGGTCCAATTAGGCAGGATCACTCAGGCCCTTGTGCAGTTGTGTTTTGCATATTTCCAAGGACAGAAATACCACAGCCAATTTGGATAATCTGTTCTAGTATCTGACCACCTTCAGAGTAAAACATTTTTTCCTCCATCTAATTGCAATTTCCTGTGTTCCAACTTGTCCTGTTACCTCTCATCTTACCTCTGCAAGACTGACTACCAGACAGTCTGGCTCTACGTTCTCTATACCCTCCAATTAGGCAGTCATAGACAGCAGTAAAATCTCCTCCCAGCTGTCTCTTCCAAAGCTCAACAAATCCATTTCTCACGTCATGTGCTCCATCCTCCTAATCATTTCAGTGCCCTCTGCTGAATTGCTCCAATATGTCAGTAAGCCTTGTCCTGAGATGCCCAAAACTGGACAGAACACTCTCTCTGTGAGGTCTCATAACTGCCAAATGCAAGGCACTAGTCACTCCCCTGGGCCTGTGGCTGCACTCTTGCTAAAAGCATCTAGGATGCAGCTGATAATGGCAAAGGGATTTCACTGCTGACTCACATTCATCAGCTTGCCCAGAGGAACTCCAAGATCTGCAAAGCTGCTTTCCAGCCAGCCAGCTCTCAGCATCCATTCATCCTGCAGCATGTGTCCTGGATTCAAGACATTTTACTTGCCTTTGTTGAACTGCATAAAGTTACTGTCAGTCATTTCTCCAGATGGTTGAGGTCCCCTGCAATACTAGCCATACCCTCCAGCCAGGCAACCATTCTCCTAATTTAGCATCACCTCCCAAATTGCTCAAAATACACTGTTTCTCTGTCCACATTGTTAATAAAGAGATGAAACACTGGCACTGGTATCAATCCCTGCAAAACATCATTAGCAACCATCCTGTGACCCTGGCTGTCCAGCCAATCGCTTCAGACACCTTACCATCCACTTAGCCTGTCCATATCTCACCAATCTAAGAATACTGAGAGACTATGCTGAAGACCTAGCTAAATTCAAGGTAAAGATAAAAAAAAAAAAAGCAACAAAAACTCCAAACCCTAAAATGGAAAAAAAACCCTCCACTCCAAACCCTGTCAAATAAAACAAAAACCCAGAAAAACCAACCCCCTCTCCCCTACCTCCCCCAAAATACCCCAAACCAAACCACCTGAAAACACAAGAACTCCACAGCATTCCTCTCCTCCACAAAGCCAGACATCTGTCACAAAATTCACCCAGTCCAGTCCCGTGATTTGTCACTGATAAATCTGTCTAGCTGTTCCTAAACACCCTCCTTTGTCCTTCTTCTGCCTACAATTGGCTTCCAGGAGGGTTTGTCCCTTAAGAGAGTTTCCTAGCTCCCACTTCTTGCTCTTCTTGAAGGGCAGAGGATGACATCTCCTTTTTTTCCAGTCACCAAGAATCTCCCCTGATTGTCATGCCCTTTCCAATGATGAGAGGGAACAGCCTCATAATGACATCCATCAGCACTGTCAGCACACTTGGATGCCTCTCACTGCAAGATTACTTCTGGATGTCAGTCTGCAGTTATGAAAACTACAGCTATGTTTTGCAAGCAGTTAGTTCAGTTTAAGTCTTTAAAGCAGTTGTGGTTTCTGCTACCCACAGGATGACACATATATTGGAGTGCTTAGGAAATGAACACACAAACTTTTATGGTCTATATATTTTTGAGAACAAACGTGTTTGAACTAACATGAAGTGACATACAGACCAAGTTACACTGACTCAGTCTATTCTACCTTCTGTAGGAGAAGGTATTGTTTTAATAGAACACTCAACAGTATCACTTTGGAAGATTCTGTTTGGCAGTGTTATCTACTACACTTAGTAACAAAATTCATTATATCTTTCTTCATGCCACGAGGCTTAATTCAGGTAAATGTTCATATACACACATGATTGAAGTTTTCATGTATATATATATATAAATGCTATATATTAGTTTATATTAACAGTATGAAATTCTCAAACTACATAAAGCCATAACAGGAACTTGATTTAAAGGATCATTTACCACAGATGTGATGTAGGTACTTAACAACAAATTCCTGATCCTGCAAACTAATGGAAAAAAGTCTAGGCTCTATTTGTAAAAGCCAGACCAGAAAAATTAATTGTGCTTTGGATTCCCTTAACTCTTCTGGCAATTGCTTTTTCAAAAGTATGAAAATCCCTTGAATTTTCATTAGATTATTTTTTCCAAAAGCAAAACATTCTCTCTCACTTATAAGCTGTAATCAGAGCTTAAATGAACTTTGAGTCAAAAGAGCTCAAGAAACAGCTTGATTCTATTTCAATGAAAATGTGTAAATATGTTTTTAAAAATTTGTTTTATAGATTTTTTGCCCCTCAAAGTGTGTTCATAATTCATGTGTTATTTTATGTAACTCACAAAGTCAAATCAGAGCTGGATCACAGTAAGAAAAATAACAAGTGCTAGGAAGGCTCAATAAGAACTTAATTACTTTTAAGTTACAATAACAAAACATCTTGGTTTTGCACAAAATTAAAACCCAAAACCTCTCCCACTTCCCCAACAACAAAATACATGCACACACTTCTTCTAGCACCTTTTCACATCACTAGGGTTACTTTGGAGACTTTACCAGAACAACCATACACCACAACGAAAAGTTCTGGCCCAGCTGCCTATCTACTCTTTAGTAACATTAAGATAACTTTAATGTAAGGCAACTCTACCATCTGCTTTATATTTAGATGTGAAGCCTGACAGAAGAATCTTATAGCCATGTATCTCACAGTGGCTTCCCATTTCATCTTCTGCAAAAAGCTTCAAAAACAGAACTGTTCCTTTTGCAGCAAATGCTTCACCATCAAGGAATTTACAAAGGAAGTTTACTACCTGTCACTGCTGTAAGATTTCACAGTTTTAACATTCATATAAAATATTGTTTCTTTTGCTCTATTCCGTGACTCTATTGATAAGCAAGGAAACATATTTTGATATGAGGGGTATTTTGAAACAAGGAATAAGCTTCTGACAGTAGTAAAAGTTTATAGTTAAAATGATTCTTTCTTTCTATGGTATTAGAGTTCCCAATAAAAGGCATGCATAGAACCAACTGATCATTCAATACCACAGACAGCATAAGAGGTTTCTCTCTCCCACAAAGCAAACCCTTGTCCTTGATTATAAAAGAGGTCATTCTACCCCTATAGGGACCTCTGCTCCTAATAGCTCCCTGCTAGAGCATCCCTGTCTTGCCCATTTTGTAGCTATAGTGCATTAGCAAAGGGGAGAGAAAGGGGGGGGAAGGGAAGAAGGGACCAGTATAATAGGTCACTCGCTGCTGCAACCAGCATGATAGCTGATGTCCTTATGAGTCCAGTTTCATTCTGCTAGAACAAGAAAGACTCCAAAGGGCACCACGGCAGTCAGGCTGCCTAAGTTTGCTCAGTGCCAACACTGCAGCTTTATGCATCTTGCTTTCAAGGAGGATTAATGATACCATACATCATGATGATAAATTGAGGTTTGTAGCCAGTTTGAAAAGAAAGGGGAGGAAAAGATTTCGAAACAAAATAGAGGGGAAAAAACCTGTAGTTGAATTTGATGAGTTGGTCCTATTTCTCAGGTTGAGGGATGAGGAAGTTGTTCTTTAAGAAAGAAGTCTGTGCTTTTTCTGTTGGTCATCTGTCTATGACCTTCCTAGGCATGTGGGTTACCTACATAATGGCCTGGTTTGAAGGTTAGCCCTTGTAGAAATGAGAACAAAAAATTCCACTTAACCATTACACTTGCCAGTTGAATAAAAAAAACAAACCAACAAACAAACAAAAAACAAAACTGAAATTTGCCATTCCATATATAGACATTCTCCAAGAATTACGTTGGTTTTCAGAGATAGTGAACATCTACTGTCCAAGTTAACAGAATAACAGTCTTATGTGTATTAATGATCAGGGACAGAGTTACCTGATGTTAATTAGCTCTTTGCTGAAATAAGAACATTATTAAAGAAGTGACAGGCAGTGGTACATGCACCAAGAAAATAAAGCACAAAGGACTGTGAGACTATACAGACTGGATTTGCAAGAAGGGACTTAAACCCAAAGGAAAGCTAGTCGAGGAAACACAGGCAGGCATGAGTTGAGAGCTGTTGTTCTGCAGCCCTGCACACAGCATACAGCTAGGCAGGTCCTTGAAGACTGCAATTATTGTTCTCAGCTCTATGCCTCACGAATACACTTTGTGAACTACTGATGTGCTCATGTTGTTCTTCCACTATAAGCAGAGAGAGAGAACTTGACCTTCCACCAAAAGGGTCAGTTTAGCACCCTGCAGAAATACTTTAGCTACTGAAAAAAACAGTACAACTTCAATAAACTTAAGCTGAAGGACTAGAATGTATTATTTCCACGCCTATCCTCAAAGCACAAATTAGAAATCTACTCTGAACTCTGAATTCAAAATGAGGCAAATGAGAAAGCTTGTTTATAACTTAAGAATTCATTGGGAAAATAAAAAAAGAGTAAGGTGCCACTCACTCTAACATACGCTCGCTGCTTTCAAACCAAAACATAGGCTCTGGGTCTGCTGGTGATGCAGTATCAGGTGCAAAGGGTCACACACTGCACAAATGCAAGGAAATGGTCACGAGCTGTAGGCATATTACAGGATGCAGTGCTAATTAATGGAGGCTTTTTACTCAGTACCCATCTCTGTAGTGCTAATGAGTTTGGATTAATTTGAACAACATGTTTGCATGGAAACTGATTAATTCTTAGGAAGTAACATGGCATCCCAAGTTTCAATCATTACAAATGTTTGTAGCCAAGCTAAATAACTCTCTGAATTCAGAAAGAGAATAACTTACAGATTCTACAACAAGAGCTTGCACACAAGCTACCAGGATGTATTAGATATTTGAGATGAAAACTCATCCTCCAGAAAGCATTCTCCTGCCCAAATAGCTTCCATTTTCAAGAGCTGAAAGCTATGTCCTATTGCATTCTATGTTTCTGCTTTCGTCTTGTTTTTAGAAGAAAGAGTAGAGAGAATCCATCTTCCAAGTATTTACAGATGAATTTTTGAAAAATCACTTCAAAATTAGTTGGAAATATTTTGGGTTACAGTAAAATGTTGAAATTTTAAAATGTAATCCAAGAAAAAAGACAGCTTATGTCTGCCTTTGAAAAGGTAACAAGAATGAGTAAATAATCTTCATTTTTCTACATATCCCAGGGTTAGGGGAGGCATCTTTCAGAATGATGCATGCTTTGATTACAGAAAGAAACAAAATTAAGAAGAAAGTACTAGCCTAAGTGTCAAATGCTTTGTCAAAGTCGAGACACAATAATGTAAACCTTGAATGGCAATGTAGAATACAGAAATACTTTAATAAATGAAGGTTTACTTTGGTTTGTTTTTCAAGCAATTCTTCTACATACCTCAGTAATTTCATTTTACATTAAAGTACTGAATTCTAAGGAAAAGAATGATTTTAATTATAATTGTTCTTTGTACAAAGTGAAAAATCAGCTCTGGCAAAAGAATCTGTCAAACTTCTATATCATAGAATAGAATACAGCAGGGAAACTAGCATGTAGAAGGGCAGTGGTGTTTTCTCTGCAACTCAAAATAGGTCAATTTAACCAAAAAGGAGAGTTCTTGTATAGCACTAGTACTATAGTTGCCCTGATTCTAAATCATGAAGTCATTTAAGTACATCTACTGAATTCTCCCTGAGTACTCAGAGCCTCTTGGTGTGTGATCACCTTAATCTAAACTTATTTAGAGCATTCAGTGCTAGACCACCAAAATACTTCATAATCAAAATGCAATTAAAATCTGTTGGAGATGTCCACAGGGAGGTCAAAGGGAAATCATTCAAGGGTTTTGAAGAATATCAATGTATTTTTCTCGTATCGATTAATGCTTATTAAGGCCTCTTTCTAAACAATACCTTTTGAGGAAGTTATTACGTGTCAATATAGGAACAAGAATTACATAAAAATCAAGAGAGATGAGGTTCTATTAAGGAATCTTTATCAAAAGAATATCTAAAGTGCAATTATTGCATATTTTCAAGACTAGAAAACAAGAGCCTTGTCACTCAGAGAAACAGTTCATTATCCCACCTATTAATAAAATACTGAGTAGATAACACTAGGGAAAAAAAACCTTTAAAAATGAAATATTCTATTAATATCCCTTGTTCAAGAATCTGTATATTCTGCTTATGAAGCTGATTTAAAATTTAAAATATTCAGCCTTTCAACAATTATAATATTAGCACAGAATATCAATGACTAACCCACTTAATAATAGCACTGCAAATAAGTCATAGAAATCTACAACTGACATGTGGCTTCAGAACTCCACAAACAAATTATCTTTAGAGGAACTTAAAGGATCATCTTCTTTCAGGACACTAGGAGCCCTGAAGATGAATTCCAACCTAACATTTCTAAAGGAACCACCAATCAAACACAAATGCTATTCAAAAGTGTTCTGCATTTTTCTGAAAGAAATATGATCTGCTAGCTGAAGAAATGCTTTTTTGCATATCTTTGTGTTTTCTGATAATGATGAATGGGACATTTTGTACAGCACTTTTACTAAAAAATGCCAAAATGCATATCACTAAGTTGGATAAATAAATAAAACACATGAAATGCACTACAGTCATCAAATACCTAACCCAAAGCATGACCAAAAAGATAAAAAAGTACATTCTCATGTACTCTGCCCTGTTGAAGAAACACACTGCATATACATATGCCAATTTTAACTTCTATGTATGGAAACAAGCTTTAGCAATGCTAGAAACAAGAAGAAACCCAGTGAAAGCTCAGGTCTCTCCCTTTTTGACATGGGAGAAATGTTACTTCTTACATAGGATGTTTTGACTGCCAATAATTCCTTTTTAACAACATGAGCTTTAGCCCTGGGTCATGTGCTGTAATCTCCAAATAATAAGGTTTTTAGTGACTCTTCAGTCACAGCAAAACACATCTTTTTTGTCCCTACACAGCAACAACAACAATTTGGCTGCAACTTAGAGCATGTTAAATACCTTTTCTTTTTTTTTTTGTCTTCTAAGAAGGGAAACAGGTGGTTAATAGAGTTGGGAATCAGGTGATTTTTTTTTGAGTTGACTGATTTTCAGAAATATTCCTTTCTAGTATTTCCTCTCTCCTATCTCCACCCTCTAGTAAAATACAGAAAGCAATTACCTATTTCAACATTTTGCCTCAAAGGAAAATGGAAAGGATGCTGTAAATCTGAAATGAGGATCACAGAATGCAATGAAACACGTAAGCATAAACCAAAAATGACACAGGATGAAAATACCTCCCTGAAACCTAAAGAGAACCTCTAGACATAGCTGCATTATCTCTGTTCAGATATTGTTTGAGGCTCAGTCATTGGGAAGCAGCCTTTTAAGAATGAACATGAATGCAAACAGAAAACAGAGAAAGGAGCAAAGTTGACTGTGTTAAATACCACCACATAGATTGGCATAGAAAAATATATTGAAACCTCTTAAAAGAAAAATTTCAAAAGAAATACATTCCTTCCTTTCAGTTGAACAAAATACGGAGTCATCTTGGGATTACAGTGAAGTTTGTCCTCATTATTTAGGTTTAGAATTCCTATTCCAACAAGGGATTTGATGTCACTCTTACTCTGGTCTGTAGGAATACAGAAGTATTGACAAGTTTGAGCATCAGTTTTTTAAAACAACTTATGTTTTGCACTTACTAAGAAGTGAGTTACTAGATCTCAATGCTGTTAACTGATTCCCTCTGTTCAAGTCTTCAGTGTGAACTTAAGCTTGTCGTTAAGAAATATATCTTTAATCAGGATATCTAAGAACACAAGGCTTGTGTGACCATGCCATGCAGGCATCATTCTATCTCAGTAACTTCTGAACTTACTGGCCAATTTCTATCAAAGTTGACAGAAAACTAGCAATCTCAACAACAGAAAGTTCCCAAAAGTTTCATGGCAGGTGATAAACACCTGGAGAAGCATGGCCCAAACACATGTCCCACTTAGGGGGAAGGCAGGCAGGACTCTGCTACTCCTCAGTTTGTCTGCAGCCACCAGCCAAATTAGTACCCAGTTGCAGTTGGATTAGTTACAACTCTTCCACAGCAGGGATATCACAGGCTCCATGAGGAAAGAACTGAGGTTCATACTGATGGAAAATACATCAGCATTACAGGGCACCATACTTTAAGAAAGCAGGCTTTACCACATAAAAGAGTTGGTCTTCAAATAAATACTGCAAGTACAAACTTAAAAGAATTTACAACTTGTAATTACAGCTACTTGTCCACCCACTTTACTCCTACTTATACCTAAAGAATAATATGTGACAATAATCAATAGTATGGGACAGTTAAATGATTCTCTGTCTGCAGGCTGTTAATATTCTTTATCACTAGGGCTCCAAGCAATTCATCATACCTTATGCTTGAATGCAAGCCACTGGAGCAATGTTTTTTCTGCATATTCTTTCTGTGTACATTTCTATGCATGACAGAACAAATATTGAGACTATCTGAGAGTCTCCATTTTATTTTGCAGGTCTGTTCCAACACATTTAACCACAGTGCATATCTCCTCTCTTCTCCCCTTCAACCTGCCCCATCAATGACCTTAAACCCAATTTAAAGGAACCACCTTCTGCTAGTAAGGAGAAATAATTCAGCCTCAATGATAGTTTGTTAAAACCTCTCTCATAAAAGAAAGCACACACAGCTTTTCAATCATTTTGAATCATACAAGGATTTATTGCTTTAAGAAAACCCCATGTACCAGTGATATTAGGGAGGCTGGATATTAGTAAAAAATAATGTATTTGTCCCAGCTTTAATTATAAGTTTATGTAAGGGAATCATATCCTAAGCAATTTCTGTGTGGCAGTTTGAGAATGACTAAGTTTTGCTATTCTCCCAGATCAGGATGAAGGGTTTAGTAATTCTCCCTAATGCACATTAATGTCTTTTTTTTTTTCCTCTACAGAAAAGCATAAAATTTACATGACATTAACAGCACAAATTACACACAAAAAAAACCAACCCCATGACATTCACTTGCAAATAAGTCCAATAAGGACATTCAATATCAAACTTTTCTCAAGTACTGTGAAATGATTACAGTCAGATCTACAAAAGGATTCAGGCTCCCAGCTCCCACTGATATCCCAGAGTACTGATCTTTACTTTACAAAGCTATTTAAACACCTCTGAGCTTATTTTTGGGATATATGAACAGGAAACTTGGTTAGTACATTTTGTGTGGAGTCTGTAATTCTTCTTAAACTTCACAGAAGAGTTACTGGTACATTCTGTGTTTATTTCAATTACTGAAACAGAATGATATGGTAAGCCTGAAATTCTGTATAAGAAGCAAACTCTTGCAAAAATGGGCTCCACTTTAGCCTTGATAAACAATTTAACATGTAAGTATCACAATGTAAAAGTGTTATTGACTTAGAGAAAGACAACTCATACGAAAGTGTCTGATTTCTTAAAAACAGGATCATAAACCAAAAAGCTCTGTGCTGCTAGACACAAACTGTATTGTGTCTTGCAGGAGTGTCAAGTCTTGGCAAACATCCAGTTGCTGAAACACTGCCAGGCACATCAGATATATATTAATGCAGGATAATCTGTAAGAAAAGCATTCTTTCATAACCATTTTTTTCTTTGTAAAACCATCAATCAACTTCCTAGCTGAGCACCATGTGGCTCAGCTTAAGAGAGCCTCAGGAATGCTTCAGTGTCTATAAGCCACTGACCAACTTCACAAGACTCAGTGCCTTTCTGTTCCTATTGTCCTAAGTATTTGCTGAAGTTTTTTGGCTGGCTGTCAGCAGCTAATTCTGATTTGTAACTTGGGAAACCAGCAGTAGGAGGTCGCTCAGACCTGACCAGTGACATCCTCAGCACCAATTAGCCAAGGTGCAGACTGCCACTAAAGACCTTTTTGCAGTTCAAATTATTTTGTAGGGAGAAAGAAACATACAGGACCACCTAAATAACTGTCAGGAAAAGAACCAAACTCCAAAGTGATGCCAAATTATACCTGCTTTTGTTCAAAGGTTGAGCTTGGCTATCCAGGAAAAAAATACACTGAAAGTATGCATGAAACTATCTCTATAACTAAAAGAACTCTACTGACATTTTGTGGCACCTGTAGGGTCCATCTCAATGCGTTAATCTCTGCCTCTCTGTTCCATGGGAAAACAGTAATTTACTTAAGCATTCTGATCTTCAGAAGAGCAACAGTCACTTGCTAGTTTCTAATCCAAAACATTCCAATGGCATTACTTAAATTGCATGTTCTGATTCTATAACATATATTAAAGCACTGTTGTTTCTATATAATTTCACAAGACTCAGGATGAGGAAATTAACATTGTTTAAGTCAGTGGGAGAAAATATAAACAACTTCACCATAACTGTAACTATGGTATGCATTTCTTGCAGCCAGCTTGATGAAACATGAGGGACTAGCTGACTCCATGTAATAGCAATAATGCATTACATCTCAGATCCAGGAGTAACTTGAATAAAATCCAATTTAGAGGTGACTAAAAACCTCAGAGATTATTGATGGGTTTTTTATCACCAGTTTGCTGTCAGTATCAAGTTGTAAACCAAGTGTAATTTAAAGAATACAAACTTATGCATACATAGTGCATTATTGCTTTTGCTTTGACATGTCCACATAAGCTGGCTTGAAGTAACTATCCCCAGGCACTTAATGATAGGAAGAGAATGATAATGGCACAGAACTCAGCAGAAACCTCTTGGAGAACCTTGGCAAATGCTCTAGTGACCTAAAGTTACAGTACTACCAATAAAAAAGGTGGCTTATTTGATGCTTATTTGTGTATGCTTACATGAGCTCCAAGCACAGCTGTGCCTCTAGTCTGGTCATACTTAATTTCTATCAAAATAGTCCTTTAGAAAGAGTCACATCACACTTTGTAACATTAACATTATTTGTCAATGCCTGAATGACCTCAGTAAATAAATAACATTCATCTTATGCTACAAAGAGCACTTAATTAGCTCTTTTTTCAATTGCAAACACTCCATGGCTACATCACCCATTAGTGATAGGCTTTTTATTTCAAATAATGAATGTATTTTAGAAATGAAAAAAATAAAGTGTTTTTAAAAGAGTGCACTTCATCTTGTTTCTGTTTCTATAACTAAAAAGTACACTAAAAAGTTTTCTTCTAACAAAGTAGGAATGAATATGAGTCTACACAGTGCCAGGTACTCTACAAACATCAGCCCCATGTATCATTTCTCAAAATTCCACCCTTAAGGGAGGTCTCAGTAGACATCTTTTCATCAGCCACCAACACTCCCTGAGACAAAGCCTGACAATGAAGTCTACTGGCACTGTCAAGTCTGTTCTGCTTCTTTCAAGCCCTTGTTTTGCTTCTAAGAAGCTTAACAGGATCTATATTAGCTCTATAATGTTCCCACTCTCCTCTCTGCTGTATGTTTATGTCCCCTACCTTAACTTTGCATAAAACCAAACAGCAAGCTGAGGAGTGAAACTTATTTTTTTCTTTCTTAAATATTCAATTTCTGTTGAAAAACACTATTCTGAAGTGGCCTTCTGTTTAGCTGCTCAAAAAGCAATAGAATCAGAAAAGGAAGTTGGAAGGAAGAGCATGTGACAGTGGACAGTCCTGACACAGACCAATGTAAACTGCTGCAGATAAGTACTCTTAAAAAGAACTAAAAGATTTATTCAGGAGAAAAAATGAAACAAACAACCAAATCAAACAAAAAATAAACAAAAACAACCCCCCCAAAAAACAATGACAAAACCAAACCAAAAAGGCTGGCATCTTTAAAACTCAAAACTTTTTTTTCCAGCCACCTATTTCTCTTCTATTCTGCAGTGAAAAGTACAAAGAAACTCATTGATTAACAATGACTAAACCTAACCTCTCATCACCCTTGCCAGGCTTCTTTCAATCTGGATTAGCTCTCCAGATGTCCACAGAGCAGCCATACAGTGCATCATCATAGGGGAGAGGGCATTATAGGAGACAGTATAAAGGGCTAGCAGTGGGAGGAGACTGAAGCTGTCTCCTTGAGCTCACTGCTAGCTTCTGCTAGCTTTGAAAGCAAAAATTCACATTTTCCCTGTTCACTTTAGGGCTTTTTTCCCCTTAAATCGACTTCCAATCTTCCTAGACCAGGTCAGTAGCTGTTCAACAACAGAACTATTTACTGTGTTCTGCTTACAGGCTCCAAAATTGCAGCTGTCACTAGTGCTGCAAGTGTTTTTCATGATACATGCAAAGTAGATTAAGAGGAAAAGTTCTGTAATAGCTACAATTCCCAGTTCAAACCTAGGATGGCCCAAATTAAATCAGACCTGCACTATACCAAAGGATGTGAATGGTATTTAACTTCTCCCCTTCTGATGGAAGGGCAAAAGCCCTACTGAGTTTCAGTGTGGTTTAATAATTGATACACTGCAAAAACATTCTGCATAAAGAATGCATCTATTAAGTATTTAAACTAAGTATTCAAAATTAAGTATTAAAAATACTATAAACTATTTAAAACATAAGAGATTAAATACCTTTGAGACCAATCCTGCATGTTATGTGTAGGTGAGTCTTAGATTTTATTCTGGTACCATTATACCTACGTTGTTAATGACACTCCCTGCTTCATTTAGAACCACTTGTATTTATGTCAGTGTTAATTACATCTCCTTAGGCCTATGTGAATTCATACTTTTATTTTTATTGCAAAATTCAGTCAACAGAGACAAAACAGTGCATATGGATTTCTGAACAGTTCTCAATGTCCTTTAACAAGAACTTTTACAGAAAGTAATATCTCACAGGACAGAGAGACTGACACCTCTTGTGGACTGACTTACTACAGATAGGAGGCAATCTTTAGGAAACATTTCCCAGTTTTTATAATATATAGAAGTTACCAGGTTTATACTAGGATTGGTGTATTCACAGAAACACAGAATCTTTAAGGTTGGAAGAGACCTCTAAGATCATCAAGTCCAACCATACCAATCACCACCATACCACTAAACCATGTCCCTAAGTATCACATCTATGTGTTTTCTTGAACACCTCCAGGGACAGTGACTCCACCACGTCCCTGGGCAGCCTGGGCCAATGCCTAACAACTCTTTCAGTGAAGATTTTTTTCCTTATATCCAATCTAAACCTCCCCTGGTGCAACTTGAGGCCATTTCCTCTTGTCCTCTCACTGGTAACCTGGGAGAAGAGACCTACCCCCACCTCACTCCAACCTCCTTTCAGGTAGTAAAGAGTAAAAAGAAGTTTTCACTGTTCATTGATTACAGAAACTATGAAACTCACTGCTCGAAGCTGAAGCAGAAACTGGAACTGTGAGAGTCTACAGGCAATTTATGGAGAAAAAGAGGCTACTGAACATGATTTTCAGGTTGCAACCTCTGGCATGGGAGAGCCCTAAAAGCTGGGAGAATATGCAAGGCTCATTTTGACCTCCCTTGCTGCTTTCATTGTTCCCAAAACATCTAGTACTGATCACCACTGGAGAAAAGCTGAATAAGCTTACTGCATATTCATAGTGGTTCCCTGGCATGATAGAGCAATAGTTATTCATGTTACCTACATCTGCCACTTGACAAGGCAGCAGAAAATGCAAAGTTTCTCCTGATTACAGATGAATCCATGATTTTATACTAGAAGACAGTGTACTGAACTGCAATTCCAAAGATGGCTACAATTTTCATATCCTAGCTATTCCATGCTTTTGTATTTATCCAAGGAAATTCTGGGCTTAGGTAAGACACACCAGGGAATCCTGTGTATTCTAAGGCAAAGAAACAAGTACAGATATGGAGTTAGATTTTCCTCAAACACTTGTCAAGCTGAAAAGATAAACAAACTTGGTCAAACTGAAGCGTCACATTAGGAAAAAACTAAATTGAGTAGGTGAGCTCTAAGTGGATACTGGCAAAGCCTCATCTACTCCCCAGTATCAATACTGGATAGGGAATGAAGGGAATGACAGGAGCCTTGTGGAGGAGAACTGGGGGGTACAGTGGGATTAAAAGCTGGATGTGAGCTGGCAATGTGTGCTTGCAGCCCAGAAGGCCAACTGCATCCTGGGCAGCATCCAAAGAAGCATGGGCAGCAGCTCAGGGGAGGTGACTCTCCTTGTGTACTCCATTCTGTTGAGACCTCACCTGGAGCACTGTGTCCTGCTCTGGAGCCCTCGGTGAAGGAAAGACATGCATCTATTGGAACAGGTCCAGAGGAGAGCCACAAAAATGATCCGAGGGCTGGAACACCTCTCCTACGACAACAGGCTGAGGGATTTGGGGTTGCTCAGCCTGGAGAATAGAAGGCTCTGGGGACATCTTCCAGCACCCTTTCAGTATTTAAAGGGGGCCTATTAGAAAGATGGGAACAGACCTTTTAGCAGGGCCTACTGCAAAAAGAGAAGGGATAATGGTTTCAAACTAAAAAACGGGAGATTTAGACTGGATATAAGGAAGAAAGTTTTTATACTGAGGGTGGTGAAACACTGGTAGAAGTCCCATCCCTGGAAACATTCAAGGCCAGGTTGGATGAGGCTCTGAGCAACCTTATCTAGTTGAAGATACCCCTGCTCACTGTAGGGGACTTAAGACTAGATGACCTTTAAAGGTCCCTCCCAACCCAAAGCATCCTATGATAAACTATATCACTCTTCCTAACAAAATGAAATCCTTCTATTTCAGATATTAAAATATTTGCACTTGAAAAGCTGAGCCCTACAAGGACATGCAATTAAGATACTTAAATATTGGTGTTTATGTTCAGTCTAGTGACATGTATCAGAATGTCATGGGGCATCTGAACAGAGTACAGACACACAAAACCCATGAGTATAACATATCTCTCCTGGCAGAGAGTGTCAATGGTAAGTTGAGAGATGTGCCACGTGGATTTGGGCAGTTAGATACCCACCACTTTGTTTTATTCCAAGGAAAAGGAACTGTCAAAAACTAAGAGGCCTAGCCTTGCTTAAAAAAATACTCATCCAACTGGGATGATTTTAGATGAAAGAAAATAGGAACTGTGCAATTATACACACTTACCTTGACAAATAGAAAGCAATCTGTGATTAGAATGTAGTAATTAGTTACAAAATGCTTCCCATGAATTTAATTACCCATCAGTCTACATGTTTCTTAATTACTTTTATCTCATTGCATCAGTAAAAATTTCTGCCTGGGGCAACTGCCACTCACTTATTTACACAGCTTCTAGTTTTTACAGTGAATATATTACAGCAACATGGCCAAACAATGCTAGAATTCCAGTTGAAACTTCATGCATAAGAAATTACTCTCTCAATTTTCTACAGAAATTATTTTGTTAGGTTTGAATTCAGACCTAACTTTATTATATGTGTGTTCAGAAGTTTAAAAACACTAATATGCCATTTAGAAGATATTCTAAATATTCTGATATGCCATTTAGAAGAAATTAAAAGGAACACTTCAAGTTCTTAGGTAAAAAGCAAAACAAAACTAAAACCACAAACACACTATATGCACATAACTGAAAAAATGGTTGATAGGCAAAACTGTAAATCTAGTATACACATAACATTTCAGAGAGATGATCTAAATATCTAGAGATTTCTAAATTTTCCGTCAAATCTTAAGATATAAGAACTTCTGAGGGTGTAAAACTGACAACAAAACCACCCTGTTATCAATAACAGCCTCCATCATAAGCTTGGCATCTTTGGCATCACTATTAGTTAAGGTCAAGAGATATGACTAAGGCACCAGACCTTTGCAGAGTAGGCAGCTGTTATGATGATTCACATGGACAGAGAATGACAGCATAAATTTAAAAAAATAAAATAAAACCAAGTTTATGGTTGCAGAAATAATAATATCTAATTTGTTTATACAAAACCCAGAAGGGTTGATTCGCTTCCTTACATTTTGAGGCATTTGTGGTACAGTTATTTTTGCTGTGGTTGCATGGTCCTTGCTCTAACAGACTCTTTGCAGTAAGAAATGTATCTTTTTATCAACCCATGAAGTGACAGGTCCTAATATGTATTAAATAACTATTACACAGTGTATGCATTTTTATATGGTAATGCATTATGAGAAAACTTCTTTCACACTTGAACATTTTAGAATTTAGGAATGGCAAAAGCATAAATATAGTTTAACTAGAAAATATCCAAAAAGTCCAAATGACAAAAATAAACATACTTTGAACCTTTGCTACTGTCATGAAGCTTGATTAAAACAATGCCTTCTCTAATGGAGGAGGGTTTTCTGCGTGTATGCTTGTTGGTGGTTTGTTTCTGGGGTTTTTTTTATTTGTTTATTTTCTGTATCTGATTAATGTATCTGAGTGGACTTTATCTGTCTCTCAATATACCCGTTCTTGTGTAATTTCTCTTCCCTCTTATCAGTTCAGATACTATCAATTGCATATGTTTATTTACTGTTTGTAAGATACTATCTTGCTGCATGCTTCCATAAATGTTTCTCTATCATTTTAACAGTTTAAATACTTATTGAAAATGTAAAGTTGTTACCAAAAAACAGAGGTCTAATTGTTCTATGATTCTAAGAGTGTGTAGAAGACTGTATCTCTTCTACTAAATTTTTATAGGGATTGAAAATGTTTCTGTCAGAGTAAAGGGAAGGGGGTGGGAGTATAAGCTTCTTGCAAGAAAAAATGCTAGGTTCTAGTTTTGCAGTTGTCACTAGAAGTTGCTCATGATCGAAGACAATAAAGAAACAAGGAAAAATATAAATATTATTTCAACATCAAGCCATATGAGGTAAAATCATCAGCTACTGTACTTGATAAACTAGTGAAATTCACAAGTATTAAAAAAAAGTGTTTGCAAATCAGTCTTTGCACATCAGCAGAGATGCTCATGGCATTTTTTGGAGCAAGAGTAATAGAAAGCAGTAATGTTAGCTGGCAGAGGCAAGGCAGTAGCCACCATCATCTGCCCCCTCCTGAGGGCCTGGGACACCTCACCTGCATGACATAAGAGCATCCTTTCTGCCTGGCTCCTTGTGCACCTGACTAGCAAAAATCTCAGGTTACTGGTGTTAGTCTGAAGGTACATGTCTCAATTGGACTGTCATCAAAAGCCAGGCTTTCCACTTAGCTTTAGTAGTTAAAAATCAATGAGTAATCTTAATGTGCAAAAGTTGCAGGTCTGTTGAATTATTAATAAGTAATACAACTGTAAATGCTTTTGTTCACCATTCTTCAGTGCACTTGCAAATGATTTCAAAATGAAAGGTGCTGAAGCATGAAGATTGCAGGCAGCCACTGCTTTTTGAAATCACAGTGCAGGGAATTGGTGGAATTCTTGCCTGCCTGGGTTATAATCAGACATTGTGAACTTTCCTTGAAAGCAGACTTCAAATTCACAGGGGTCCCCAGCCTTCAATCAAGAAAATGCCTGAAACGACCTCCATCTGCCATTTTAATGTATTCTTCCCAAAGACTTCCATAAATATTTAATATAAGAAATGCCCTGTTTAAACACAATGAATAGCTTGTGAAATTAAAGTTGGCTGATGGATTACACAAGATAATACACAGTAAACAATGGTAGAGAAACCATAGGCAGAGCCACACACTTTTCTGCTACTCTCCAGCTAAATGAATCAGAAAGGAAAGTGAAGGCAAATTTCATGATACTCTTACTAAAGACAGAGCAACCATGTACCACAGCTTTAATACAGAGCATGCTCCTAGTATTGTATGTGCATGGGCACACAACAGACACTTCCCTGTCAGCTGTAGCAAAGACAGACACAAGCTTTTTCTTTTTTTTCCTGAATTACCTCTTTGCAAGCCAGCACAGCAATGATAAAGCCCAGAAGACAAAGCTCTGCCCAGGATTTTAAGTTGAGGCTTAAAAAGCTGCTTAATTACATTTTTTGAAGAACATTAGATACCATCTAACACAAAATGCATAGCAAATGCTCTGCAGGCTGTCTGACATACAGCCTCTACCAATACACACCAAGAAAACTGCATTAAGAAATCTGGCAAAGTACACGCTAGCATTCTTTTTTTCTTTATTTTCTTTTTCTCCCCCAAACTTGTATTATATACATCTGTAGCTTTCTGGAAAAGCAGCTGTATGTAATTTACTAAATTCCCAAATTTAAACAATCACAATGAGGTTAGCAATGCATGCTGCCTGCTCTACCTGCCTATGTTTAGGATACAGATATATATATGCACACACATAGACAGGAAAAGGTATGTGTTACATGCTTATGATTACACTTTCACATTCATTATTTTAAGCCCTTATTGGACACATCTAAATAGAAAAGCATAAATATTACACATATTTGTATGTTTTCACCCCCAAATGACATATTTTTAAGTTTTCTGAAATACATCTCCAGTATACAACATTACAGTGTACTTTTCCACTCCAACATCAGTGTTGGTTTATCAGTAAATAACAAGTGGGTATTTGCTTCTGAAAAAAAACAAACCCTGATTCTTTTGTAGAAAACATCATTCCCGTGGTAGAAGACAAAAAGCACCCTAGGATATGTGTGAAATTAATTCTTAATTCCACATGGAAATGTAAGACTTAACTCTATGAAGACACAAATACTGGAATTGACTGAAGAAACCACGTCTAACATTACTCCTGTGTATGTTAGTGTGACATGCATATACATTGTTTTAAAAATGACTCAGATCCAACACCTCTTAATTCTGTGTAAACACCAACAAAAACATATATACAGTAGTAAAACACTGTAATCACAGTTGTAATGTTTATAGTAACCTTAGGCACTGGTGTAGCCTCACCTGGAGTATTGTGTGCAGTTTTGGGCACCACAATACAGGAGGGAAATGAAGTTGTTAGAGAGTGTCCAGAGGAGGGCCACTAAGATGGTAAAGGGTTTGGAGGGGAAGTCATACGAGGAAAAGCTGAAATCACTTGTTGTGTTCAGCCTGGAGAAGAACAGACTGAGGGGAGACCTCACTGAAGTTTTTAACTTCCTCAGCAGAGAGGGAGGGGTGGGTGCTGACCTATTCTCTCTGGTGACCAATGACAGGACCTGGGGGAATGGCATGAAGCTGTGCTGAGGCAAGTTCAGGTTGGATGTTAGGAAGAGATTCTTTACCCAGAGAGTGGTAGAGCATTGGAACAGGCTCCCCAGGGAGGCAGTCA
>VWZO01021174.1:17961-67652 GCA_013396975.1 Bucco capensis | reverse complement strand
TCTCGTGGAGTTTAAGCAGCACTTGGACAATGCTCTTAGCCACATGGTGTGACTTGGGGTTGTACTGTGCCTAAATAGGAGTTGAACTCACTGATCCTTCTGAGTCCCTTCCAACTCGGGATATTCTGTGATTCTATATACTTGCTTTTTCAAATGAACCAGAAATTAGTGTTAAAGCATATGACTTTTACCAGGCACAGTCTNTTACTTTTTAGTTTTTGTTTGATTCCTGCTTGCTTACAATATCATCAGAGGCTCCTTTTCTCATTTGTAAAACTCAAAGCATTACTGCTTTATAACTTAAAAAAGAGTTACGTACCAAACTGATACCTAAGCATTGCCAAATTCAAGTCTTCACACCCATGTGTCAAGATCTAAAACTTTTAAACTATAATTCATTATAAAATTTAGATACATTTCTAAATTTCAGTACATTTCATTTTCTCAAAAATTCACAAAAACTTACTTTCCTCTGCCTCATTCTCTCTTTGGATATATACCTGTATTTTCTTTACAGTATGCAAACTGGAATTTGGAATGTAGTTGGATTATATAAACAAGGTTTAAAATCACTTTTGGTTCAAGGACACAAAAATAAACAAAAAAAAATCCTACTAACTATACTTTAAAAATGATTCCTGGCTCCCTTTCACATCCATCTCTCTAGACAACATATATGCATGTACACATATGTATGACAACATGTATCTTTAAGAGACAGCAGTTGCTGGGACACAGATGAATGTGTGACAGGGCCCAAGATGACAATCAAGATAGTACTTTAAATCCCTTTCCAAATTTCAGTTCAGCCAGAAGCAGCAATAGATTCCAATATGGAAAGACTGAAAATGTCTGTTCTTCCCTGTTCTAACCACAAGCACATCCTGATGGGTTGTTGGTCAAAAAAGGGAGAAGGGAGGGTATCATATTAATCTATGGAAGAAGGAAAATAGAAAAAAGTAACTCTGAAAACACAGAATATTTGAGTGGAAACAGTAGTAGGAATGCAAGAGTCACAGAATAACAAAGGTTATGATTCTGGTGTTTCAGAGTGGCTTAGAGTACTAAATCTGAATTTACTGTTGACCCTGGAGTGTAAAAATGTTCTCCAGTTGTTCAAACCCATCAAGCAGATCATAAAAATTAAGATCTATAGAGATGCTCCTACTTAAAAGGGCAACTGCTCTTTATCATCTTCACTGCAATTAATTCAAAATATTTAAAGAAGTCCATGAACTAGGAAATTACTGCTTTCAAGAACAGATTAGAGTATTAGATAGCAATGTCTTAATTTGCATTGCTGACAAGAAAATCCAGAAAACTCATTAATTTTACAACAGATACAACTCCTTATTTCATTACCTTGTTAACTTTTTTTTTCCTGCTTAATGTCTTTTTGCAAGAAGAGCCTTGCTTTTCTCTTCCCTAAACCTAACAATCTGGTCTTACAAAATTACCTAGCTACATTCATTTGGGATGAGTTTCCTGCAAGCTGGTAAGTATCTAGCTACCAAAACCAATACATTGACAGTCAAAAAATACACCAGGTTTTAATATCTAAGAATATCACTTCTATGCTATTTCCCTTTCAAGATAGTTCTAAGACAATACTTTTAAGTGACAGAAATGATCCAATTATGTTCTTTTTTAAAAGCTACATTGCCTAAATACTTATTCAACTTTTATTTCCTTGCGAGTGATATATATAAAAACTTCATTGTGGAGAAATAAGCCATTATATTATTTACAGAAAAATAACAGACAACCCAAACAAATCTCCCAAATGACTGACTTACATTAAACTGAAAAGTAGGTTGGTTCTCTTGCTGGTAGGAATCTTCTGCTTTGAGTGAGATGAAGACTGACAGTAGAGCACAAAGTTTAGCATCCTCACAGCTGGCAGCATGGACCAGTTAAAGGAGTGGTGCTCAGCAGTTGTTGCTTTAATTAGTGGTGCCTGTAGACCACAATTTACAGAAAAAGTAATGCTTAAAGGCTAAGTTGCACTTAATTTTATTCCAAGTTAGAGGAAAATAGCTGGATGTTATCTCTTTTAGGAGAACATAGCCATGATAACTGAGTACACACCATGCGCAGTTCTGCCAATAGAAAGAACTCACAATCATTATGTTCTAGATCACAAAGTGTGAATTCTTTCTTTTATAAGATAGAAAAGCAAGATTCAGTGGTGAATCTGGGGACAGAAGGCACCTAGGTGTGTAGTGCTATGCTGAAGATGGTGCTCCTGTCATCCAAAGAGGTAGAAACTCAAAAGAGTCAACAAATCTCAAATAAATGCTCATTCATGAAAAGTCACCAATATTGCTGGAAATTATCAAAACTATCACAGGCAAAGGCACTGCTTGATATTCTTCACATCCAAAATACATTACATCTATCTGGGAGCAGCTGGAAAAACACACATGTTCTGAAATCATTTCTAGCTTGAATAATATAAGGTGTCTATTAAATTTTGCTGACTTATGAATCAAAGTCTATCTCTTCCCTTCAGGTCAATATCCAGTACAGAAATGTTTTATCTGATTTGTGGAGTATTGGAGCTTCTCAGCAGACCTATAAAGTCACAGTACTTAATACCATGAAATGATACATTCTGTAAATGAAAGTGATGTTAATAAATTTCCCAAGGAACTCCGGAATAATCATCAATAAATGAAACTGAAACACACTAACTTCAGAAAAATAATAGATTTTTTTATTAATAAAGTTGACACTGAATAACTCAGTTTCTCTGAAAAATGTTAAACTATTTCTGAGCAGATAGTCTCCCTTCCCCCCTCCTCTTTAATTAATGTTTTAAATTTACCACTCACATGGAAAAGTGACCTTACTTTTACCCTGTATCTCCCTCTGGTGGTTTCCTTTACTGTTTATTTAGAAACAGTTGTAATAAGTAGATTCTTCTTGCCTTGTTCTAAAGCAGAACAAGAGTCTTAAGTTTCAATTATTTTCATCTCCTCCTCCTTTCACTAGGGCTAAACTAACACATCTAAAGCTGCCTAACACAACTCTTTACCTCCCCTGCCCCCACCAAGCAGTCTTTCTTGTTTCTCTGCTTCTTTTGTCTGCCTATTTCATTCTTCAGCCATATCCATGAAAACCCATCAGCTTTCTGAGATAGGGAATTAGCAGAATCACAGAAAACCTCTCCAGATGTACATACTGCAAATACTAATGCTCTATATTTCCTTCAATATCAACATTAACACAGTTGCATTCTGACTGAATTTGCATTACTGGGATTTACAAATCTGAATTGCTGACACTCCCCTAAGTTGGAGAGTATGGACATTTACTGTAAAAGATAAAACCCCACAGACCAGGAACAAAAAGCACTGCTTTTATTAATGCAGTTAGAAGCAGAGATGTTGAAGGAAATAGCTCGCCAAAGCCTCGATGAGCCAGCAGTAGCTCTCAGGTTTCCAAAGGCTGTCAACCTGTTTGCTGATCTAATATCCAGGCACACACATTCCTGTTATGCAAAATGGAAATCTCAACCATTGTTGGAAGCCTGTTCCTACAACAAATAAAATTAACAAATCATGTGTACGACTATCAAGTTTGCTATGTTTCATGTTTCTTCATCTCAATTGTTGATGGCTTGTGTCCTTGTAGTGGTCATTTTCCATTGCTGCTTTTTATACACAGAGTATTCCCAACAACATCTGCTTCTTTTTGAACTTTAGAGGAATAAAGCCAAAGTTCTGAAGAACACAGGGTAATGTTTTGAGAGGCTTATGCACTTTTTAATTACTAATGGTGTAAGTTGGTAAGCCATTACAGATGGTTCTGAAACTTTCATCTGGTATCTTATTTTCCTTAACTTCATTATGCTAAAAAAGCCTTTGCTTTTTGTAACACATACAAATAGCTTCTAACACTGAAGAGTCACATTAGGTATGTTAAATGATTCCTCAGAGGTCTACATGGCAGTGGGGAGTAGAAACCACTGCTGCAGCAAAAACCCAAATACCTTAGAATGATAGATGAGGAGCTAACTAGACAAGTTGTTTCAACTCAATGAGAAAAAATGCAGGGAAAATATTCAGCCAGTGGAACATGAGAGCTTTCCAAGCTTCAGAAAAACACCGCAAACAATGGACACAAAAATCAAACACACTGAAATGACTCTACAATGTCCTTTGAAATGATAGGTAACATTAGCACCAGCCTCCCCTCACTTTTATCCTGCTGAGACACACAACAGTGTTGCAGAGAAGTATCCATCATCAGGCAAGAGAAAAACATAAAACCCATCAAACTGTAAGGTGGTCTTTTCTCAGGAAAAATGTCAGAGCATTTCACTTTGATCTTTTCTTTTTTCCCCCCTCTCCTCTCTTTCAGAAACCAACCAGGAAAACTTCTCCACCCTATAAAAATAATAAAGCATAAAGCCACACAACTTTCCAGTCCAGAAAATAATCTCCTATGCCAATTGTTTCTTTCCTGTGGCACTGAGTGACAAATTAACATTAAAAATGCTGGATCACAAATGGTAGGATCACAATTTTATTTGAAAGTAGAAATTTCTGGGTTTAACACTGATCAGTAAGGAAAAGGAAAAATGGTTTTAATAATGACACTAATAGACTAATTATACATCTAATTTTCAGTGTCTAAAAAACCTAGGGACTTCATTTTGTCATATCCAGAAGTCTGTAAATTGGATATGATCAACACTATAAGATTTCAAAATAGCTTCAATTGTAGCAGTTTGTCTTTGGTAATTAATTACTTTTCGGGGGGGGGAACACCTTCTGGGATTAAATGTCCATTTCACTCAGGAAATAAACCCAACATACATACACTATACATTAATAAGTCTCTGTGTTCTACAGAGGAAACAGTTTTCTTCACAAAGTTATTTCTCCAAGCTGAAAAGCAGAATATGGCCCAATAACTTCCTAGCAGCAGCAGCAGGCTATGACTGTTACATTTTAATAGGATACTGGCCACAGTTTTCTAAAGAGAAAATACTGCTGAGCAGAAACCTGGGATGTCAGCAGTCACTTCTGGAGAGCATAACTGAACTTAAAAAGCACCTGATTAGAACTACAAGTCAGAATGCCCATTTCCAACAAAGCACACAGCTTTGGGTGTGATGTGCGAAGTTTCAAGCCTTTAACAGAAGTAAAAACTTTCTCTGAAGGTTTTTACCCAAATTACATGATCATCAACATTCTAGAGCAAGAAATCAAGTCTAAAAATCTGACCCTGAAGCCTCACATGGCTGCAGGGAACTGAGAGACAAACCTCAGTGGGTAAGTCTATGTAATGTCTGCATGTTAAGAAACAGCGAGAAATCCAGTTCGTGTTTCTATATCTATATTTTAATGAAGGCATTGAAGTAAACGGGGACAAGACTGGAAGAGTAAAAATGACCAAACAGAAGCCACTTCTCAAAAACCTGAGTTAACTCTTCTATTGCCTGTTAAGTATTTACAACACCTCACAAAATACTCCTCTGTCAGAAAAAAAAAGAAATTAAATTAACAACTGAATTTGCAAAAAATTATCTTCCTAATACTAGAATGCAGATATGCATAAGAATTTATTATACAAAAAGGCAAATGAAATATTTTTATTGTGACTATTTTCTCCCTTTTTCAAGCTTCAGCAAACCAAGTCAAGTCAGTCAACTAGGGCATGGTTAATGACTCAATATGGACTGAAATTTCCCTATTTGAAATATATGGCCATTAGCAGTCCCAATGCCACACTAGTATTAAATGTATTTGGAAATCTTGACAAGAATTAATCTCAGCATAATATTTGTCTTACATATGGAAAAGCTTTTTATTGTGGGACTATTAAGAAAGTCTGATCTATAAAGGTAATCAAACACCTGATCTTCACTGAAATTAAAAAGCAATTGCACATAAACAGGCATAAAAGACATTGCAGACCACAGCCTTATCATTAGACACACAAAGCTAAGTTGGTTTCTTTACACTGAAGATGCATAAATGGTATAAGCAAGTAATAGAGGCCTGACAGGTAACTAAAAATGTTAATTATGGATCTGGCTGGATATTTTTTCCTTGCCTATCCAAACTGCTAACTTAAAGTTCAGATGAAGGTGAATATGGACAAGATTGGTTTTCCAATCTTCCTTTTAGATGGAGGGAATAAAGGTCACAACCCTGAGGACACATGCTCAGGTTCAGTAGGGATAGGGGAACCCTCAGATAGGATCAATATATTGGCCTTATTCAGGTTTACTTAGAGAGTTCTTTGAAACTGCTGAACCAACATGGCAAGAGCATATTGAGTTCAATAGCTAAACTCTGATTAAAGGAATTCTGTGCAACATAAGCAACAGGAACAATATGAAATGCACTGTGTTGATATTCAGTCTTAAAGAAGGTTCTTACTGAATGAGATTAAAGTCTGACACAATTTACATACAAATGTAGCAGAATTACAGAAATACTTATTTCACAAAATCTAACAGCTCAGCAGATCTGTATGAAGAAGACTTTTATAGTTATCCCTCAAGCATTTTTAATCCTAGTAGGGTGAATAATTACTTGATCCAGATAAGACATTTTACATAGATGGAAACAAAAAACTGCAGAAAAACAAGTCAGTCCTTCACACGTGAAGGAGAAGCCCAAAAAATTGCTCAGAGAGCTCTGCAGCCAGCAGTACAATCACATGAGCTCTTGATTATTTTCTTGAATCTTTAATAATAACCCCTCTAGAATTGAGAAGGGGCAGGAGATCTACTCCTGAGCCAAGGAATAATCCAGCAGACTTAGAGCACTCCAGCAGAAACCCTGCCACTCAAAGAGAGAAGAAAATTTGCCTGAAAAGGAAAATTTAGAATGGAAAGTGCTTGTGAAAAATGCAATTTAAAGTGCAAAACCAATAGGCTGGGCAGCAGTACAACTACCATTATATATAGCTGCAGAAAATCCTGGAAGGCTGTACAAAAATAAGGTAACAAGGAGGTGAGCTTATGGAATTATTGCCTACTAAGCAGTATCTGAGACATATGAAAATAAACATTCCTGCAAAAAGCAGTCATAGACCCGTTTGATCAGTTTATTGCCATAAAAAATGGCTTCTGTCACCAGTCCTATATATTGTTATCAAAATTACTTCCTCAAAATCAAGGTTTTATTATTTTGAACCAGTAGGAAAGGCTACACCATATAGAGCTTTTTGGAAGATTCTCAGTTTGCCAGTTAACTGGCAAAGTGCTAAATGCTATTAGTATTTGTAATTCTAAGAATTTACAGATTATCAATACATGCTTTCTATTGAAATGATACTAATCAAAATGCACAAGGAACAAAACAAAAGGCAAAGAAACTCATTTATCTATGTGGTATATAATGTAAATGCAATCAAAAGTGTATGTGCTCTGCCAGGACTCGGACAAATATCAGTTACCTCAGCAGCTGTAATTCCTATTTGTGAGAAGTCAGTCCAAGGCAGAAAAGCTAATTCCATTTAGATTCATCTGTAGCAGCACAGCCTGAACCCTGTATGTGCACCATAATCCACTACTGTGAAGTTCTAGCCTATTCACATATATAAAGCCAATATATTTACAAAGAACCACCAAGAAATCTGTAATATGGATATCAACATCCTAGTTAAAGCTGTAAAAACCTCTTCTTATGGAAACAGAAATGTTAAATCAATGCATTTAATACTGAAGTCTAGCACATGAACTTTATGAAGTTTATAATATAGGAAACCCAAAAGAGCTACATATACATCTGCTTTTCTTATGTTTATAAGGCCTTATATTAACTGCAACTAAATACTTCAAGGTAGTGATGATAAAATAATCATTTACTCTAATAACTACACTAATAACAGACACACCTAAGAGGATCATGCAAGATTGAAGACTTCAACTGCCATGAGTGGTTTATACTGAAGCTGATTCTTTGGGTAATTTAATTGCTGTTTCTATCAAAATTACATTTGTATGTTTGTATCAACGGGTCTGGGGTATTTGGTGCTGCTAAAGACATGTACATTTGTTTGCAACTGCATAAACATGGGATTGACAAGGACATATCAGTTCAAAGGACACAGTAAAATCTTCAAAACTAAAAGGCAGGTAAAGACAGACTGCCTCTCAAGATTCAAATTAGTGCAATAAAAACTGTCAGCCATTACGAAGTCTGCTCTATGATAGAAAGCACATGATGAATCTAAGTCCTATACACCATGTCTTTTTCTACAGTTTCTACATTTTCATGTCAGGAACAGTCTGAAAATCACTTGGGGTCTCCTGTGGCCCCTGGTGCCATAACTGTGCCAACAGCAGAGGGAGCATTAAACTCATTGCCCATGGGAAAGTGTCGGGAGTGATACCTATGTTCCTATAATCCTTGGATGGGTAGGGTGAGCTCATTAGCCTTCTGGCAGTCATCCTAGGAGAAGGACAACTCTGATCCCAAACCCGGGCAGATGGAGCTCGTTTAGCCGTGTGAGGCCTTCCATCTAAGAGAAGGACACTCTAATAAAACCTCCGTCCTAAGGACTTTGCTGCCAGCATCCAAGCTTACTAGGCCCTGGCAGATGAACCTTAGNGCCACTGAGAAGAGCCTGGCTCTCTCCTCCTGACACTCACCCTTAACATATTTGTAGACGTTAATGAGGTCTCCTCTCAGTCTCCTCTTGTCCAGGCTGAAGAGCCCCAGCTCGCTCAAAATACTTTTAACATGGAGCTCACTGTACAAGATGGAAACTCTTCAATTTAGTTGCAAGACCTTTTAAACAAGGAGTAGTGATGTCTTTTGCTAAAGAAGTATTAACAAAAATGTTTCTGCAAATCACAACTGCTTCCACTACATTCATCAGTCACCATGGAAAATTATATGGTGAAAAAGCTTCCCATTGGCATATCAATGCCACTAGAACAAACAGGTCTGGTAGCATCTGCAATAGTAGCAAATAATATATAGTCAGTGAAAGCTTGCCAATACTGAGGGGAAAAAAGACCACACAAATTCCAGTGAAACCATATTCTTAAGCCTAAAGTTCAAGGATAGCAAAAAAACCTGCCTGGACAAGACAAACAAACAAAAAAAACCCAACAAACCATCAGAAAACCTTGCTAATAACCTTGCAGCAACCCTGAACAACAATTTAAATATCATTGCACTGTAAAGCAAAAAAGTAGCATTTTTGCCTCCTTACCTACATCAGTTATTCACAACTTATAAGCAGTAAATCTGTTTACATGGCTGCTAAGAGAAAAAGTAAAAGAGCTGATTTCCATCTATTTTCCACCAGTTACAGAATTCAACTGTAGATCATTTCCCTTTCTTTCTACCAGGGGACTGACTTCTTTCTTCAGGTTTTAGGACATATGGATACAATGGAACTTCAGTATATATTCTAATAATTCCCTGTGTTTTATGATAGACAATGTGCATGATCCTTGGGTAGCTTAATACATTTGGCTAAAATAAATTTGCATCTACTAATGCATTGGTTTAGATGCTAAGCCCTTTAGCTACCTCCAACAAACACCCCACAATGAGTTTGAGCATTTGCACAGGGAGATTATCACAGTATGCTCCTTGACACAGCAGAGCTCACAGTGATAAAAAACAAAACGTGCCTTCCCCTTCTCCCTGGGGCTGTGCTGGATTCTGAACCATTAGCAAATACAACTCCATTATATGGGAAGGAAGTGGGAAATGGTTGTGCTCTGCAGGTGTTCAAAAATACATTTCCAGTAAGGGAGCAGATGCTTGAAAAGAAACAATTCAAGTAAGCACATGGCACCATAATCAGTCTTACTACTGTATTTGAAAGCAACTGTCTTCCTCTCAAATATACAAGTTACTTGTTTTTGGCATCACATGTATTTACTGCACCTGCAAGTGCTTGAATATATTACACATCCACATTTCAATGTACACTTTTTTAAAGCAACAAGACACAACAGATCACAAACAATGATGAACAAATTACTATCCTGGTACCAATAAACCTTGACAATTCATGTGGCACAAGGAGTTGCCTAAAATTCATTCTAATTTGCATTCTTGATGGTCATGAATATATATAGAATGAGATGTAACAAAAATGTCATTACCTTCATTTTAGATGTTTCTCCTGCCTTATATTGGCAGACAAAGTTTGCTTGTTACTATACTCTGAACATGTGAAACATCCATTGTTACACAGCATCTTGTTCTTGAGGAACCAACAAACCTAGACAGAGGCACAGTATATTTCTTCCTAAAATGTCTAAGGAAAATGAAGATCTTTCACTGCAAATGGAAACCCAACAAAAACAGGATCTTTCAAAGGGTGTTGAGTAAAACAGATACCCCTTAAGCAAAAATCTGAAACAAAGTTATAACTTAGGTGAAGCCAGTGAGAAAATAGTCACCTAACAAGGTGTTTTTCCTTTATACATAGAATGGATTGAAAGTTTACAGGAGAGCACTATGCACAACTGCTGACTTTTCAGAGAGTTCTGTTGTCTTCTGAATACTAGAACTTGAGCTCTTCTCAACCAGGCACTGAGAAACTGTGACCGAATCCTGCTAGTGTTAAAGACATCTAAAGAGCAACTAAAACTTGATTTATGATTTAATGATCTAGAACTGGAGTAGTTCTGGCTGATGCACTGAGAACTGAACAGATCAGAAGACTCAACTATCCTGTCTCTATTCGCAGGTGGCCTTTGCAGATGAAGAGAGGAGGATATGATTGGGCTAATAGGCTGCCTTGTGACATACTGCATCCACACCTAAGGAGAGATACCAGTCTCCAACTTCTATTCTGATAACCCCTCATGAATATCAGATCATTTTTTTTGGTCATTTTGCTTTTTAAAACTGCTTAATGATTTTCAAAAGAAACAATTTTTAACTGCCTTAAAATTTCCTTAGTATTTCTGCTCTTTGTAAATGGAACATTTTCTGTGCCTACATATTTGTGGCTTCTTTGCATAAAAAAAACAAAACCAACCCAAAACTACTTTCCCCAGACACACACACTCATATAGTACATCCTACTGGGCATGCACCTGCCTTTCTACTAATAAAAATCAATTTTAATTTAAATCAGTTCTTCCTTCCTTTTCTACTTTGACAAAATAACCCCAAATGGAAAGTTTAACTTCTTTATTCTTCCCTTTCAATTTTTCAAGGTCCTCTGAGTACTCTCTCCATCATGACTGTTTCCTAGACTAAAAATCAATCTAAAAACAGCTGTTTCTTTCATCTATTCAAATTTCCCAACATTTTTACTATACGCCGACTGTTTAGATCTATTTTCAATAGGCCTACAAATAAGACTATCAACTTTGCAAGTAACTACAGCACTCTTTTCCAACCTGTTAGGCTATTAAATGGGTATTGTAAGATCAGTTTTCAGTTCCAATGGTATTTCAGCAGTGACATTCTGACAGGTCCATATTCTCAAGAACTTCTGTTTCAAAAATCAGGAGAGCTGTTGCATTTTCCAGATTACTGTTCTGGTCTGTCTAGGTTCTTTACTTGCATCTGCCACTACCATTTACTCCACTCAGTATTACAAACTCCCTCAGATTTTATGCATACTCTGACAGAGATTTTAACAAAGATACCACACAGGTTTAAATAATCTAAGCCATTTACTGCTGCTTGCTTTAAAATTCTTCTTTTGCAGTGCTCTCAGAAGTTCAAGGAATAGACAGTTTGTTTTGACTTCCATCATTTCTCACTGCAGCTAATTACAGTTTTAGCTCCTTTACTATATTGGTGCACAAAACCCTCCAGAGTCCCACTGATAAAGAAATGAAAATTAAAAAGCTGAAGTACAACAAGTTCTCCTCTGGTTTATCTGCTCTTTTCACTTGACTCTTCCCTAAACAGTCCTACCGATATATAAACACTTTGTACACAACTATGTCTTAAAAAAAGTTGTAAAAAGAGGGTGCCCTTTAAAAGTAAACATTTACTAAGCCGTGGTACTGACCTACAGTGGTATTTCCTATGCTTAGTACACATGGTGCAGTGATATATTTGCATCTTAAACTTTCCACTGTAAATGTTTATCATTAATGTACTTGTTTCATAAAGGAAGGTAACAGCAAGGAAGTCTCTTTCTGTAATTCAGCATTGATAAGGCAGCAATCATAGTCCTTTATAAAAACAATAAAGCAGTATTACTTTCTATTCTATTCTCTTTACCCTTCAACTTATTGCTACACTGCTGCAAGCCACACAAAGAAGTTAATGTTTTCTAAGTTAAACAAGGGGCTGTCTGCTTATCTGAAAACTTAAACCTGGTGCAACTTCCAGCTACCTTGGAGCAAGCACAATGCCTAGCAACCCTCCAAAACGCCAGGGCTGCAGGTTTAACTCCGCTCGCACGTGTTAGTGTGAACATTTCCAGTCTCAGTAGGCATTGCCAACACCCTCCCCCACCCCAACATTGCCTGCTTGCACCATAAACTGTGGTTTAAAACAGCTAATAAAGCCAAGCTGCACAAGGAGGGGATAAAAAAAAAACCCTCAGCATATATTTGGGCCAGGGCCAGGCCCACCTACCGGATAATCCCTGCTCACGTCCAACAGCTGTTTATACTTACCTGGTGTGCAGCAGGTGCAGGACAAAAGGCTCACAGAGCCCTGCACCTGCTGCCTCCACCCCTGCTCAGGCTCAGGCCACAGGGCAGCACTCAGCACCTCAGCAGACGCTTGGCAGCAGGCCCAGGGAGCATGGCCTGGCACCCTTGTCCCGCTGCTGCCTGCCTCTGAGTCGGGAAGGCCACGTGCACAGCACCCGCCACAGCATTTTTGGCTCCCTGGGTGCCACAGGCCAGCTAGGGAAGCAGCCTGTGACACCCATGCAGGAGGTCACTTAGCTTCACTCGTTCCTGCTGCAGGATTTGGGATGGGGCACAAAACCTGCTCTTACCAGAGGGCTTCCTCAGCCCCACACTTTACTAGCCATTGGCACATAGACATTTCCAGTCCAACGCAGCCTCTTAATGCCTCCTCTGAAACACTCAGAGAATTGCTCTGCATGGAACCCCGCCCCCCCCCCCAAAAAAAAGGAAAACCCAGCTGCTGGTGCTCATGTATTTCCTTTGTCTCTGTCTTAAAATACACAGAAGGGTTTTGGCCTTACTGTGCCCAAAGCGCACAGAGAGCACTATTTTATTTAGGTGCAACAGCCAGAGGGTTGGAGATGCCACCATGCCTTGTTCAAAGCCATCCCTTTAATCATCATTGTGTTGTGCTCACTTCGGTGTCCCTTTAATGCACTGTCTGCCCAAACATCCCTTTTTACATGAAGTATTACTGGCAATGCTATGCTAGAGCCAGTGATATTTTCAAAGGTTTTCCAGACAGCTATGATCAGGAGTCCTTGATGTACATAGCTGAGTCTTTTTTCCCCCTTTCACAAGTAAACCAGAAATATTGAGGAAGAAGAAAAATAGGGAAATGAATGACCAGGCTTAAACACTACAAGATGCAGGTCCAAGGTGATACACAGGGGGAGTGGAAACAATAAACTCCCCCCTAAACAGACATTGTGGCTGCAAATGCTACTTTTATAAAAGTCCATGGGATGTTGGTTTTCACATATGTCATTCAATAAACTAAACTGATTTCTCATCTAGATCTGAACATTTTCGTTTATCTGAAAGTCCAGAAGCTTATTTCTTGTGCAGGTCACTGAACAAAGCTCTCTGTTTTTCTACAGGGGAATTACAGAACAAGTTTCTTCAGATCAAGAAACAGAAGCCAAGATCCTTTGATCTAGTATCTCACACTTCTATCACCAGAGAAATAAAAAAGAAAAAAAAAAGACAAAGAAAGGAAANAAAAAAAAAAGAAAATTAAAAAGAAGCTGCTTGCTTTATGCAAAAATCACTCTAGATAATGAAGCTCCTAAAAATGGCCCTCAGAACTCTCTATCAGTTTTACAAAAGAGAAGGGAAAAACAACTGCTTACACCTGGAGCTGGGTAGCACACATTGTCTGAAGAACAGTTAGGCAAAGTAATAGAGACAGAGATGCTGAACCCAGCCCCACTCTACAGTGAATCTGACCAACTTTGTATCTTTGTTATAAAGTGTACCCATTTCAACTAGTCCCCAGTCCAAAAGACAAGTAAATCATTCCATATTTTATACTCCAGTGGAGACAAGAAAAGCACCTACAAAAAGAAAGGAGAAAAATACATGCAGAAGCACGAGAACAGTGTGGAAAAACTAAAAAGTAATAAACCTCAAGCATACAAAAATACTTTGATTGTTAGAAAAATGCTATTAATGAAACTCTATACAAAACCACTCAGAAGCCAGAGAGACAGCTTTTACAACATGGTGTTGAAAATCTGACACCTACCTAGTTCAAGACCTTATCTTAGTCCAAACAGCATAACCAGTAATAATATAACATTAACAAGCCAACTGTTTGAAGTATTGCCTATAAGAATCAGCACATATCTGTGAGATGCTTTAAATTATAAATTGAAATTTAGCTACTACTACAGTGAGAACAGTAAAAGAGAGTGAAAATGTCCAGCTATATTTCAAATGGAAACACAAGACACACAATTTTTGAAAAGAAGTCCAAAAGTAATCTTGCAATTAAACCTGAATACTACATTCAGTAACCCAGGAAAAAAGGGCAAGTTTCTAGAAATTAGAGTATGTAAATGTGGTTAACATTTATGAATTTTACATAGTAAAATATTAAAACATAGTAAAAACATTAAAAATATTGAAAAATAGTAAAAATTTTATGAAATTTACTCTTTTCTTAACACCACACCATAACACAATATGGAGAAACTCCTCCCACTTAATAATATCAAATGAGTTCTAATTTTTACATTTCTAGCACTATGTTTGTCAGGAATGTGGGGAGGTACATCCCAGCAGGTACCTCTTATGACTGAAAAAGTTGACATGCTTTGCAGCCTGCACTGAATGTAAAAAGCTAGGACACCTGTTAGATTAGACAGATGAATGATACAAAAATCCCTTCACAGAAAGACCTTGACAAATCTGGCCCTGCCTGATCAGAGAAGTGGGACAAGAAGACCTCAAGAGGTGCCTTCCAGTTTCAACCCTTCTGGGATTATAGGAAATACAATTCTTCCAGCTTCCATATAAGAAAACATGACATCACCTCAGGTGTTGAATTTTGGCAGGATGCTACAAATGTACTTATTATGTATACTTTCAACTATGCTAGGGAATTTTCTTACTACTTTGGGGAAAACTGATGTATTCCCATTGATTTTCAGTATCTCATTTAGATGTCCAAATGAGATTATTTCTCTATAGAGTCAATGGAGACTGGACTTTAATTCTCAGTTCCTGCACATCTTGAATAGGTAACCTAAGTGCATAGTATCCTAAGGAAAGGTAGGAAGCAATACTCTTCTTTCTTGGAACAAAATATCTCATTTAAAAAAAAATGAAACTATGGAAAAACCATCTGAGGTGTTTGAAATCCTGCTTTCCTGTGCCATTTTCTGCCACTTTGCCAAAAAGCTTTAAAAAACCTGCAAGAACCAGACTTATGCACATCAAGGCAAAGCTGCTCCAGTACACATCTAAAGTCAAATAAATGCATTTCAAAACTGAAGCTCACAAAATCAGAAGCAGCTTACCAACATTATCCTGCATTTCCAGATTCATTTAATGGCAAGAATTCCAACTTGTACCTCTGTGTTCACAGTAAAAAAAAAACCCAAACCCAAAATGCTATTTTCAGTGAAGAGCAAGATTTGGAGTACAGTAGAAATATTTAAGTCTTGCAGAGATTTTGTAGGATTTAATGGAAAGCTGCAAGACACTTGTGGGTATGTCTCCTGAAGATTTCATGCCTTTGACATGTAGTAATAGATAAGACTTCAGCCACTCAGTAGTTCCTTGTATTAGTGCCCAGTTTGTCTTACTGTGCATATATTATGGTTAGTATTAGATGATTTCATCTTTAGTGGGTAACTGGGTGAGGGGCTGCACACTGGAAGCAGCTTTTGTGCCATACTAAGACATATCTCTGAACCAGAAATTTCCCATAAGCAATCCTGAGAATGACTGTGACAAAGTAACACAGCTCAGGTACTCTTAAACAATGCTGTCATCTTCTGAATTTCCCCTTAGTCATGCCTTAGTCAAGATTGACACAGGACTAAGATATGTCTAGCCAGGAAGAAGCACAGATAATGCTATGTACCCAAACAATCTAAGTTTGTACTTCTTCCAGTAAGCATACCCAAGAACAAGCTGGGTGTATGGTGCTAGTTAACAATGGCATGGTTAGCATACATTGTGCAGCACACTCAGGAAACTATGAAGGATCCTAATCAGCACACAGACTAGTTCAAAATTAACATACTGGGAGAAGCCCTCTAGTATGTTCAGACAGTGAGTCAGCTTCCAAAAGCAGAACAGAAGCTGCTAATACAAATGAAATGCTAATTTTTCCCCAGATGGTGAAGCAATACTCTCTGTGTATTCCAGTTTTCTGTAGCTTGTGAACATTTGGGCTTATTCTCTCTGACTACAGAAGAGTGTGGACCCTTGATCAGGTTAGGACTATTTCTTTCCTGTCTGAATCAGTACTGGGGAAAAAAGAAGGTACAAACTTTTTATTTCCACAAATGTAAATGCAGGCAAGATGCACACTTCCACAACTTTAGTACCCACACATTGCTAATGTCATAAAAATAGCTGCAGTTTTTCTTTAGATGTTCTCTCAGCACCAAAATAAGCAGTGCAGACTTGTTTGTCTATCTCCTCTACCCCCTCATTTACAGAACTATATCAGCACTTTTGAGTGCCAAGGAGTAGCTCTGTTCTATAATAAGATTGTGGGGCATCACCTTCCTCAACAGACCTACTTTCCTGTATGCACAGAAAATGCACTGAAACTACTCCTCTCTCCCCATACTACCTCTGAGAAGATACTCCAAAAAGAAAACCTCACTTTTTCCCTACAGCTGATGCATTGTCAGATATATGTTCCCCACTCTAGTTTATACACAAGTATTTAATACTGCTTTATATACTCTGGTACATGTGTGCAATACACTAGTGTTTCTACAGCCACACTCTAATGACACTACACAATATATTTGGCCAACATAGCTTACTGCTCAATACATGTAAATTAAAAAGCACCCAGCTTGATAGTGAAGTCCCTAAAATGAATATGATTGTGACAACTAGGTCCTCTACATGTACTTCCTCAAGTTAATACCTTTTGGCAGGAAGAAGCTGTTCAAAGAAATATAATCGAAATAATAACCACTGCAATGGTATTAACAGACTTTTTCATACTACTTACCTTAAAGTCTGTCCAAGAAACTAGCAGAGAAGATACATGTGACTTACTGGCAAAACAGAAAAAAGAGGATAATTGAGCCAAAAGTATTTTTTTATAGCATTGCTGCCCTCTTCTGGTTTGAAATTTCTCATCCTCCACACTCCATGCATGAACTAATCCATCTCAGCTAATTACATTATATTCACATAGAACACGTTCAGAATGAATAAATTCATCTACAGCACAAGCAATTCTAGCATGTGAAGAGTCACACACACCTTTAAGTGATATCATTTGAGAGTTGTGGATTAAAATATATTAGAATTGATTGCTAGTGTAATTTTTTCAAATTAATTGTTGATCTAAGTTCAGGAGTCAGCTTTGACATCATGGCAGCTGTCAACTTAAGGATGTCAAGAAAACAGGAAACCAAGAAAGGAATTTGACAGTGCTTATTCAAAAACCTATAGGGAGAAGATAGAAACAATCTTTGTATTTATTCAGGCACAGAGTTGTTACCTGTCCTGTTAGAAATATATTCAACAAATGCAATTCAATATAAACACAGTAATTCACAATTAAAGGATTTTATTGTGAACTAAGCACTTTTTACATTGCCAAGATCCAGAAAACCAGGCAAAGTAAGCTCTACCCTTCTTTCCTGCCAAAATACAAAACTTCTCAGTACAGCATTCCAAAACAAAAACAGTGAGTACAAGTTCATGTACTGTTCAAGGGCTCAAGCAATTCAGCATATTCTGTCTTCATGACACACTTAGATTTGACCATTCCCTCCCGTTCCCATCTTGCCTCCCACTAACTTGGCAACTGCATTATAACCTCTCACCTTTCTCAGAAGTCTATGCTCCTAACAGCAGGCTTAAAGAACAACACACTACAACAGTTCATCTTGGCTTTGTGTCTAACTCCAAACTCAAGTGAGCTTCCACATTTCAGATGGAACATCACCTTTGTAGTACTTCATTCTCCTCTAAAGCAGACAATAATGGTTTGACTTCTTATTGTCAGATCATTTCATGAGCTTTATCTTTACTATTCATGCAATTATTCTACTGAAGACAAAAATGCGAATGTATTTTCAAACAAATATAAATAAATCTATTATAACTTTTTTCCTAGTGCCACCAAGTATTTATAGCAATCAAACTTATTACTCACACAAAGAAGTTGCATAGTCATTGTTATTTTACTTGTGATTACCTTCAGAATCTAGGAAAAATAAATTCCCTTTCTTTTGCTATATGCAAGCTCAATTTCGTATGTTGAAAGTTTTCAGTGTAACAGCTGCTTTTGTCCTAAGAACACAAATGATATGAGTGAAAGCCACTACAGTTCAAACTAGAATTTTGCCTAGAATCAACTGTCTTTTGAAGCTGTGCTTTTGTTTCAGTTTGTTTGTTTTCATTGGCTCTTTCATCAGCTGTTACAGAATTAAAGGGTTCATCTTGATCTTTAAAAATGTAGCCTGTATATTTTGGAGGATGGAGAAGGGGAAGAGAGATCCCTGGAGTTAGAGAGCTGCTGCTTCTGTTTAACTTGGAAACACCATTGCTACTGACAGTTGCCACCTCATATCACAAGCAAAGAGGCCAACAGAAACAGTACCAGAGGCTTACGCCTGCAAGAACAAAATAAGCTCTTTTTCTCAAGAGAGAGTCCTATCTATCTAGGCAAGAATGTCAGAGAGGATTGAGGTTGTTGTGGTCAAATTAGCACAGAGGTAGAGGCAGAAATTGTGTTTAAAAGACAAACAAAACACATACTAAAATCTTGCAAACTAAGGTCTTGTCCAAGACAAATGTGCTGCTATTTTTCCCCCCCTATACCCCAGACTGGTAGAATAAAACTGAACTTCCCATGACTTAGGGCAAAAACACTTAAGATATTGCTTCTTAGTAGCAAGCACTTCACTAGGAAAGCTTTCTACCAAAAAAACCCTACAAACTTTTACATTTCAATTGCTGATTAAAAACATACAATCTTGCCCCCCACCCCCAAATCAAACCACTTCTAAGCTGAAGTTCCTAAACAGAATGTACTTGGCCTTTCTCTCTGGGTATGAAATAGCCAGAAAGAAGGAGGAATAGCTAACTGACCACTAAGTTCAAATCAGGCATTAAAATTTACTATTCTAAGTAGTTGAATAGCTCATGGGGATAGTTAAAACACCACCATTGTTCTCAGTCCCTAAAATTATGATCATCAACAGCATAATAATGTAGATACAGATAAGCTGGTAAATGCACTCCAGAGTTGTAAGCACATGTGGTATGCACTTGTATATTACAGTATCACCAGCTTCAATGCCCATTTAGATGAGTAATTCATAGAAACAAGGTATCTGTCTTTTGGTTGTTATTAGAGAAAGAAACATGATCATGAGAATCATCATGAACCCCCTACCCTAAACAGAGAATATATGTAGTAACAGGACAAAACCACCACCAAATGTACATTGCTTTCCTTGAGTGTTAAGAAATGTTCCACTTTAGTTAGAAAAAATGGATAAATAATACCCCAGTATTCTAATCAAAAGCATTATTTCAACTATGTTAAGAGCAGCATGTCCAAGAGTTCTACAGCTTCTCAGGTCATTTATCCACCAGGTCAGATGATGTTGATGCATTTCTCTGGTAAAAGACTATCACCAAACTAATTCTAAAAAATGGATTATTTATCCTTTCACTCTGCAAGGTTTCCCAGAAGTGACATAAAGGTCTTAATAATACTCAGAATTGATTAGCTTTTGTGAAGTTGATAAGAGTTGAATGGCTTTGCCATCCATAAATATGTTCTAGTTCAAAGTTTACAGTGCTTAAACCTTCATGTCCTCTATATATGCAACACAGGTTATCATCCTACTTGCACACACATCTATTTTTAAAACTTCCATCATTTCTCTCACTGATCAGTTTACCTCTACAAATTAGCATTAACTTCTAAAATCTGGGTTTGTTTGCTAAGTTATGCTAAATAGTTACCAAGAGCCACTCAGACATACAGAACTGTTTTTATACCTAACCAGATGTCCCATATTATTTTTAATTCAATTTTAATCCTGTAAGAGGGCAGGCTCCAGTTAAAACATGGATGGTTTAGTACAAGTTGGGTGAAATTTATCCAAGGTATTACTCCACTGATTGCCCTGCAGTTCAACAAGTATGAGCTTGACCCTGGCACACACTGTGAAAAGAGTCAGATTCAGCAATGTTCTTTTTTTATTAGGAAACAAACAGTGCAAATTATATAATGACCTATATTCAGCAGGGAAAAACTAAGATTAATAAAAATGTCAAAGATGTAGAAAAGATGCATTAGAACAGAAAAGCTATATAAATTACAAACCATTTTGCAATAGTAGGAGCTGACTACGGCCATCAGTCCAGAAACTGCTTTGAGAACTCTGCTTTTTGCAGCCTACTCCCAGACAAGTAAATGCACATACACACATCAGTTGTCAACAAGTGCAGATGAATACAAGGCATGTGAGATACGTTAAACATGCTCCACATGAGGTGTGCAACTAAACTCCATGTGTGGTATATCTACCACATTGGAGAGACATTTGGTGTGCTTGGGAGTAGTGTCCTTGGAGACACCAGGCTCCTATTCACTTTTTAAACTGGAAAATATACACTGTCATTTCCCACAGTAATTACCCCAAATGAGTAACAATCTGCAGTTCTCTTTTTTTTTTTTATTTTAATTTTGCACAGTGATTTCAAGGAGCAAAAGATACTTGTAGAGTTTTCAACTACTAACTATTCCCTTTACTTAATTAGAAGAAACAAAAGTAATTTAAGCCTGTCAGATTTTCACTAATGTAAATAGAAAATACAGATGCCTGTCTGGAGGAATTCTTAGTATTTTTTGTTACCCATTTAAGGCATAAACATATATGGATATACAACCAACACATGCAGAAAACCTTAAAATGTTAGTTATTGCCATGAAATATAACAAGAGCAGATTTTATCACAAGCCATTTTGAGAGAAGATAAAAGAAGTGAAGTATGCAACACATGCCTCAGAGAGCCCTAGGAGGGTGTACTAATACATTCTAATCACAGGAGTTGCTGTTTTGCATCACATTCACTCCAGTATTTGGGGCTATACCCAACTAAAAGGAGAGAAGATAGCAAACAATCCAAGTGCTGTTCAAAGTCTGTGTAGTCCAGGCTTAGGGGATAGAAGAATTAATGAGGAAAAGAGAAAAAAGCAGATGGTGCTGCAGTACGTCTTCCTGCTTATCCACCACCTCAAGCAGTTTCTATAGATGCAAAGCCCCAGGGCCCCACCTGGTAGCAATATAATTACCCTAAATGTGCACTTATGTTTCATTACACCTTAACCATCACTATGTGCACTGATTACAAGTATCAATCCATTTCATTTTCGTACACCTCTGCAGTTGTACAGCATTCAACTGTGAAAATTCAGCACTCTTGTCACTTCTAAAACAAGGCCCATGCTGATAAACAGCAGTGGGCAAATTATTTGTCACTCTGTAGGGTGCCAGGAGGGTTTGATAAAGATGACATCACTCCCATTTTACCAATAACAATACCACTAACAAGAACATGTAATCAGCAAGCCTCAGTGCTTGGTCTAGCTGTGGCAGGTGCAACTCTTTTTATGCTAGAAGTAAGCCAGCCAGCATTAGCTTCCAGCACAAGTACAAAACTATTTCTTTTATCAGAACATTAAGCAGAAGTTGGCTTCCATAAGGCACTGCAGCTGCTGCTGCTGCTCCTACAGATGCTTTCATTAATTTTATCAAGGACATACTGAAACAAGTGCTTGATCAGCACAACAGCTATTTAGGAACAGCTGGAGAAATGAAACAATTAACTTAAGGAGATTCTGCAAGCCCAATATGCAAATTAAAATAATTAAACACCCAAAAAATGCCATTAAAATACATACAAGAATTGAGGAAAAATCTTTATAAAGCAAGAGTTTCACTGGGGGAGGGACTGGGAAAGAAAAGAAAGATAAGCTTCACAGCTCTAACTTTATTATGACTATATAGTATTCCTGTAACCAGTAAAATTGCTTATGTCACAGAATTTTTAACATTATAATACCTACTCCATGCTCAGATACTTTCAAAATTAAGTTACAGTGAGGCTATTGCAGTTTATAAGAACCAAGCATGAAAGCAACTAGAGAACATTCATTCTATTATTTGCTGTGAAGGTCTTTTTTTGCTACAGAATACTAGAAATTCAAAAATATTATTTCTTTTATGGCAACTTTAGTATATTTAAAAGACCAAATACTGTACCTAATATGCAAGATGTAAATTATGTTTTATTTACCCACCTTCAAAACAGGAACTTAATGTTGTGCTCTAAAAAAGCACTAAAAAACCCCTCATTTGCTTACCTCTTATTCAACCTCTCCTGGATAAGTACACACTGGTATCTGGTTGATTAAACCTCAAAGAAAATTGCTAACCCTATCTTTGCTAAGAACTTTCTACCTAACAGTGGAAGTTGTATAGAAGTTTCATCTCCCTGCATCTTCAGATCCATCCAGCTACCACTGGATTTTTGAGAGAGCAGCAACAGAGATAGTAAGAGTTTTATTAGCTGCTGCTTCTGCTCAGGATATTAAAGGTTTACTGGAGCCTGGGAAAAACATGAGCAGATGCAGGTACTACAATGTTTACAAAGAAGAAAAAAGAGATGGTCATGGGGGAATGTAAAATAATGGAGAGTATCCTTCTCCTCTTCATTTAGCAGGTGATCTGGGGCAAAACAACAACAATTACTTTTACAAAAGCTTTGAATACTTTTACTGCAGTCTGCTTAAACAGATGCAGTCTGCTCACTGCAGATGGGCCAGACTAGCCTAGATGCTCTGCACTACCTTCAGTATGGGATATGGTGGTGGGATGCTGTTTAAGACATGCCCAAAGAAATCACTCTTACGATATTGTGGGTAAATTTTGTCTGGACATGCCATTTGAATCTCTCTTCTTTCTACACCCCATAATGGTAAGAAGTTTCTCCTTGTATGGAAGGCAAAAAAAAAATCTACTTTCATTGTAAAAACTGGAAAGTACTAAAGGAGGAAGAAAAGATAAGTCTACTGCACTCTTCCAGGAGTTGAATGCACTTGACATTTATAAGGTTTATCAGAAAATGTATTTATTTTCAGTAATTAACTAATTAATGTTAATTACATTAACATTAATGTTAATGTCTCCAAGTGCATATATTTCCAGAGAACATGAAATATAACTTCATCAATTAGCCAGAAGGTCTTTCAAAAATTCAAGTTTCTGAGCAAGCATATCTCCTCTACCGATAATGACTGAAATTTCTTGATCTCTCCAACAATCCTTTCTCTTTCACATCCTCCAACTAGAAACTCTACTTATTAAGCTTTGATAGAATAAAATGTTTTACATAAAACCCTGTTCACATCATCATTGTTTAGATAAGTACTTAGCACAGCTGAAAAAGAATCATATGATAACATAACATTAGCTTGTGTGAATAATGCAGTCCACACAAATTTTAGTTTAAATACATAAAGGTAAGCTTTATTCATAAAAAGCACTATTTGAAGAGTATTATAGTACTTTCATTAGATAGATCTCTATTACATGAATACTACAAGTACCTTATTTCTTCTTCTAGTGAGACTCCGCAGGTTAAAAATGAATTATTTTTAGAAGTGTAAATAAAAATGTTCAATTCTGTTTTGTAAAGTATGTCAGCCTATTCTTTATCCAAAAGCAATGAAAAGGCATAGATGTATTACAACATGTATGCTTTATCTATCTACCTACACGTATCTATATCAAGCCTTCCAAACAGCTTTCTTTTCTTCTTCATTACTTATTCCTTTCCTTAAATACTTTGGAAAGTTGTGGGGTTTTACCAAATAGAGAAGATTAAGCAGCCTGGTGAGCTAACTGTAGAGCAAGCCTTCAGAAAATCTAGTTGAGAGAGAATACCTTGTTCCATACTCCCAGAAGGAGCAAAATCCAAATCACATGCCCCTCCTGCTCTTTGCTGGGCAGGATTACTTAGAGAAGTGCTTACTGCAACCGCATGGACTTTTCAAAGGTGACACAGACAACCCAGATTTCACCTTTAAAATTTACAAAATGGTCTCACAGACTTCTGAGGTCTCGTTTACTTGGCACAACTAGAATATTTCACTTAAGATACAGACAAGAGCCCACATGAGATTCCTAGTGTGCCTTGGGTGCTGCACCCTATGCAGCACCGNACAGTTATGGCACCAGGGGCCACAGGAGACCCCAAGTGATTTTCAGACTGTGCCTGAGCACAGCATTATAGCCCAGAAACAACTCTCATGAGAGCCATTTAGGAAATCAGGCACTATATATGCTTGAGCCATGGCAGCTACAACCATTTCACTCTCTAACACTGTGTTAACTCTCAAGTCAATGCCCAGTGACATACAGCTTCCATATGAAGGAAATCAATGTAGAATTTGCTGTCGTCTCTGATCATTTCAAGAACAATATTTTTATGCAATGGTATACTGAAAGGTAACATCTGCCATTACATGGAAAGATGAAACTGGGAAAGAGAGGCAAGCTTTCAGACTTGGAATGTCTTCAGGCTTGGGGAGGTCCCATCTTTTCCCATTTTTTCCATCACAATTTGGTAAGAAGCGGATCTGGCAGATTTTGCTAAAACTTTCTGAGGAAACCACTAAGCCATTTCCACAATAATAAGGATGTGGACAGGCTAAGGAAAGAGATGCTTTCAAATTTCTTCTTCTTCATTGCCATATATCAGCATACACTTCATTTAAGAATTGCTTCAAAAGCTCAAGAGGCCAAATATAAAGCTGACACTATTTAGGCTGTTGTCCATGACAGATTAAGACAGCTGAGCGCATATCCATCTCACAGTGAATTTCAGTGCTAAAGGCCAGGAGTATATGCACAGGCAAGACAGCAATCCCTGTAACTGTTAGAACATGGGTCTCCTGCAGTGTTTCAGTGCAAATACACTCATTTCATGTATTCCACATTTGCTTACTCCTCAAACCTAGGACCAAAACTTATTTCTAAGACAAGCTGGAATAGTATTTTAGCATCATTTTTTCTAATTCATTTTTGAAAGAGGAAAAAAAAATTGCAAGGGGGAAGAAAGTAATATCCATGCACGACAAACACATGATTTCTACCACAGAATCCTATAAATAAAGACATATTTGTCATGTCCATTACACTTGGTATATCTCCAGTATATAAGACATCAGTTGTTTGGGTTTTTTCTTTTTATTTTGGGATGGGGAATTCACCAGCAACACAGCTTCTGAGAAACTGGCTTCAAGTGAAGTACAAAAATAAAATGTCTCTGCTAAAATGTTTGCAGTAAACTGAAGTGCATTAAACTCAGAACAGAAAATTGCTATCAAAATACTTGAAAGATAACCTTAAAAAAAAATCTGTCTACAGAAGCACCTGAAGTTCTTAGCTTACTCTATATATATATCTACACAATTTCTTAAGTTTTGTACAAAATCAATGCAACAATCACACACCTTCATCACTATCATTCACTAATACAGAAAACAGAGTCATTAAAGTAAGTAATGGATTTTGTTATGAGCATAAAGTCTCACCATATTTATTTTTATTAGGAATCAAGACTAAAGAAATTAGTGTGGAAATTACTGACTGTATGAAACCATTTGATCTTCACATACAAAGCAAATAAGCATTTGTGCACTTTAATGTGGCAAAAAGTTCAAGGTGCTTGAACATTTCATATTAGAACCTCTCTCCCTTTCTGATTTGCTAAATGTTAGTTTTGTGAAATTTTTGAGAGAAAAAAAAAATCCCTGTCTTGAATGCCTAGCAGCATGGCCATATAAACACTTTCCACTTTTGAGTACCTCTGATATTTGACAGCTATACGAGCACTTGAACATCATTTATCATGTTTATTTTTAATAGCTCTCCCTGGCCACAGCTGCCTTGGATGCCAATCTTCTTTTCTTTTGCCTCCTGTAAATATTTGAAATAGCTATTCATTAACAGTTGCAGATTTATTCAGCACTGTTGTACTGCTTGTGAACTGGAAATAGCTTTTCTTTTTCTCTCCCTATCTTTTGGCTGATCTGGGGAAAAAAAAAAAAAAAGCCTGCTGTTTAGGTTCACTCTGTCAGGATTAAAATTATGCTCCAGCTGAGAGCTAATCAAGGGTATCTGACCTGGTTTACAAATAAACTAGGAACAAGAGTGTTTTCCTTTTTTCTTTGGGGCATTGCTCCCACACATGACAATAAACCAGGAACAGTTAACCTGAATTAAAGCAGAAACAACCAACCTTCACAGGTAAACCAGGTATCTTCCTAAAGGTTCTGGAGTATGCTGCACTCTCACTGACAGCTCTCAGGCCTAGCTTGTGGGCAATATTTGAATTTCAGATTTCAGTATATTAACACAATGCACACAGCATTATAAAAGGACATATATTTAAGCTATCAAGACACCCTGGTGTGCACATCAGGAGTCCCACATATCAGTACAAAGCACAGCTCTTATTTTCATGGGGTGATACTGCAGAAACAATTTTTCTGCATCATTTGACATGATTACTCCTAATCTATTTCCACATTCAGCCAAACTGTGTATAAAAGCTAGCTCTCTCCAATGCCTGAACTTACCAAGTTGTACAAAACTCTTATAACAAGCACTTTAGGATCTATTGACTTTGGATTTAAGAATAGGGAGGTCACAAAACTCTCTAAAATATACAAGTGCAAATCATAGCTAAATTATCACTTCTGTAAGACTTTAAGGATGAAATTAAATTGTTGAACATCAGATGTGAGAGTTTTAAGACAAGAAAAACTGCAGCCATGCTTTGTCCAACAAAAAGAGCCACTAATGGGTGCAGGTAATATAATTAGCTTCCCTCAGAAGGATGCTAAAAGCTACATAACACATTTTGTTTAAAAAGGTGTTGACTGACTGTCTGACTTAGCATTAAATGCTATGAATAATGCTAGGGCAGCATGAATGTTAATGTTTTTTTCTTCTACCTAGCCCTGAACTGCTATTTCACAAGCTACCACAATCACTGTAGCATTATGTCTAAAGCCAACTTCAAAGTACTTTAATCCTTAATAACTTTTGTCCTTCCATTGTAGGAAATACTCAAGGGAAGGTAAAAAAGAAGGGACAACAGGTAAGCATGTCAAATCCCTGCCACCAGGCACGTAGATTTATTTTTTCATAAGATACATTTAGTATTCTTTCAGCATTTTATCACTGTCACCACTGGGCTTGTCACCACTCAGAGTTTTGCTCTCACTATAACTTCAGTGAACATAGCATGAAAGATTAGACAATTTCCTTTTATAACTTACAGATTGTTTATACTTGACATATGCTACCAGTTGAGTTGTTTGATGTTGAAGTCTCTTACTTCTGTAAATTGCACCTTTTCCATTTAATCACTTAGCACTTATAAAGAACTCAGGAAGGAAGTTAACTCATACTTAATCAGACCAGCTCTTAGTTTCCTATTAAATAGATTTTTCAAGTTTCAATCTTATAATGGCATTAGATATGGAAACGACATGGACTTGAGTCACAACGATATTGCACAATCTAATAACAGCAGCAGCAGCACTGCAAAAATCAACCTAAACATGAATTTGGCCTTCATTGCAAAAGGTGGCAGAGAGCAATACTAAAAGGATAATGCACACTTTATGTAAAGATACTTGTTGAAATTCATCTTAAGAATAGCTGTAAAAAAAGCCACTAGTCAGTGTAGCCTTGTGCACCCTCCCAAAGGATGCTTAATGGAGAGTCTAAGTACAGGCAACAAAGTTGAGCATGCAGCAAATTGCAACTCTCTCTGTAAGACTTGTTCCTGTTTAAAGAAAACAGATTCTTCTTCCACCAATCTGTCCTATTTCTTCCAAAAGTGCAAAGGAGGTTGTAGCCAGTCTCTTCTCCCAGGTGACTAGCAACAGGACAAGAGGGAATGGCTTCAAGTTGCACCAGGGGAGGTTCTAGTTGAATATTAGGGAAAAATCCTTCACTGAAAAGAGTTGTTAGGTGTTAGAAAAGACTGCTCAGGGAAGTGGTGGAGACACCATCCCTGGAGGTGTTCAAAAGTGTGCATCACTTCTCAGTACAGTACAGCGGGCACAGTGGTGTTGGGTTGATGGTTGGACTTGACGATCTTAGAGGTCTTTTCCAACCTTAATGCTTCTATCCTAGGGAGTTTCTCAGCTTTGGCCACAGTAGCCTTTGCTCATTTTACTTGACACCTTGAAACCTTTTATAGGATGAGATATCTAACATTACTCTTAATTTTAAGAAGGAGTTTGACAAACAGGTCACTTCGCAGTGGAAGGAGAAGTGGGGTATGCATGACATGACTCATTTAGTCCACAAAGAGAAAAGCAGAAAAGGAGTGTGCAAACTTCATGTTGAGAAGTTCTAGTTCTGTTAAAACTTTTATTCTCCAAGAAAGTAGTGCTCTCCCTCACATCTCTGTAGCAAAGAAGGATTAGGAGAAGATATCATTTGGGGTAGTCTTGTGAGACAGATGTTTCAGTGGCACGGAGTGACTAACACTTGTTCCACCAGAAGGCCAAACTATCCAATAGAAGAATACTTAACAAATGACAAAATAAATCACTGCTGTGTTCTGATAAATTACCTTTGGACATAAGAATCATGAACTATACCATACTTGATAGGTGGCTGTTCCACACAGTGAACCTAGTTTTTCAATTCCCAATTTGGACTCTAGTCACTATATTTGTTTTACAGCAGGAATAGCTCGTGATATTTTCCTAAGAGCAATGGAAAGCTCAAAGTAGCTGACTGCTGCATAATAGACAAGGTTAGTTCTAATAATACTCTTATAATGTTTAAAAAAGTAATTCTAATCCAGGTTTTACAGAACCCAGCAGTAAAAACAGGAGCAAAACACATATCACCAACAAAGAAACACAACAAGTTCACGTAGCTGAACAAATATTTACAAGGAGTGATAAAACTAGAGAAAAAAATCCAATACCCCTATGGCTAAGTAGTCATAGAAACCCAAACTTTTATTTTCAATCAAAATGAAAGCTACATTTTTTTCCCCCTGAAAATAAGATCAATTAAAATTAAACACCATGCTTCAATCTGAACTGCTTTTAAATTCCACACTAAACACACACAACCCCCCACTTAATTTGTCTGGTTAAACCTCAATGTTTTACACTCCATTTCAAGTAATGCAAACTTAATAAAAATATATTTATAAATAAAATTAACAAACAAGTAATGTTATCCAGCTTTCCTCTGCTGCTGTTCCACTGAATAAGCATGGACAAATATAACAGACACTACTTTGGTACAAAACAATCAATTTAAAAAAAAAATGTTTTAGAGCAAACATCAGATCAAATAGCTCTTCTGAGGATGCCCTAGGCCAGCCAAACATTCTATTAAAAAGCATGAAGAATCTTAATCTATTTAATTGCCAAATGTACACAGTACAAGTTTGTTAGCCCTTTCCAGGTCTACTAAACAGTGAATTGCATTTGCAAGGCATAACAAGTCACAACAAAAGTGCAAGTGACAGAAAACTGGCTGAAAACACTTTTAAAGAAGTAAAAGCTCTACCATCTATGATCTAAGCTTAAACTCAAAAGCAAAAACCTACAGGGGAAATATACTGGCAAGAGGGTGAGCTCAAATAAATCCCTGATAACTACCTCCTAAGTATGAGATTTTTAACACAACCTCAGCTCCTACCCTTTGCTCTAAAAAGATACAGCTATGGATAGCAATTACACATCCTTTAAGCATTTACATTCTTACAGCACAATATTTAATAACAGGATTCAAAAGGAACTTGAAGGTACTATTTAGAATGGCAGAATTACTAACAGTATTAAACAGCAAGAGGCAACTGCAGCTAGAACATATATTCCCACCTCTGCCAGGACAACCTGGTCATTACTGTCTTGTAACTGTGTACATGAGGCGTGTGAGCTTTCCCTTGCACAGAGAACATGGACAGGATGCCTTTGGTTTTAGGTAGAGTCATGGTTTAGTGGCACCGTAGTGGTAAGTAGATGGTTGGACTTGATGATTTTAGAGGTCCTTTCTAACCTTAATGATTCTCTAAGTAAGTGTTTCAGAAAGACACAAGTGACTTGCATTTGAACTTCAACTTTGTTTCCAGCATTCTACTACCTTAACAGTCAGAGGAACTAATTAGGAACTAAAATTAGAAATCTGCATTTCTTTTTCTTGAAAGTTTAGCAACTTCAACAATTCCTTATAGGATGAAACACTGAAACTGTGTGATTTTAAAAAGTCTTCCCAGTGATACAGCCAAAATACAGACTGAAAGAAGAAACTCTCTATTTCTGAGGAAGTCTGTTTCAAGAAGGATGAGTAAAATTGTATACAAAAGTGCAAATTATCTTAATATTTGAAAAGAATTTGATGTAATTTTCAAAGGTTTACAAGATCATACTGTTTTTTTCCAAGGCAGATTGACATCTAATTCAGTAACTGACGAAGAGAACAGCAAATTGTTCTAAAGCAACCACAAATTACTTTACAAAAATACTTTTAAAAGCCAATGTTAAGCAAGCTCAGTTAAAAAGTAATAGTTTCAGATCAATTATGAAAATAGCTTAGGTAAAATAAATTGCCCAAAGGCACCAGTATGCTGATTTGCTGCAGACAAGACTCTTTCAGAACATAAGCTTTGAGAAGTCCCACTGTCAGAGCACATAAGTCTGGACCTGGAGTTGGGTTGTATGTACAGGGGCAGGAGGGAGAGAAGTGGGAAGAATGATCAACATTCAGTTTTATCCTAGATCAGCTCCCTAGCCTGCTTCATGCAAGGAGCTCACCCCCAGCAAGGAATCAGGTGGCCTGAAGAAAGGATGGGGAAAAATAAGAAAGGGGAGGCAAGGGGCAGGAAATATAGCAAAGAAATGCTTCTTTTAGCTGAAGTGTTTGCTTAAAGTGCAGCTGAAACGATACCCGAGGGCTGAAGATCAAGTAGGATTTTTAACTGCATACATCTTTTTCTGCTCAACTTATATTTTAAACAAAAATAAAGTGCATCTTTTTCATAAAAAGCAAACAAATGTATTTGTTTCATTCAGTAATTTTAACAGTACAGATGCAAATATGTGTGCAGGAAAATAAAAAGGAATGAGAAGACTTAATTATACAGAGCAAATGTGACCAAAACTTTTTTTTTCCCTCTCAAAGAAGAAAAATACCCCCTTTGTTAAACAGACTTCCCTGCTTCTTTATACTGCCAAAGCTAAGAGATTAGTGGAGTCCTGTTGTCTGTAAGAGTCTTAGTCAAGCATGCAAAATAAGCATTCACATACATTTTACATTCTTTTTTCCAATAGTGTAAGCTACAGCAACTCATGCACAGTCAGAGACAGCTAATAAAAAAGCACCAGTACTTGACTAGATTTGACAGAGAGAAAAAAGGTGATCTGGTCATTCGATGAGAAATTTTGGCAACACTGTCACTACATCTGGCAAGATATACTCTGCACAATGCCTATGTGCCTCTGACTACAGTTGCCTGGATTTTCAGAAAATATGCATTTTATTTCACAGTACAGCACTAACAGGTTTTATATGTTGGAACAGACAACCATGACATGAACAACATTCCAAAGCATCCAAGGAATCCATTTAAAGCTATTCAAACTTATTATAATAATCCCCATAGAGAAAATTACTACTTTCAGCAACACAAGCTAGCACATACAGACTTCAACTCCTGATTAAAATCTTTAGGGGAGCATGAACTACTTTTAATAAAATAAAGAAGTACCATAAGAAACAGATACATTTTAACATGAATCAAAGGTCATACTGAAATGAATGGAGAAGATCATCTCTTCAAGAAAGCTAGGTGTAGGGATACACAGAAGTCATCATATAGCAAACAGAAATGTAATATATATGCTGTCATATATATATGTAAAAATATATGCTGTCATTTCTCAGGACTAATGAGCACACACAAAAGAGAAACTTGAGAAAAGATGCAAATGAAAGGTACATTATTGTGAAAATACCTCAGAAATGGAGAGAAATTCACTGTTGTAAAGCAGTTTTGAGAAATTCTGAAGAGGACAGGAAGCAGGAACACCTTTGGTCAGACCAGAAGAAACAGTTCAACTCAAGGGTAAATGTAAGACTTCATATCTTGAACCAAACTTCCCTAAAAATGTTTGTAACTATGCAGTAAAATGAATGTTCTCCCACATATAAAAGGAACTGGGACAGATGACTTCTCAGGTATACTGATATAGAAGTTCAGCATGTTGTAAGCTAGAACAGAACACAATAGTTGAGTTGGAATGGACCTACAATGATGACTGAGTCCAGTGGCCTGACCTCTTCAGTCCTGACCAAGTTAAAGCATGTTATCAAGGGTGTTGCCCAAATGTGTCTTAAACACTGAAAGGCCTAAGAAGCCTATTCCAGGATTTGAGCACCCTCTTGATACAGAAATGTTTCCTCATGTCAAGTCCGAACCTTCCCTGATGGGCCCAGCTTTAAGCCATTCCCATGCATCCTGGTGCTGGATCTCAGGGACAAGAGATCAGTATCTCCCTCTCCACTTCCCCTCTTCAAGAAGCTGTAGAGATCACTAAGGAAGAAAGCTAGACACCAATTATTTATTGTAATGGCTACTGCATTACTCAAATAGAATTAAAAATAATGCAAAGGAATCTTTCATGCAACAAGACATGCTGAAGGTAGAAACAACTGATACATATTGGTAATCCTGACTGCATGAAAGAAGCACCAAGAACATGATAGAGAATTCCCTTCTGAGTAAAGAGGAAAGCTCACTAAACTTCTATTTCTTTCTACCCAAATGAAGCTTGAAAATATCTACAATATTGGCATTTCCTACTGAAGAGACATCTTTCTATGCTTTTAAACATCTCTTGGCTGTATGACGTTGGTTATGTGTGCTTAAATGTCAGTTTTTACATACCTGGAGACACTGTTCCTACTGTGGAACAGTACTGATCACTACTCATCACTACTGATGGAATGTAATTATATCTTTTTCTTTCAGGATCATTAGAAAAGATTACATGGGGCCATGAAAAACTAATTTGTTATGCTATCCCAAATAGGTCTAAGAAATGACAGGCTGGTATGAAAATATTTATCTTGGCCTAAGTATTCTGTGCATTAGCAAAGTCAGCAGGAAAAACTTAAAACATTCATAAAATACAAAAGACAATACAGAGAGAATTTTAATAAACTCACTAACAACAACAACAACAACTAACCCCTCTAGATCTTTAGCCATAGCCAAAAAGCACAGAAGAATAAAGAGTAGTTGTTTATCAAAGTATCTCAAACAGCAGCCCAAGCTCCCTGGAACACAACTTTAAATTGTACTTCAGGAATAGTATTAAAATAAAGCCTGCTTCTCCTGGAAGTCAGTAAAAAGGCTGATAGAAGAGGTTTGTCTTAGAAAAACACTGTCACCATTCCTCTCCTTCCCCCCAAAAATATTAAAAACCCAAACAAACAAAACAAAATCCAGCACAACAACAACAACGAAAGGAAAACCTATCCAAAGCAAAGCTGGGTATGAACAAACATTATCTTTGACATGGAAAATTCCACTCTCCCCAAAATTTTAATTGAAAAGGATTTGGAAATGGTATGGGGTTTGACTTTGGGTTTTTTTTAAGGGTAAAGTGCTTGTTAGAAAAGATTTCTATATAAAATTTTCCTGTCTCATATATATTAGAAGCTATGCATCAGAAAATTTTGATTCTAAAGATCAGAAAATACAGCAGCACAAGCTTTATTGCATTATATAATTTAATTACATTATATATTACATTTTATAATGCTAAATGGAACACATTCCGTTTTTTCTACAAAACTTTGTTGTTCAATATATTGCTGTCAAAAATCCAGCATTTTGAGAATTTGTCTATTCTGACAGAAAAGTATTTTAGACTATCTTATGATAGTTTATATTATATATCTTATGATAGTTTAAAAACAATTGTAATGAACATGGACCTTCTCAAAGGTCCCTCTTGCTGCTAAAAGAGAGCAGGCAGAAGCCAATATATGCTACACCTTCAACATATTTTATATCAGATATTAATTACAGGGGTTTTTTTTCCTCCTGAGGTTTTTATGGGGTAATGTATAATGTAACTTAAGCATGGGAGAACTCAAGAACCAGCCAACCAGTACTGGAGTTTCATGTTTCTTCATTACATTCATCTTACAAGAAAATTTTGTTTGGCTTTTGCAAGCCATTTTGGAGGAATTTAAAGTGTACTGATATTTGCTTTTACCATTCCCAAGCTTTCTTTATTGTGGCTAAAGCAGCAAACATTTACAGGTAAAACCTGACTTCATCTCTGCTTATTTTTTGCTATGAATGAAGGACACAGCATTAAAGTGTGCCTTGAGCTTAACTTAATTTTATACATAACATTTATTTTGCTGCCTTGGACAATAACTTGTAAATAATACTAAAAATTTTGCTTTTCTAAAGCTATTTTTCATGAACAGAAACAGACACTTGCTAAAGTTTAGCTTAGAGAGCATCTTTTCTGTATTGAAATCAAACTTTCAAAAGGAATGAAAATTTTAAAAATTAAACAAAATTTCAAAATGGTGAAATACTTCACATGGAATGAAAGTGAAATGTTTCAGTGTAAATATTTTCCACAGTAAATCATACCCTTAAATAAATCAATAAAATCACCCCACTCACACATGCTACATTTGGTTTCAGAGTTGACCTCTATTTTGAAAGCCAAGGGGGACTCTGAAAAACCAAACAACACATTCAAGTTGATCTAAATATTTAATTCAGTCCAAAATGAAGCAAATCCTTTTGAGAAAAACTAAACAAACATATTTCAGTTCTCCAAAGTAGATTTCCCAATCTTTACAAAAGACAACTGAATTAAAAAACAAACAAAACCCAAAACCCAACCAACCAAACAACAAAAAAACAACCCAAAGTAACACTTCCAAAAGACATGTTCATCTAATTCAACTAACTGGATTAGTTGTCTGCTATTAACATGATGTAGTTTAGGTTTTCTTGTATCTAACAATATACATGTTCTGAGTTTTTCTTTCCTACACAAAGCACATCCTTATAGACTCACAGTCTTTGGCCATGTGTTTGAACCATCCAGCATAGACTCAGTTGGGAGTTTCTAAGCATTTTCAAGCAAACCTTCTAAAGAAATTAATTGACAACCACAAAACCAACTCAAAGTATCAGTCTGCACATTGTCAAGATTTGAGTTTATATGGACATGGAAACTCAGTTCCCAGACATCAATGGGTAACAACAGTACACTTTATTTAGATTGAATTTGTTACCCAACAGGTTTCTCAACAAAGTCTCTTCATCACATTGTATGGAAAAGAAAACTTTGCTTTCTTTGGGGACTGTTGCAGAAATTGCTGAATAAAATTCAGGACAAAATCACAGAATCATTAAGGTTGGAAGAGGCCTCTCAGCTCATCAAGACCAATCTTACCTATCACTAACATACCACTAAACCATGTCCCCTAAGTAGAGCATCCCTATGTTTCTTAAACACCTCCAGGGATGGTGATTCCATCACCTCCCTGGGCAAACAAAGAAGCATGAGAAAATTAAGGAAAATTAAAAAGGAGAAAATTAAAGGAGTGGAGCATCTGCCCTATGAGGACAGGCTGAGAGAGCTGGGTCTCTTCAGCCTGGACAAGAGGAGACTGAGAGGAGACCTCATTAATGCTTATAAATATGTTAAGGGTGAGTGTCAGGAGGAGGGAGCCAGGCTCTGCTCAATGGCATCCAATGTTAGGACAAGAGGGAATGGGAGCAAGCTGGACCACAGGAGGTTTAGTATTAACACGAGGAGGAGCTTCTTTCCAGTGAGGGTGTCAGAGCACTGGACCAGGCTGCCCAGGAGGCTGTGGAGTCTCCTTCTCTGGAGACATTCCAGAGCTGCCTGGGCACATTCCTGTGTGAGCTGGTCTAGGTGATCCTGCTCTGGCAGGGGGGTTGGACTAGATGATCTTTCTAGGTCCCTTCCAACCCCTGACATACTGTGATACTGTGATAAAATGTTTGACTTCTGGTATTGCTGCTAGGCTAGAGAAGGGGTGGGAGTACAATAGATACAAAAACCTATTTGACAGAACATTAACACGAGGAGGGACAAAATATTAGTGATCAATAATTAATGTAAGTTTAAAAAGCTTTCCCAGTGCATGCTTAGGATCATTAACAAAGGCTATAACTGATACGACTAAGACAGCTTGTTCACTCCTGGGTCAATGTCCAGGCTCCAAGCAAGTGTGGACTAGATGACCTCCAGAGGTCCCTTCCAACCCAAACCTATGATTCTATGATCAAGGCAACACTTGCATATACGTCAACTGATCTCTCTACAATCTTGGTTCTCCATAGAAGGACCCTGAGTACACAGCCCAGGTCTCCATCTGGGTGACTCTGTGCCCAGTCACTCTCAGGGTATTCAAAGACCAAAGCTACTACTGAGAAGGCAGGGCCTAAGCATCCTAATGTGGTAGCTGTCCCAGGGAAAATTCAGGCTGGATGTTAGGAAAAAGTTTTTCACCCAGAGGCTGGTGAAGTATTGGAACAGGCTCCCCAGGGAGGTGGTCATGGCTCCAAATCTTGTGGAGTTTAAGAGATGCTTGGACAATGCCCTTAGACACCTCATGTGATCTTGGGGTTTTGTCCTACGCCTAATGGAGTTGGACTTGATGATCCTTGTGGGTCCCTTCCAACTCAGATTGTTCTATGATTCTATGGTAGTGCTTTTGTCAATTAATGGGAAACTAAAACCACTGCCAATACTTTGTATCTGTCCTTTCATGAATGGCAGCTGCTCTGAAAACAGAGAGAGCTTACTGGTAGTTGTGCAGGAACAAAACCAGTGACCAATTAATAAAGCAAAATGCCTTGACAGCACCTCATCACAGTGGCTAAAATCAAAGATCCCTTAGCAGTGTTCACAGTCATCTGAAAAGCTCTGGAAACTAGTTACATTATGTAAAATCAATCCTTTTCTTTATGCATAAACATCTGTTTACAGTAACACTTGTAGAGAGAAAAAAATTAACATTAATCTCCTTTAAACTCTCAACATTTCAAAATCTGTAAGATTAGGGATAACTGGTAAAGATGACTAATGAAAGTCAAGACTTAAAATCTTCATTTAGATAGCTCCTCTCCTTTGTAATGCTATATTTTGTCCAAGTCTTCCTAAATACAAGCACTACTCAGAATTCAACACCATGCATGCTAGTGAACCATCACACAAATAATGGAATAAAACTAAACGATATTTTGCCACTGCAATTATTCATCCAGAAGCAATTGTTCCACATAGCTTGAGGATATGAGAACAATGTTTCCCAACAGCACTGGACTTACATTTCAGCCCCCTGGTTACTGCCATAAAACAAGCTAATATAGTAGTAATTATACAGTGTATGTTTTAATAGTATACTTCTTGCCATCTGCAACAGGCATGCAATGCTAAAGATGTGTTATTGTGTACTGGTATATGCAGAAGATTTTAATTCTAAACTAGTATGAAGTAACAGCTAATTCCATAAAACTATTTATATTTTTAACTTAGTTTGCTGAATATAAAGTTTTGCTTTATATTACAAAAGTTGTTTGCAATATAAAGTACTATCTTTGCCCAGAAAGTCTCTCACAATATGTAGGGTTTAGAAATCATCAAGTAGCATTGTCATATATATAAAAATATATCTTTGTATAGTCACTAAAATATCATTTTAAACTAATAATATAAATAACCAACTTGAAGTCTTGAAATTCAGCTAAAGCTATTTCAGGACATCATTCCACATAGCATTCAAACCTCAGCCTTGTTTAACTTTTGTGTCTCCTCAGCACACTGTTTACCAATGGCAGCTACCCCAGCTTTATATACTAAGCAAAAACACATTGTTATACCTAGAGTAGCTTTGGGAAGGAAAGAAAGAGCTCTCTCATAACTGCAAATAACTGCAACTCCCTAGAACACAGCATTGAACATGATATAGCAATTTTGAAATACTACTAAACCAATGACACAAAGAAAGTGCTGTACTATCAGCTGTAGAAAATCTCTTTGCATAAACAACCTTACAGTAGAGATTTGTTCTCTACTCAAAGACCACTTTACTACATTTCACAATACTTTTACTAGCTGTCTTACAGGAGTCTGCTAAGTTAGGTGATTTTAGAAGGCTGTCCATGTAAAGAAATGATACAACTAGTTACTAAAGATAAAATTGATCAAAAAACCCAAAGGTTAAAAAAGCAAAAACCTCAAGAGCATATTTGCAACTTCAGGTAGATTATTTTGTTAGAGAAATTTCGTGGATTAAAGTTGCTATCAGTTATAACTTCAAAATTACTATGGAGGTCAGAAAGGAGGCAAAGCTACACAAACTATGCAAACAAACTCAATTTCAGTACCTCTGAACACTTAGTCCAAAACATTATATGGAAGTATGCAGTGTGTATGAGAAACCTGCAGTACACTTTTTTGGTGCATTTTATATTGAATTTAAGATATTAAAATATATTTTTTTTAACAAGGAAAAAATATTTCAGTGGTTGGAAAAGTACAAGATATAGGCTGGTATCTGTTTAGTCACAATTGCAGCCATCTCAGTTGATTTAAATCAAGCTTATGTTTATACAAACAATCAGAATACAAATATAAATTATTATAGCTTTACCATCTACTGTCATCTTGCTACCACTCTCAGCAGAGTATTATTAAATTTTCTTTTTACTGACCAAAAAGATAAAGGTTTGGACCCTAAAATACACTGAAATAAAACACCTATGCAAAACTCTCAAAACCCAGCAGCTAAATAAAGTGCTGGAGCTTTTGACTAAAAAGCCTAGGAGTTTCAAAAAAATCTTCAGGAGTCATCTTGGAGCTAAGCATCACAGAAGAGAGTCAGGAACTGCCTTACAGCTGCTATCACACATACCATATCATTCTGTACAATACTCTTAGCAGTCCAAGACCTGTCCACTGACAACCTGACCCAGCATGCAGCCAAGTCCTGCAGCACAGACTACAGCCTGGAAATACTTCCCACATGGAGATATCCCACCCAGAGGCTGCAGTACAGAAGTGACTGAAGAAAAACTGGGAGTATCTGATCACAACACTAAAGCCTGTCCTGGCAACCTACTGCTGCCAGAAATCCTGTTTCTAGATATTAACTGCAATCTTAATCAAAGCACAATCACTTGAAAGATGCATTTTAGAGAGCTTTTTTGTGCTGAGATGTAAAGACCTGTAACAAAATGTCCTTACATACATAGCTCTTCTAACCTGTTTTCAGTGTGTTCCATAATTGAAAGATCTCACCCCTGGGGACTATCAAGTTGTGCACTGTAAGAATATATCCCTACAGAACACTGCAAACATCAGTCTCTCTTTTCTTGCATGGCTCAATGGGGCAGTTATGCAGAATCATCACATACTGGTTTGCTGCTGTTCTAAGACACCTCAGTTCTCCCCAGAGTAATTCTAAAGCAGAAAAAAAACCTTTTCATTACACATCTTTACCTCTCTGCATTTTCACCAGAGCTTCAGCAACACACCTTCTTAAAAAAAAACACCAAACAAACAGAAGTTACTGTTTAAGAGACTGTGGGTCAGTAATTCAGCAAGAACTTTAATAATGACTTTGGATTGCTCAAGTCTTTCCCCGGATTGATGAATTTTCTGCAGCCCAGCTGCAGCAAGCTAACAGCAATACATTCTCCACATACTACAAACTAAGTATCTGACTATTTCATGCCTCTTTCTAAGTCTGTGAAAGCTGGAGGCAAAGTCTGTCATTTTATAACTCATTACTTGCCTCTTTCCTTATGTCCTCTAACAAAGGTACTAGTGTAAGGCCAAATAAGACTCAAGCTCCCTGGAGATGCCTGCTGTGAGACATGTCACAGCATTCCTTCAGGAAATTTCAAAATGATAGCTTAAGGGCAAGTTTTTCCATTAGAAATCAAGTTATTTTGAAAGAGTCAATATTTATAATAAAGGCCACAGTACAACAGATGAATTGAATTACTGAATTTTCAATCCAAATATAAAATACTTGAAGTTCTAAATACTTTCCGAAACTCGTTTTCTTTCTTGTTATATCAAGCAAATACATCTTTATGATAATTTAATGTGGACTTTATAGTATGCAAATACAACTATAACAGCACAGACAAGTCTGGGTTTTTTCTTTCCATATATACAACAGGTCTCAGTAAAATTTCAATAGTTAAGCTAAGTAAGACCATAATCCTGACTTTATTTCCCATATCTTCTAAGTTTCTTTAGAACACTTCAACAGCTATATAGTGGTATCAGAATAACAATACTCTTATGCTACTCATAGTATAAAAGTACTTCAGAGTTACACTTGGATGAAAGGAAAAGAATGTAGTGTTCAATTTTTGCCTCCAGGTCTTGCTATCACCAGGCATTTATTTGTGTCTGGTAATTACTGCACAGTAACCATGACCATCACATGGCAGCTCTTCTCCTGAACAGCAACTACTTACTGATTTCAAAATCAGCTCTCTTGTACTACTGAAAACTTCTAGCCTTCTGAAACATGTTTCCTGAACTGCTTCTCCATCAAAATAACAATTGCATTCATGTATCTTGTATTTCAGTTACTGACCATTTCATAATATGCATAGAGGTTTTAGAAACTTGACATACTTAAAGAAAAAAATCTGAGACATGGCAGATTCCAGACAATCCAATTCACTGCAACAACAGAATTCAATTGTACAAACCAAAGCAGCATGAGAAATTTTGTGGCAATTACAGATAAGCTTCATGGAAGAAGAGAGGAACTTGGCTTTTAACAAATGTAAAAGAAAATAAGAAGGCATTTATAATCTTAATTGAGAACTTGTTGTATGGATAATATAGAAGTTAGAATTTGTAAATGTGGGCTTTGATTAGGAAAAGGACTCTTCCTTACCTACTACTGACAGGAATAGCCAGAAGTTGATCACTGACCTAAATAAGGTTCATTATGGATCCCTAAGTAAGGATGGATGTAAAAACACATTAATGAATCACTGGAGATCTATTTCTTACTGCAACAGTTGCAAGACTCAGAGCCATAAATGAGACCCAATGCATGTAGTGTTTGTACATGCACAGAGGATGTGACCTAACCTTGTATATATTGGTCTATTGTTGATGCAAAGTATTTGATACAAAGATGGAAGCAGATGCTACACCTCAATTACCAGTATATTTTTTAATACACAATCCTCAACATGGCACAGAAGCACAAAAAAACACACCCAAAAACCAACCACCTCAACATGGAATAGAAACACACACACAACAAAACCCCTACCTGTGCTTTCACAGAGATTGCTTCAAAAATAATACTGCTGATACTTGGAAATCTCTATTTTTTGAAACACTGGCAAAATTTAGATATCAAGAACAAACATTAAGGTCCAATAAAGCCATCATAACTACCAAACATACAAGAGTTTTAGGCAGACACTGACACACAACTGTACTGCAGGAAAAAACTGATGTTTGATTGGATCCATGTGACATTACAAACACCTTCATGAACTTAAAAATTGATAAGATTTGTATGGCAAACAGAGGTTTAGGAATCCTATGTAAGTTCATAAAATTTATTTTTGAGTGAAGAAAACTTGCTCTACTCCCCTTTAAGAAACCAGAGATAGAATAAAATGACCAAATATTACAATTTCCCCATCATCATGAAAAAGATACTTGCATGGAACTCATTTCAGCAAGCCTAAAATCAAGATGAAATACTACTTATTGACAGGACTACCTTTTGTAAATAGTGGCACACAACACAAGGAAACCATGGGCTTCCTTCCACAAAGGCACCACCACAGTGATGACTAGTAAGAACATCAATATCCTAAGAGAGTCAGGCTGTATGAAGATTATTACGTGTGAAAAATAAGACTTAGCACACTTAAAAGGCTGACTTTTATTGTAGGAATAAAACTCCTTACCTTGAAAAGACTGTTTGGCTCTGTCCACTAGTTCTTCAATTGGATAACTTGCTAGATCTCCTCTGGCATGCTTTGTTTTGCAATAGGTACACGCATTGAGACACCTGTATAGAAAATTAAAATACTCAGTGTCTAGCCAAGAAAGGTTTTATAGGCACAGCTATATATGTTAAGCCCATCTAGAAAAATGAGATTTTTAAATATGACCAGAAAATAGTAGTGCACTGTTTCAAAATCAATACTTTGAAAAGTGTTTTGGCCTCCTATCTTCCTAAAGTATCTTTCACATCTATATAAAAGGTCAAAAAAATCAGTGGAAGCCTCATAAAAAATCCAAGAGTGAGAATTTACATGTTTTTAGAAAGCTATAAAAGGGTTAATAATTGTTCATTACTAAAGATGAATATCCAGGCTTCCAATCGTACTGTTACATAAAAAAATCCAGCCTAAACTAGGAAATAAAGGAAAAAGGTCCCAAAACCCTAAAAGATGATCTTAAAAACAGAGTGCATTCTTGATGACACGTTTGAGTTAATTTTTCCTTCTTTCATTTGGTTCCTATAAATAAAACAAATAACATAATGAAGACAGAATTACCAACTAGAAAGACAGCTATGCACAAAAGACTGGGGAGTAATGAAAAACTCCCTTAAGAAACTGAAGGAATAATGTGAATGTTTTAAATTTACCTGACAATGTAGTAAAGACAGACTAATTCAATGTAAAAGGATAGAAAGATCAAAACAAACAAAAACTACCACTCATTGTATGTTTTTCTTGGATTAGCTTTTTGGATCACTGTAGTGCCATGAATGTAGTAAGTAAAACATTAAAAGGAATCTGTAGCAGTTTATTCCCCTTTCTCTTTTTAAAGCTGATACAGCACTACAGCTTTTATAGATTAAAGCATTTAAACCTCTAAAACCCCCACAAAACCATATCACTCCATTATAAATACATCTCTTGTTCCTGGTTACTACAACATATAAAGTTCAGTCTGTTTTCACAGTACAGAAGCCACAGTTTGAATATAACAAGGCATTTGGGTGCTAGAAAAGGCTAATGCTCTAACTACAGGAGTATTACTAAAGAACTTTCAAAACAATACTGAAAAGACAAAGACAAGACCAGGTGGGTTCTGATGAAGTCTCCAGCAACAAGATTGTGTCTTCTATTATTATACCTGGCAGCTCCATGACAGGGTACTAAGTGCTTTGCAAACCCTAAAGGTTTTCCTTAACAGAGATTCCCCTCACACGTTTGTTGCAGCCTGTTTGTACAATCAGTGCATCGTGAAGTGCACAACACTGCACTCCTGACCCTGCACCTGAGACCTTCTCCATCAACAGAATCTTACTGTTTGCCAGAGGACATCTAGATAGTTTGTGATTCTTTCTGCTAGACTGCATGATGTAAACTGTGCATCATCTTATGTATATTGTTTTTTTCTGCTTACCAGATCCAAACGTCAGATTTTAGCATCCATTTTAGAACAGAAAAACTAAAAGACACTGCTTAACTGCAGCAATAAGACTATTCTCTTAGTAACTAAAAATAGATATGAAATAAGCTGCAATTCAGTAAAATATGCAATTGTCTATAAAAAGAGAAAAAGTCTAAATCTGAACCTTTACAACCTGCTCCAATTATGTGATTCACTCTCAACCAAAGACAACTTATTCTTCAGATGTGAAATCATTTTTATGTATTTCACCCTTCTCCTGCAAATCAAAAGCCTTTCATGGTACAAGATCTAAAGCATGTTTCCAAGAGTAACATTTGAAATCAAGAGAGTATAAGCAAATAATTTTTTTATACTTCCTCAGTGTAACCTATATAGCAAAATGAAATATATTCTACCAGGTCACTGGCCATCTAATACATGCTGCAAAGGCCTTTCCCTCACAGCCCAGGAAGTACTCCTTTCTCTCCCTGCTTCTTGTCCACGACTCCTTCAAAGTCCTTCAGTTCTTCCAGGGTTGCAAAGCATGCCTCTATCTTTTCTCTTCTTCTTTGTATTTTTTTAATTTTTATTGTTTGGAGGTATTTTTGGTGGTTGTTTTCTGTTTGGTTGGTTGGTTTGCTTTTAAAACACAGCTCTCCAACTCAACACTTCATTTCTAAGCAGGATTCCATCCAGTCATGCTCCTTCTCCTCAACATCACTCACTGAGCTGAACCAGCTTTCTTCCACACAGCAACACAAAGGTAGCATTATGGGTCAGAGATTTATATTGTCATGTCCTAAAGAGCAATACTGACCTTGCCTTGGGTAGCCTAGCATGGTGGGTTTGGGAAGCCAACAAGCAGAGTCCCTCTCCCTCAGTGGGACAGGGGCAGCAAACAGGCAGAAGGGGAACAAGGGAGCCCATGTGTCTTGATAAAGATGAGGAGATCATGTATCTTCTGTCTTGGGCAAAACAGACCCAAGTCAGGGGTAACTAACTAATTGCCAGCCAAAATAAAAAATTAATTATAAATTCAGGTACTGGGAAACAAATAGACCAACAGGTAACCAATGCCTTTCCTACCTTTTTTCCCAGGCTAACTTCACTCCATCACTCCAGTCTTCTATACACATCCTACTCCCAGCCAGATGGAATTGGCTGTGACACCCCACGCGTGGGGCTACAAAGCACTGGAAGAAAATACTGAGATGGCAAAATATGGCAGGCAAACTGCTAGAGCTTTACTAGGGCACCTGAAAAGCAGTGTGGCCAAAGCCCAAGCTACAGTTTCTGGCCAGCTTGTAATGTCATTAATGCAAGATGCTAGTTACTGCAGTGCAGCTGCTGAAGAACAGGAGCACTGGAAGTCAACATTTGGCAAAGCTCTTTCAGCAGCACACATGGAATCATAGAATATTCTGAGCTCTAAGTAGCCCACAAGGGACAACCCCCAAAATAACACCATATGTCAAAAAACCTTTTCCTAGTATCTAACCCAAAGCTCCTCCAGCACAGCTTCATGCCATTCCCTTCAATCCTATCACTGGTCACCAGAGAGATGAGCTGCTGCCCCTCTGCTGCCCCTCATGAGGAAGCTGGAGACCATGATGAGTTCTCCCTAGCATTTCAATAACCACATTCATGACAAGGGAGTAAAGAAAATCACCTGTCATATATAAGCTGAACCACACATTTTGTTCTGGGTTTTGGGTTTTTTGGGTTGTTTTCTGTTCTGTGATTGGTTTGAGCTGTTTTTGTTTTATGGGTTTTTTGTTTGGTTGATTGTTGTTTGTGTTTAGGGTTTTATTTTGGGGTTTTTTTTTCCAATTTTGCTTGCATTTGAAGGAAACAAAGCTAGTTTCACAGTGGTTTCATGTCTGCTCTTTTACAACCAACACACAAAGGTGTGGTCTTCATTGATGACTTTTGTACTAATCTTTCTTCTCTCCAAAGAAAATAACATTAGCAGCTATTTTGTCAACTTTCTTAGGTCATCTAGAAGAGATTTAACTTGCAACAATCCTTCCCCATGACCCCAAGGTTACTTTAACACTGGCCCTTTTACTCACAAAAAAGAAACGTGTCAGCAATCAGTAACAAAGACATACATCAAGAATTTTTTTTCTTGGGATGAAGTAAATTTATTAAACTGAAATTTAAGCTAGGATTTGGGAAGAAAAAAAAAGAAACAACTTCTACCATTTAGTTCAATTCACAAAGTCTGAGTGTAAAAGTGATTTTCAATGAAGTTTATTACCAATTTTTTGTCATCTTGAACTGTAATCTTGCATGAAAATGATGCTTTTTGTAGACCTTCAAGTTGTCCCAGTTCATCAGACTGACAAAAAGTAGAATTTTAGTAAGATATTTAAAACAAACTTCTCAACTTATTCCTGTATAATAGCTCTAAATAAAGCTAAAAACTAAATTTGTATTAATGTACATTAAAAAGGATCATTTTTGTTATTCACATAGAAGTCCAGGTATAGTGTATTTATCAAATATCTTATAACTTATGCATAAATCACAGACATTTCTCACTATGCATTTTGCTCTGGTTTTGGGTAATAGTATTTGGAAAGCTCTACAGCAAGAGCACTGAATACTAAGCAACAGCACTAAATACTGAAATTACTAATCACCAAACCTTGAGGATAAGTTTCATATCTTTAATCAAGGCTTAGTTTCTATTTCACTAGTTTCTTCTGCAACTTCAGAGTTGCCTTCTGGGCAAATATTCTTTAAACTAAGCCTTGGGCTACCTGAAAAGAAATATAGTAACAGCAGTTTTTTCTCTGGTACTGTAATAAACTTGGTCACAGGGAGAGAATGGAAAAGTGCAGCAAGAAACAGGAAGAAAGAAGGGGAAGTTACCCTTCAAATATTCACAGTATTCTGTGGGATTGCTTCTAAGAGCTTTATTACTATGGTCTTTAAGTACAGCTTCAGGGGCTTTGTTGATTTATTTTGGGGCTGGACATGAAAGCTGGGATTTGGAGGTAGACTTTTTTCAATCTTTGCTACACCAATTAATTTATTCCTATTGTAAATTAAAAATATTGTGGAATACCTAAATTATTTAGGAGTTTGGGGGCTTTTTGGTATTCTTTTTTGGTTGGTTGGTTTGGGTTTAGTTTGGGTTTCTTTGGTGGGTTGGTTTTTTTTTGGGTACTTAAAGAGATTACAATAAAACCAAAATGAGATAGAATTTTGATGCAACATGAAAAATGATCAATTTTAGAAAGAAAACAAAAAAAAAGATAAAACTCCTAAATCCTGTTTGTACCATATTTGTGAATTCCAACTTGGGGGGGATCAATAAATCTCTTTTGGCTACAGCTGACCAACAAAAGAATGCAGATTTCAAATATTTGAGAATTATATTGAAAACATAAATCTAAACCAAATCTTAAGTGCAATAAAATATCTGTAGCACTTTTTTTTCCCCCAGAAAGCCAGCCTCTGCTCCAAGTTTCCAGCATAACAAATTATTCACATGTCCATGCTGCCACATACTCAGACTACAGACAGGAAAAAGGCTGTTGGGAACTCTGAGAATCTGAGCATTGCCTCTTACTAAGTGGCATTTACCTCTAAGTGGACTGTTTAAAACCAGCCCAGCAGGGAAAAACTCTCCTTAAAAATCAGCCTTTATCACAGCTAAAGCTCCAATATATATAGGACTAAAAAGCCAACATGCTGGTAGTTGCAAAGAGTATTTGTTTTCTGCTAAACTAGAAGCCTTCTTCAAGCATTTGAAGTTGGTTTGTAAATGTTAGTTTGTCTTAATACAGGTCAAAGCTTTTTTTGCATGAAGTAATTACAGATATTTAGAGAAACAATTATTAATAGTCATTGTGTTTGGAATTACCAATATGTTTTCTATAAATTTTGTAGTGATTCCAGAACAAAAATCTCTAAGTCTTGGTTTTCCAACATACTAAACTGATTAAGGTACTTTGAATTATTAACCTTTTGCTTTGAATTATTAACCTTCAATCAGCTCAGTGCCCAATACACAGAACAATTTCACAGCAAGGTAAAACATTATCCACAGATAAATTACTATCATGTGGCTAATTAAAAACTTTCTAAACATATTACCAAACTGAATGTCATCAACATTTTGGTCAAGTGCCTGAAATTTTGTTGTAGACATAGGAAACAGTGGTCTTCACATTGTTTAGATAAAGTGTGCTCATGTTGTGCATTAGATTAAGCAGACTCTTCATTTTCAGAACTGTAATACTCCTCATAAAACACACTTAACATGAAAGGCTACCCCTTGCAGATGGAACTAATTATGAGTAAGAATACTCATGACACAGCAGACAAATAAGTACTTCCCTTCAGTGGGACTAATCAGTGGATTTCAACAGCAGATGAGGATGAGAGTACAGACATGAAGAGCAAAATCCTGGTTCCTCTTATGGGACTTGTGCCACTAATTTTAGTGAAGACAGGATTCCACTCTCAGATAGGGAAAGACTAAAACATCTTTCATTCAAGGATCAGAAAACAGCTCAATTACAGACTCCAGTGTGCCATTACTGTGCTAGTCACTCACATTGTGATTGACCAAGAGCATCTGTGAGCAAGATGGGAGAGCTGAATAGCTGCAACAGTGTCATATGACAGAGGATGATCCCTGCTGCTCTGCAGGTGATTTTTTTTGGAGAAGGAGGCTGGTGTTACCCCCTTAATTTCCTGAATTACCCAGTTAATTCTTGTTTGGTATCAACCTATTGAGCTGCTTAAAAAAAACAAAACAAAAAAAAAACAACCAACAAAACCCAAAAAACTCCAGGCAAAACCCAGTCCTAAGGTGGTCTTCTCCCAGGTTAGAAATTTCTAGAAATAAAGTATCAGTAATCAAAATTCAGTCTAAACATCACTATCTGCTGAGATCTCTTCAGCCTGGACGAGACTGAGGGGAGACCTCATTAATGCTTATAAATATGTTAAGGGTGAGTGTCAGGAGGAGAGAGCCAGGCTCTTCTCAATGGCATCCAATGTTAGGACAAGAGGGAATGGGAGCAAGCTGGACCACAGGAGGTTTAGTATTAACACGAGGAGGAACTTCTTTACAGTAAGGGTGAGAGAGCACTGGCCCAGGCTGCCCAGGAGGGCTGTGGAGTCTCCTTCTCTGGAGACATTCCAGAGCTGCCTGGATGCATTCCTGTGTGACCTGGTCTAGGTGATCCTGCTCTGGCAGGGGGGTTGGACTAGATGATCTTTCTAGGTCCCTTCCAACCCCTGACATACTGTGATACTGTGATATCTGACTAGTTATACAAATTCAAGGTTTTATGAAGTTTGCTCAATTAAAAGAACCTGCCAGTACTGCAGTGCCCCTAACATCACACCAATACAAAGAGACAAAGATTGCTCACTGGAGTCACTCACAGCATCTCTCTGCACCTACCTTAGAACACCTCAATCATTCCTTCCCAAGAATATTTTCTATTAGTAAACTAGGGTTTTCCTGAAAGGGGAGTATGATTTGCTTCTTTCAAAATACAGTTTACAGAAGAGATTTAGGCTTTTGTAAGATACTTTTAGAGTTTCTATCAAACATAACTGATAGACATTACAATTACATTAATTGTAATTGGCAGCCAGTCACAAGTGGGATCCCACAAGGCTAAGTACTAGGGCCACTCCTGTTTAACATTTTCATCAATGATTTGGACCTGCGGATTGAGTGCACCCTTAGCAAGTTTGCAGATGACACCAAGCTGGGTGGCAGTGTCAATCCGCTTGAGACTCTACAGAGGGATCTGGATAGGCTGGATGGCTGGGCCAAGGCCAATGCCATGAAAT
>VWZO01021174.1:0-17776 GCA_013396975.1 Bucco capensis | reverse complement strand
CAGGTTAGATATTAGGAGGAATTTCTTTACTGAAAGGGTTGTCAGCCATTGGAACAGGCTGCCCAGGGAGGGGGTTCAGTCACCATCCCTGGAGGTGTTTAAGAGACAGGTGGATGTTGCATTGGGGTCATTATTTAGCAGGTTGCTAGGGCTAGGACAAAGGCTGGACTCTGTGAACTTCAAGGTCTCTTCCAGCTGTAACTGTTCTATGATTCTATGATTAATTTGGACAAAAATGCTCTGTGGCATGAGTGAAGAGAAAACTCCCTTTGCAGGCTTGACGGAGCAAAAGCAGTAACAGAAATATATACTCCCAACAGAAGAAAAGGAGATGGATATTAGCCACAACTTTCCAAACATGACTTAATACAAATACTTTTCTCCTTAAGATACAAAGGTTTGTAAATCAAACTACATCATTTATACTATATTTGTAGTTATATATCACATTATTATTTATAGAGTTAAATGCCATGAATATTTTCAGTATTTACTTCCATAAGTGCTACTTTTTACTTCCAAACTTTCTAAATTCTGTCAAACTTAACTGCAATGGATCAGAGGAAAAAAGCAGTTTACAGAAGACCCTCATACCTAATATGCCTGACTTGTTTTCAGGAAACTGTTCTTTTGCCTGAAGTTTGTACACTTTACAATAAAGCTTTTCAAGCCACTATGATGGGGAAGATAATGTTCTGTAAGAATCTGGGGCATGGGAGGTTGTTTTCACTTTTAAAAGATTCAGGATTTAAAGTATTTTTGAAACAGTCTCATCACAGCTAATTAGTCTCAGCAGCAAACCACATTGTTACAGAACTACTGTTCAGACTGAGTTGGACACCAGCCACAGGGGCTATGCTATAGAGATGCACTCAATGTTACAATGTTTTCTGTATGATATAAACAGGATTTCTCCGAAACCATCTTTGCAGCCAGCTATTTCAGAAATTGCTCTTAAATGCCCACTTAAGAAAAAAGCCTCTCAGAAAAGTTTTAGCAGAAAATAGGATGACCTTTCAAGAAGCACTCTACAGTGTCCAGGACTGCACACTTTTTTTCCCCTCAAAAGTAGGATGCAAGTATTGGATGCTATTTTTTTTTTAATTTGCCACCCATTCCATGCTCAGCAAAATGGGAATAAAGTGCATTAGGATTTTGTTCTTCCAAAGACCTCTGAAGCCAAGGGTTTTTTTGGTAATATCTCACTGGTTACTAATCAAAAGGAATTTGGCGAGAAGGCAGCTCAGTTGGTTTGATAAGCTATAATACCATTTAATTTTGTACTTTAAATATTTGTATTTTGTGAAACTGAATTCCTAAAGTCAAGTGCAGGTGATGCAAAGGTCACAGCTATGTAGTTATATCATACATACAACTTGCTCACTTCAAGGCCAATGATTTAACATCAGCAAAATCAAGTGCATCAGTGGCACTTCTCAGTGTTTGTCTAAAGAACTTCTCGATTAACTATTCTGCCTACAAGGTTCTGCAATTATTTGCATTAATCCATTCAGGCATTCTAAATGGATATTACAAGGTAAAACATTCCATTGCTAAGCTGTGTAGGTCTGTGCTCCCCATCCTGACCCCAAATGGTTCATTGCTAGATGCTTACTGGAAACAGCAATTACTGTTTTCTCTGAAGTACAAACTAAAGCTCTATGATTCACAGAGATATAAATTATTTTAGAAGCATTTTCAAATAGCTGCTTGGCCATGCAGAACACAACTTTGGGGGCAGAATATGACAGTCACTAATATCAAGAAAGTGACTCAGCTGAAACAGCACAGATAGATAAATGGGGTTCCATGGTTACACCATGGCACTGTAACCTGCAACTAATCAATTCTTTTAACACTTTATAAAAAGCAACAGTATTTGGAAGACAAATTCTGCTCTCAGTGAAAGAGCAGTAATAAAGGGCGTAGAAACAAAGGAGTTGTGGCAGAAAAACCTTAGACAGAAAACATACTGTCTTGGAAATCTACTCACAGCTAATCCTAAAGACACAGTGGCGGAATATCCCAACATCACTAGTTCAGCATGCAAGTACAACTACTGGTCTCAGATCCCTCCTAATTAACAATAGTGATTGGAAAATGACCTCTGAAGAGAGCATTCTCAGGGACTTGCTGTAAATTCATCAAGTTTTAGAGAGCAGCGACTTTACAAATGCCTCATTTAAAGCATCAAAGAGTATAATTTTACCTAAAAACTCTACTGGGGGCAGATGACTTAGTATGTAACTTACACAGAATGTTGTCTACTCTTTTATATGGTTCCAAATCATGGGTCATCTATCACCACTACCTACGACTCTTGGAGCGCTTCCATCAGTGCTGTCTCCGTACAATCCTAAACATCCACTGGTCAGATTATGTGACTAATACATCTGTCCTAGAACAAGCAGCAATTTCAAGCATTGAGGCCATGCTGCTGAGAACGCAGCTGCGCTGGGCAGCTCACATCTCCAGGATGAAGAACTACTGCCTTCCTAAAATTATTCTTTATGGTGAACTTACCACTGGTCGCAAGAGAGGAGCCCCAAAGAGGAGATCCAAGGACTCCCTGAAACAACAGCTCAGCCTTGGCCGTATTGATCACCTTAACTGGTCTACTCTAGCCTCCAATCAGGAGCTCTGCACACACACTATTTTTAATGCTGCGGATGTTTTTGAGCAGGCATGCAGGATCACTCTTGAGGAGAAAAGACAGCGTAGAAAGAATCGTGTCTTGCAGGTTATACCTCCTAAGGAGTCCTTCTGCTGTGCCTTTTGCAACCACTCTTGTCTGTCCCGCATTGGCCTTTGCAGCCAGAAGCACACTTGTAAAAAGTGCTTGGGAAGAGCATGGATGGAGCCCTCCCCAGAGCTTCATTCGCAAAGCCTAGCCATGATATGATGATGACACAGAATGTGCTGTAAAACCTAACTGGGTTAGTAATGAACAATTTCATAAGCTCCAGAAAATTCAGCTTTTTAAGTTGGGGGTTTTGTGGGTTTGTTGTTTTTTTTTTAACAAAATACTAAGGATTACATTAAAATTGTCAGGGCAGACAATGAGCACATCTAAAGTTCAGTTTCAAGTATGAAGCATCTCAGCAGATCTCCATGAGTTGAAGAAGGATAAGGTGAGTCAAGTGTCTTTCTATAAGCAATCCACTTCATTTACTATGCATCTTCAGCAGCTCCTGAATCACTCGCACAGAAAACACTGTTGAAAAGTAGACCACTGCCTGTGATAAGAGCTATTGTTTTTACTTCCTGAATGGCTTTTGGGACAGACCCTTTTAGAGTGGTGAAATCTCACAGGAAACATTAGGCTGCTGTTAATTCTGTAACATACAGCAGGTACCACACAGAGTCTTGGGATAAAAGGTATTGTTTTTGTACTGGTAAAAACATCCTGGGAGGAGGGGGGAAAAAAAAAAAAAGTTACATTTCAGCAGCACTGAAACTACCAGGCTTATTTTAGAATTTATCTGAGATTTCCATCAGACCAATTTAAAAAAAAAAAAGCATTTGTATAATGTCTGTGGGAAAGTGGATCTGAATTGTCTGGGTAAAATAATAGAAATAAGTGCATAATAAAAACAAAGCCCATCATTTATAATCAAAAAAGAATCCCTTCCCAATGACTGTGTCTACACAAAGCTCTCTGCCCCAAACATCCCAACTGGTTGTGGCAGCAAAAATGTTAAAAGCTCCAATGTCTACAAGGATCTAAGCATTATCTACAAGGAACACTATGCTGTTGCTCTTAAATGTTATCTGTGTCTTGTGATAAACTGGTTAGTCTTGCTGAAAAAAAAAGGTATTTACAGCAGTAAAAAGATGTACATGCCTCAAGTGCACACTCTGTTAGGTACTACTTTGTCAAGTGAAAATGAGAGGAGACCACCCATTTCAACAGAATTACCCAATCCTAAATCTGTCTGAGATTTTCCAAGCAATTTAAGGGACTGATTTACACAGTTATTCTTTAAGAATCCAATGACTGATTTCTTTTAAAAATAGAAATTTAAACCAGAGGCCCTGTGTTTGCCTTAAAGAGTCTCCAAGGGGATTTTAAAAAAAACAAATTAATCCCCTTTGTGCAGTTATAGAGCTGAGTCAGTCAGATTATCTTCATGGACATACCTTCCCTACTGCCCATGTACCTCTTAAAGAAAATGCAAAGGTACTTACTTTTGAATAATCAAGGAAACTAATTTGAATAATTAGGCAAACTAACATTTCTAAGTTCTTTTCATTATTTCATAGTGTTACTGTTTTAATATATTTAAAAGCATAGTGACAGTGCAGAAAACCAGGAAACTAGCCTTTTGTTACTAAACTAATGATCCTCAACTTCATCTGCTTTACTTCTCTAAAATTCTCCCCTTCTAATGATTCCTCAGCTTTTTACTTCAATTTTGCTTTTTTCTGGTGATTTTCTTCACTTTTTCCTGCTGTCTTGCATTCAGTGACCATTATGCTTGTAACTCTCCCGTGGTGCCCTCATGTCCCAGTGACTGGAAGGGTCTGACTTTCTTCCAAGCTAGTTGGCCAGTGTTTGTATGCTTTGATTTCCTCTTTAACTACTCAAGTCTGCGGTGAGTCTGAAACTTTTCCAGTTCAACTGCTGCCAGCTCTGACAGAAACCATAACTTGCTAGCTTTTTCTTCTTTTTTTTAAAGCTCAAAGATAGACAACTAGTTTTTATCTGATTAGACTTAAGTTGATGAAAAATCCCTTTGTTTTATTACCTCCATTGCAACTCATAGTTATGGTCAGTCATTTAAAAGCCAATCAGAAAGAGCACAACTCAAGCACTTAATGCACAAATTGGAGCATTAAGAACAGGCCACAGAATCCCTTGGGGATTCAGGATCTAAACAGCCTTCTAGACATTACAGGCTGGAAAATACACAAGAGGCAACTCCAGTCATCAAAAGCAAGACTAACAATAAAAAGGAATGAACAGACAAAACACAAAGTAGCTCAGCAATTCAGTTGTTTACAGGCCTTAGTCAACACTTGAATGGATTTTTTTCTTCATAGTTCCACATCCACATCTGGCTACAACATTATCTTTGCAATGGCTGACTTGAAACAGTTTTTCACCTTTAACAAAGTTCCCAAACTTTTGGATGATGGAGTTTTGCACTGGCTGCAGACCAGCTGTTGAACAGACCCAACAAGTCAACCACTTCTTTTGATGCAGCAGTTGGCATTCTGGGCTGTGGGTGCAAATTGCTGGCTCATATTCAATTTTGCATTCACCAAGACACCCAAGCAGCAGGGCTGCTCTCAATCTACTTATTACCCAGCTTGTATCTGTGCTTGGGATTGCCCAGACCCACAGGCAGGACCTTGCACTTGGCCTTGTTAAACTTCATGAGGTTCACACAGGCCCAACTCCCAAGCCTATCAAGATCTCTGTGGATGTCAATCCCTTCCCTCCAGTGTGTCAGCTTGGTGTCACTGACAAACTTGCTGAGGATGCACTCAATCCCACTGTTCATGTCACCAACAAGACATGAAACAGCACCAGTCCCAACACTTGACCCCCTGAGGGCCACCACTTGTCACTGGTGTCCACTCGGACATCAAGCCATTAACCTTAAATCTGAGTGTAGCCATCCAGCCAGTTTCTTATCCTTCAGTAGTCCATCCATCAAATCCCTATCTGTCCAATTTAGTGACAAGGATGTCATCTGGGACACTGTCAAATGCTTTATGAGACATAATTAGCAGTCACTGCTATTGAAAAGAATATACATAAATTAGGTATCTATCACGTTGCCAAGAATATCTTCCCATATAACCTCTGTAAGCATTATGGATTAAATTCATTTTATTAGAATCATAAAGAATATCATAGAATCATAGAATGGTTTGGGTTGGAAGGGACCTCTGGAGGTCATCTAGTCCAACCTCCCTGCACTGGGCAGGGACATCCCCAACTACATCAGCTTGCCCAGAGCCCTGGCAAGCCTCGCCTTGAATGCCTCCAGGGATGGGAACTCAACCACCTCCCCGGGCAACCTGTTCCAGTGTTGCACCACACTTGTGGTGAGGAACTTTTCTAATGTCCAGTTTAAATCTACTCCTCTCCAGTTTAAAACCATTGCCCCTTGTCCTTTCACTCCAGGCCTTTGCAAACAGGCCCTCTCCAGCCTTCTTGTAAGTTCCCTTTAAGTACTGGAAAGTCACTAGTAGGTCCACCTGAAGTCTTCTCTTCTCCAAGTCTTACTCTTTCTTATCTTGCAGAAGGTGTCATAAACTGAATGAACCAACCTAGGCAGCTGAATATCCTGCAAGCAAAATGGCTTTGTAATAAACACAAGCACTCTGAAAGGCTGAAATATAGGTAAAGAAACAAAACCAGTTAGGACTAGGAAACCTCATTCCTAGTATTTTAATAGTTTTTCAGGCAGACTAAGTCTTACTCTCTCATAAAGATGCATTTTTCCTTACCCAAATGTACAGCAAACACACAGATCTACATTGGCTGGTTGTATTTCAGCACTGTTCATATGACACACCAGACAGCACTGCAGCCTAGCACCATTTCACAGCAAGAATATACTTATTTTTGTAGAATTTGAAATTCAGTTTTCAGGTTGAGGGCATTTTTCCAACCAGAAGCATTTTTAGAAGTTTTTTTTTAACAATGTATGTTCAAACGAAAGTTTTCAGCTACAAGTCCTAAGAAAAAAATCCTAATTAAAGTGTGCTTATTTTACCTGCACAAATTGTATGCTCACATGCTTATCTCATCTAGCCATTCTGCCCCCTCAACATAGAGCATTTTTGATACTTAAGGTAGTTATATACAGGTTGTGTTACAATTAACTACATTTAGAGAACAAGGGCCCAGAAAATGAACTCAAATCCACAGCTCTCATGTTCAGAAAGGGAGATACTGTGAAACAATGAAGATACCATAGTAGAAGACAATCCTTCAGAGCATCTCTTTTGCCATCACAGAAACATAGCATCTGAAAACAATACCTCACAGTAAGTACCACCACTTCACATCTATTTTTAGAAATATTTTTATAGCATCTCACAAACTTCCTGATCTTTTTAGTTGACTGTGATTTTATTAAGAGGTATGGCTCCATTCCTATATTTGACTTCAGCACTATGAACTATGCCTCTCCTCACTGTACTTCCACTCAAAGCAGCAACAGCTGTACAGTACAGAAACTGACAGAATGAATTGCTGATACAGGAAGAGGGCCTAGATAAGTTTAATAATTAAAATTCCCATTATAGTCTCTGCAATAAGTTCAGCAGCTGTCTGAATCACAGAGTGCCTGTATGATGTATTAGCTGGTTAGGAAGTGCCTGAACTAGCTCAAGCTTCCAGTACAATTGCAAGGGATGTATACCTAGTGCATGGGTGGAACATTTCTACCAGGAGGACAACTGTACAAACAAGGGTAGGAATAAAACAGCACTTAGTATAAGTTCCATATTACTTTAGCATTTTCACATACATGTATTTCTAAACTTGGAGTACATGGCCTGTTTCCACAAAATATGTCTAGGATTTGAACACATCCAAGAAACTCTTCTGAGACCAGTGAGACTCTCTTGTAAAGCTACTATATCACTACAAGCTGCTGCTCCAAGCCAACAAGCACAAAGAGACTAGTGGAGACACTTTAGTTGGAATTCAAATGTTTATAGTGTTCTTGGTGAACAGATGTCACTGTATTATTGTGAAATACAAAATTGTAAGTTAATTCATTAAACAGTATAGAACTATAGAGCTGAACTTCCCTGATATTGATACTTCCATAAATAAACCTGTAACATTTTCCATTACTTAAAACATTCATTTAGACTATTCCATAAGTTGTAAATTAACACCAAAATCTCAAAAGTTATTACAGTTTACTTTACTAAGGAATTATTTCTAAAACCAAAGATAAAAATGTCAATATGCACTTGACTAGTTATATGAAATCAGTATACTATATACTGCTATTTAGAGAAGTACTGATTTATAGTTTTAGGAAGGGAAAATAATTTAAAAGAATAAAACAATAAAAAACCCCCAACCTACAGAAAGAAACCTCTACACCCATAGCAAAGGGAGCTCTTCTTTAAGCTCTTTAACAAATGATCTAAAACAAACTGCTGGAACACAAGAACATGAATGACTAAACAAACCCTTCAGTAAACATTCCCCAGCTGCAGTTTCCAGCTAATACCAAGTTAAAATGTGGAGACTCCATCTACCTTCTGCAAAATGATTAAACTTCAGAAGCAAAGCAACATTATACAGCATACATGACTCACTGAAAACAAAAACCACTAGACATTTATCTCCTAAAAACAGAAAAGACATCAAGTCTGGCACCAGTCTGCAATGCAAGAAAGACCATGTGATACTTAGACACTTGTGTATTAGTTTAAAAATAAGCTAGATAAGCATGTGATGAGTGACAATTTTGTACTCGACCTTTGCTTAAATAGCTCCTTTTCACAAAGTCTACACACAGATCAACAAAATCCCTAAAAAAACCAAACCAAAACCTAAAACCCTACTTCTCATCCAAAGTCTTGAAGATAAACTTTAAAATCAAAATTCTACATGGTTACTTTAGGAAAAATAAAATTAAAAAAAATACTTTGCAGAAGGAATTCAGAAAAAGAGATTAAAAAAAAAATAGATTGAAGTCTGATGAAATTCACCATGCTAAATTACAGAGAATAAGCTTGGGCTGTATATTTCCAGGGGGACTATTTCATTCTGCCTAGCAGGCAAGGCATTTGGAAACAGAGTTCCTCTTTCCTGAGGCTGAATAGGCCTAAAGGATTGCACAGGAAATGCTTTTAAGTCAGGAAATGGGGATGCATTCTGCATGGGATGGGGAACCCTCAGTTTAGGGTAATACTTGTTAAAGTGTCAAGCCACAACACTTCTGGAGTGAAGGTCTCCATTAGCATTAAGCAACTACACTAATATTCGTAGTGTTTGTGTGTAAATCCCTGTGGGATTTTCTGTTGCTCTTTAGATTTATTTAAATAGCACAGAATCACAGTGGCTGAGGTGGGAAGGGACCTCTGGAAATCATCAGTCAAGGGAAACTAGAGCAGGTTGCACAGTACCATGTCCAGTCAGCTTTTGAGTATCAGCAAGCATGGAGGCTCCACACCCTCTCTGGGCAATCTGTTCCAGTGTCCAACCATCTCTGCTGTAAAAAAGTTTTTTCTAACACTTATATAAAACTTCTATTTCATTTTGTGCTCATTATCTCCTGTTCTGTCCCTGCTGAGAAGAGTCTGGCTCTGTCCTCTCCTACACACACATACACTCTGCTCCAGGTATTTATACACATTGAGAAGATCCCTCCAAGTCCACTCTTCTCTGTGCTCAATAGTCCCAGCTCTTTGTCTCTCCTCCTATGTCAGATGCTCCATGCCATCTTTGTGGCCCTTATCTGCACTCTCTCTAGTGTCTCTAAACCAATCTTATGCTAGGGAGCCCAGCACTGGACCCAGGACTCCAGGTCTGTCTCTCCAGTACTGAGCAGAGGAGAAGGATCACCTCCCTCCACCTGCCTGAGACACTCTGCTGTGTGCAGCCCAGGAGGCTGTTGGCTTCCTTTGCAGCAAGGACACATTGCCAGCTCAAGTTTACCATGTGCCTTGATTTGGGAAAACAACCATTAAAAGTGAGGTTTGTACACTTTAAACAGAAGGTAATGAGAAGTATGCAATACTGTCTCATATTCTAGGTTAATCTCACAGTAAGTTTTGTGCTTTACCTCAACATGTATGATCACATCAGTGGATGATACCAGGTTTCAGGGGCAAAGCTGTTAACCATATTCCTAGTAGCACAAAACATTTTTTTAGGTATCTTCCTCCATTCACTGCATTCAAGATACAAAGACTTGAAGTATCCCAACTGTTTGTGATGTATGGACTAAAAATCTCCATAAAAAGGGGCAAACAATAGTAATTCTGAGAAGAGTAATAAATCATTGCAATTAATCACGACCAAAAGAGGTTAAAAACAACAACAAAACAAACGAACAAACAAACAAAAAAAACCACAAAAAGAAAAAGAATTTTCACTTCTTAACACCACAGTTCTCCAAGAGTAACCATTCTTTTTCCTGAAATCAAAACCAAATATAGCAAAGGCAGAGAAAATTTCCCTCTACCTTAAAACAGACAACTAAACTCCATTTGTAAAGATAAATCCTGTTTTAAGTAACACTGACACAATCCTACCACCAGGTCAGCCTGGTTTCTTGACTCCTTGGCAATGACATACAAACAGGAAAGCATCAGCCATCAGACTTGCAGTTGTGTCTGCAAGAAAGGAAATGAAGAGGAATCACACACACACAGAGTTCCACTTCTCATCACGTAAGCACACGCTGCCAGGAGTACTTCATCTGGATTCATAGTCTTGCTACACAGGACAACAAGATGAGTCTCTGAAGATGGGAATAAAGCCACAGGCAAAAGAACAGATTAAACAGAGGTCCAAAGACTTGCCATGACATGATGATATGCATGACCTAATACTACATTGTTGACTGTAATTGTCATATTTAGGCTCAATCCATATAGAACTTCCATGCTTGTAAAGATGTTCTATGTAATAATTCAGGAGCTCCATCAGACTTATGAAACACCTTAGGAACAATACCCGAGATACGGAGGGCAGCTTCCACTTTTGAGAGTTTTATAACTAATCAACATGCTTTATAGGGATACAGAGAAATATCTGATTTTAATTTTTTGACAGCATTTGACTGAAGCCTTCTTCATATCTTATACTACCTACTGTGCATCAGAGCAGAATGGAATACAGAGGATTGGTACAAGCTTCACTCTGAAACAGAACATAACAGGTACCAGCATGCTGAAAAAAATTACACAACTCTTTTTTCTTATCAACTAAACATGGATCTCAGATCTTATTTTACCACTTTTTTTTTTTCTCTTCCTCTCAATTGAGTCTGAACTTCAGAAAAAACAAAGCTGACAACTTGAATAAGGAAACTAAGGGGTGATCTCTGTAAGAGAGAGAAGTGGAAGATCTTCTCTTGCCAGTGAAGAGAATATCTTTTCCAAACAATGGCTCCTCTAGTGCTTGTCTTGCTTTTCTAGTTTTGAGGGGGTTTTTTATGTGAAAAGCTGGGACTAAAGGCAACACAATATCAATTATAAGTATGACATATGAGGCTATTTCTCAGTATTTACTGTAATCTGAGAAATGAATAAAATGTTTCTTAGGGTTCTGACCAGATTTCCCTTAGGAAATATGTATGTGGGCGTTAAGAGAAGAGACGCAAATGCATGTGTTCTTCTGAAGAAGGAGGAATTTATCTCCAACCTCAGAAAGCACACTGATGTCAGAATTACAGCTATATGAAACTGCAAACAATTTCAAAACGATGTCTTCTCATTCAAGCAGACTAGAGTACGTAGCCTGTGTGTGATCCAAAGCCACTTCTGTGTGTCAGCCTCTGCCAAAAGACAGGCAGGAACTGGCCTTACAATATTGTGTCCTAACCTGTAAGCAGGTTCCAGTATGTTAAAGCTGGCTTAAGTTTTTGCACCCATCAGGAAGGTAGCACTGAAAGGAATCATCTGAAACTGCAGGGAAGTATATATCATAGTTACATAAAATGAAATCAAGCCTGTTCTCCCTCCACCACCTTTTCTTCACATAGTTTAACTTGAAAATTTAGGCTTGTGTTAAATTCTGGTAATCTGGTGAGCAGAGGAACAGAACTGTGTAGTGTGGGAAGCCACCTAGTGACAAAGGAGCACAAATATGCCTGAAGCTGCCCAAAGTTTTCATATGATGACGCAGTTGGAGCATGTGATTACTGCTGTTTTTCTCACTGACTTGCTAGTTGTGTGGGGTACTGGAGTTCAGACAATTGCACAGTGACTTCTGGCAACTGTTCTGAGTCTTCCTGTACCTTGTAAGTGAACTGTGAAATAGCAAGTTTTCTGAAGATGAGATGAACAAGACCAAAAGGAAACATAGCAAAATGTATAAGGAGAAGGGCTGATGCAAATTTTAAACTCATGATGGTACTACATGCAGAAAAACTTAACATTTTTGAGGCTAGGAAGAAATAAGGGCGGCAAATGTGCAAAAATGGAAACAATCAAACCAAACTATTTTCTTCTAACTAACTGCAGAAGTCATTCAGCAGACTCAGAGGAAGCTTTCACAACCCAGAAAAAAAAATACATTAAAAAAAGTTGCAGAATTTGTGTACTTAAACAGTATTTCTCATTTCTTAAAACATGAGAGCTCAAAAATCAGCATGAACACAAAATACTACACAGCAAGAATTCAAGGCCAGTAATATTTGGTGTGTACAAAAAATGTGTCATGATAATTTTTGCCTATGGTAAAGCACTTAACCAACATTTACCTTCTGACTCCACTGAAAAACCTCACTGTATGTGACCAGCATAGGATGGGACTATGTGTAAAGCACTTAACCAACATTTACCTTCTGACTCCACTGAAAAACCTCACTGTATGTGACCAGCATAGGATGGGACTACATAAAGAGCCAGCAGATGATGCAGATTAGATGCCAGTTTACTTTGACATGTTGTCCAATTGCACCACTTAGCTAACAGGTGCAAAATCCATCATCATAAGAACAGGGGAAGGAAAAATGTTTTACAGTACAGTTGGCAGTATTAGTAGATAGTATGGAATTGCAGTTGTATGTCATCTTGAATAACAGAATAACGCCAAAGAGACAATCATTTACTGGAATAATTCTTAGGTGTCATATGTCAGTAAACTTAATGAAGGATTGGCTGAACATTTCTTGGAATAGGACACTACGTATGCTGTTCATTAAAAACATGCATGTCCTAGACCCATTCAAAGAGCATTAAACAACAGCAATGAAAAATACAACCTGAGAAATGAATACTAGTCTTTAGGTCATACCACAAATGATGTCACATTTAAAACAGGGTCATTTAAAGACCCTTTGAACTTAGAAACTTTTTTCCCTCTCAAAATTACTCCTGGCAGGGGATCATGCTCTAATCCGTACAGGAAAAGCAAAGAAGTGCAGTTCAGGATTACTTTGCCACTGAGTTAAGACAGGACACAACATCAGAGAAATTCAGATGTTGTAGCTAAAGGGCTTCACAAGTTCTGTACTTAAAATCCCATGGATAGAACTGAAGTTGAAAGAAGTGAGTTCAAGTAATGAAGACTCCAAAGAAACTAACCATGGCAGAAATCATGAAGACATATACAAAGCTGAAAGACAACAGTCATAGAGCATAGGAGAAGAAATTAACTTCTTTCAGGCAAATAGTCAAAAGTTTATACCCTATTATACACTAAATACAGGTATGTAATAACCTCCTGTGAATAAGCATCTTTTTGTGAGGAATCATGTTGAATTCAAGATCATCTTTCTTTCAGGTTAGCACAGTAGCAGACATATACTCTGGAAAAATCTGCAAAAGATCTCTATCATACTTAGTACTCAAAGCAAGCTTGTATAATACAGATCAGCACGAATGGCAGACTGTGTAAGAGAAAGACATCAACAGCTTCCACCTTCCCAGCAGCAGATGGGAGTTTACTATACTGAACTACACACAGTCCAACAAAGTTGACCAGGCCTAATACCACTGTGGAATGGAGAGGACCACAGCTGCCTCCACCAATACAACCAAAGGGGTAACTCCTCCTGCCCTCAGCTGTCAAAATCAACAAGCAATTGCCATTAACTAGCACTAGAGGCTGGGGGTTTGGGCACTGAGGGAACTATAGATCTACCCTACAAAATCAGCTGTAGCAACCTTTGATGTTCAGGGGAAGACAAAAATCAAGCTACTCTGGAGGGATGCAACAGTTCCTCCCTGGCCCCAATCCAACTACTTTCTTTAATTATCTTTCTACATAAACTGCTCAAGGAAACTAAGTAGTAAAACACAATACTTCTCACTCTGTGAGAGGAAGTACAGGTGAGCAGGCACCTTCTCAGGAATGGGGACACAGAACAAGACAGACACAGATTGAACAGAAATGACCACAAGCACAACAGAATGTGAGACACATCAATGGAAGACAAACAAAACTTTTTTCCCATGTTCTGAGTGAAACTGTTACTATGTAGGAGATTTTTAGAGATTTTGTAGCTGACTGTTATAAATCAATTTACATTGCATTCTTCAAATGTGAAGTATTATAATTGCAAGAAATTAGTAATAACTGAAAAGCAGCAATCTTTCAGTGTCATCAATACATTATTTAAATACCTAATTAGGAAATAATTTCCTTGGATGTGAGTTACAGTAAGTTACAGTGGAAAGAGACCTTAGGCAAAAGAGTAGACTATTAAAACTTTCTGTTGAAAACAACTGTTTGTCCTTTTCCCTCTGTTGCAGCAGTGTGGTTTCTGACAGCTTTGGAATACTGAATATTGAATAGCTTTTCAGATTTTATGATTAAAATTGAAATGCATTCCATAGAGATACACACAACTGTGTCATCTATCATTTTCTTTATGTAAATTATTTTATGAAGTGTGCCAAAGCAGAACAGATTGATATCTGGTGCATGCATAGTTGAAATCCATGTGTAGTATATAGTGAAGCTAGAATCTAACTATGCACATGCAAATAGTGATTAAAATATAAACAAAAAAGCCTAATGTAGAAGTTTCCTTTAAAAATATATACACTATCTTTACAGACTTTATACCTTCTCTGTTTTCTGGGGGTAACTGATGTGATAGGCTCTACTATATCATAGAAGTTTAAGCTAAATAGTTATGCTAAGTGTCCATTTAAATACTATAAGCTAAGGTAGGTCTCAAGTAATTGTATCATTTCATATTTCCTGGGCAGTTCACTCTAAGCATTTATCTTGATTTCAAGTAGAAGTAAATATAATGTATAGAACGTAATTATACAGCAACTATATTATTATAATCAGGAGAAATACTTATTTGCTTTTCCAAGCTAATACTGAATGCAGAATATGTATTGATCTTGTATTCTGAAATCAAAATGTTCTTTTCAATTGCAGTGTCACATAAGTATCTTGAAAAGCTAAACATTAAAATACAGAAACGCTATGTGTTATTGATGAACAAACTAAATCAAGTAAATTGAAGACATCAAATTCATACTTGTAGGCAGTCAAATATCTTTACAAAATATGACCAGATTTGTAATTCAGGCTCATTATTCATTCAAGATGAGGACAGCACTACTTAGAAGATGGAAATGTTGAAAACATTGTGGCATAGCTGGATAGACAAAAGTATTTAAGCTGTTGCCAAAAAGCCAAGTCTATCACTGTCAAACAGGAGGTAACTCAATTTTTCACATACCAGAAAGATTTCCATTTTCCATCTCTCTAAGTATTTTTATCTAGAGGTAACATTGTTCTAGGGAATAAATCTGAGTTCAGAGCAGTAAATACAGAAAGCCAAAGACACGGTAGTGGTTCTGCTGAACTGATGATATTATTAAAGAAATATCCCAGTAATTTCAGCACAGGAGTGCAATAGCTTCAAAAGCTCTCAGACTTAGGCCAAAATATCTTTTCCTAAGCCAAGATATTTTCATGTGGTTTCAAGATGATGCCTCCAGAAAACTCATCCCCCATTAAAAAAAGTCAGAGATACTGTGAATGTGTTTTCAGAGTGGACCCACAGGTATAGATGATGTTTGCTGAATGCCTCAAAAAGGCAGAAATCCAGCTCAGCCAATTCAATTAGCCAAAAATGTGGACAGGCAAGACAGGCCACTGAAAGAGCTCAGGGATTTAACAGTCACAAATAGGGCCTCTTTTTACGGCCTTACCAAACAAAGTTTCCGCCACAATTAGAAAAACCTCTAGTGCATCCTAGTTGATCTCTATACTACCTTGCTAAATATTCTTTTTAAATGACTTTTCAGACAGGTTAGACCATGGTAAATATGCAGTTAATCAGCACAGAGTGCTGCTTCCCCACAAGGCCAAGAGCCAGGTCCTATACATCTTGCCCAACTGTAGCAGAGAGCTGCAATATGATCCACTTTTAATACTGAAAGCAGCCTGAAACTTGCTCATTCACTGAAGACCACCTATAGCAAAATGACTCCATGCATACCCCCAAACACTTTCCAGACCTCTTACCAGCATTATTTTACCTTTTTTTTTGTAATCTAACACCTCACAGGTACATAGTTATTAACCACTAAAAGAAAATAAGGAAACAACCACCAAAAGAAAGCAAGGAGAAACCATCTAGTGCAGTGAAGTTTTAGAATATGCCAAAAGTTAACTAAATCAAATATTTCAGATACCCATGTGAAGAAGAAATTAAAGAGTTAAAGCATTTAAAAACCCACACACAAAAAATTCAAACAAAAGACCAAAACCAACCAACCAAAAAAAAACAACTAACAAAAACTTACTTACAAACTTATAACTCCAGGGTATTTTATACACTTGATCCTGAACAAATGCTGAAATGCAATATATATAGAAAGACTATGATGCGACTTCATATAAAACCATATTGCAAATCTTGGACAAAATTCAATCCTCATACTCACTAGCTCATCATAAAACTGAAGAAGCTGCTTACAACAGAAAACAATGAAAGCACAGAATTCTATCCTTTCACAACTCATAACCAGGGAAATATTCCTGCCAGTGAACATCAGGATTGACAACAGTAATGCTAAAGCTTTTTATTTTATTATGAATCTTTGATTACTTGAGTCATAGAAAAAAAAAAATCAAGTACTGTATTTGGAACTATTACTCTTTTTTTAATTCTTCTGCTAGACTCAGATCCATCAGAAGCTTACATACATTCTGAATCACTACCACTACAGAATTGCAAAGCATGGTCTAAAAAAAACCCTACAATATTAGCAAGAAGCATCAAGGACTTCAGAAGTCCTAAGCACTACTATGTATGTTCACTCTCAGCATAGAGACTGCTAGCAAGGACTGTCCCATGAGAAGAAAGTTTGTATTTCTTCAGCATTGAGAGTACTAAGTTTGAATGTTACAGCTTAGTCAGTATTTAATACTCAGAAGTAGACCTGAAAATCTTTCTGAGATAAAGTAACATGCTGATCTTCTCTCAGATGCTCTAGCACTACAGGAATAACCTATTGAGATTAGTTGGATGGGTAATTTTAATTTAATTTTCATTTTAACAGTGCTTTTAAAGGCCCTTCTCCCAAAAGAATATATACACAGATGTGCAGATTGAGGACAGAGCTTCCACTGGATTACAAAGTCCTCTTGGCATGACTGTGGTTGGTTCTACACTCCCTCAGAACTACACTCAAATCCAGATGCTCAATTTGCTGGGCTGAATCTTAAGCATAACCCTGTCCTCTGAGTACCATAATAAGGGAAGTTAAAAAAGTAATAGGAGAATGAGACTATATGGGATTCATGCAGTGTCTTCAGATGAAGGAGGACAACCAGAAAACTTTGACGTGTTTATTCTTCTCTAGCCAGCCACATCAGCAGTACAATAACCTGCCTACTCCAAAGGGAAAGAGAGAGGCAGCAACTTCAGAAAGAGTACAGAAAGCACTCAGTGAACTTAAGTGCAAACGCATCCAACAGTAAGTTCTAGTGTGGACTCATATTCAGCTCATACTACACTCCTCTCATGCTTCCCAAAGCATCCAGGTAAAGCACAAGTAAAATTTTGAAGTGTATGTGAGTGGTAGCAACCTGAATATACAGAAGCTCAATAGAGATATCACAGAATCACAGAATCGATCGGGC
>VWZO01021173.1:99977-174259 GCA_013396975.1 Bucco capensis | reverse complement strand
CCTTCCAAGCCCTAACATTCTATGATTCTATATGCAATACTGACAGTCTGATTCTTAAATTGATTTTCTTGGAATCCTGTACGAGCAGAGTGAAAGGGTGGAGTACTCATATGTAGTATGTGGGTGAGAAACTCATATAGTCAAATAGCTGACTGTTACCATTCAGGTACAAGAAGACGCACCTTACATTCAGAGCATCTTTGGAAGTGCTATATGGTACCTTACGCAGTAATTCAGTAATTAAAAGCACCTCAAAAAGAAGACCAGTCTGGCTGTCTAAGGCTGTTTTTGTATTTGTTATTCTATCTCATTTATTTTATCCTAAACATAAAATATGTTTTACATAGCAGTAAACATACCTTTAATCTTGCAGCTAGTGGTATCTTACAGAATCTCCAGCGTTCCTTCCCCTGCCAGGAATGCACAACTCTGTTCCTTCCATTTGTTATTTCACACATATTCACAGTTTTAATGGTGTTGCTTGCTTTTATTTCACTTACTAGTGTGGCTGGATGCCATCTCTCAAACAACGTGTAGTAAAACTGGCAGAAAGATTTTAAGACTTGGCTTTGGTCATAAGTAGTTTTCTGTTCCATTATATACTTGCAACTTCTTGCCAAAACTCTGCTCAATGCCCAAAACATATCAGTTTCTTCAGCTTACTTAATAATTAATTAAATTATTGTTTACATTCCACTCTGGAACTTATCTTTGTTTGTACAGTAAAGAAACAACACCAAGTTTCTGTTTTACTGAAAAGGCAGAATATAGCCATGTAACAAATCCCCACAGCAATACTGCCTCATAGAGACTAACTCAAGTGCAAAATGGGGGCAGCATCTCTGCTTCTCATATAAATCTGGAGTAACTTCAAGAATGCAATGGAATTAAGGGAAAAGCAAATAACGGAATCTACTCTTATAGATTCACTGGAAGGATCCTAATTTTGTTGTTTTGGGGGTGGGAAGCAGTAACAGCTCATTTTCTGAATGGGGAACTGTGAAAACCAGACATTAATTATTTTATTTCAGATAAAATTGGAAGAAACAACAACAAGCAGGATTCATGCCATTTTCCTGATGCACTCTGAACCCAGGGATGTGCAAATCAGCATCACTACAGCAAAACAATTACACTATAATGATACTGGCCATACACTTGAGCTTTGCGGACACACTGCTTTGAGATAGCATCACTTAAGATTCTCACATAGCAAGTCCACACTTGGCAACTATACCAGGGGTTCAGATTAATTGAAACATGCTGACAGTGATATGAGGAAGAGAAATATCTTCTTTATATTTAGGAGGATGTTTGACCTTTTCCTTGTTATTTGGCCACTAACGTATGCCTGAAGTAGGGACTTCTTGTTAGAGTAGTTGTGGCAACTGCTTGCTAGGCTGGCAAGATGCAATATCAGACTACACACAGCTATTAAAAACTGCACTCCTGAGCACAACAAGGACATGAACCTGCTGAAGCAGGTCCAAAAGAGGGCCACAAAAATGATCAGAGGGATGGAAGAGCACTCACATGAACAAAGGCTGAGAGAGTTTGGGTTGTTCAGGCAGTGAAGAGAAGGCTCTGGGGACACCTTATTGCAGTTTTCAGTACTTAAAGGGAGCCTGGAAGAAAAATGAGGGCAATCTTTCTAATAGGACCTGTTGTGACTCCTTTAAACTAAAAGAGTGGAGATTGAGACTCGATATAAGGAAGAATTTTTTTTACAGTGAGAATGTTGAAACAAAGGCACATGTTGCCCAGAGAGGTGGTAGATGCCCCATCCTGGAAACATTCCAGATCAGGTTGGACAGCTCTGAGCAACCTGATCTAGTTACAGGTATCCCTGCTCAGCACAGAAGAGTTGAACTAGATGACCTTTAATGGTCTCTTTGAATCCAAATCATTCCATGATTCTATGATTTAAGTGTGGTTATTCCATTACCTCTAAGCCACCCATTTTTTCCATCTACAGAGATGCTACATGTATATCAAGTTGTATATCCTTTTAAAATTGGGATCCTTAAAATTATGGAGATATTCTACCTTAAGTTTTCAGGAAAGGGTAAGACAGAGAACTTTCTTACTACAGTCTAATAAGAGAACCAAAGAAGAATGCCTGGTTGCAAACCTATTATTTGTCATTGATAAAATTTTACTGCAGCTTGTGGACAAAAGAGAAATGCATCCTTAAATGGTCACTGTGCACGTTTCACTATTCACCTACAGCAAACAGACACAGATGGCTGAGTCTGTTACTGCACTCTAAGCACCAGAGAGCAGAAAGGGTTAATTTATGAACCATGCCATTTCAGCTGCTTCTTTAATTTAATTCACTGTTTTCATTCCTGGAACTTGTGCAGAAGAATGGATAAGAGATAGAAAGAAAAAAAGATAGAAAAAAAATAGAAAAAAGAGCAATGAAGCTAGGCTCAAGACATATGCTGCTGCCAGTTCCTTATTGTCAGGATGGCATCATCCTTGATATTTCACAGCAATATTATCAGTAACTATCAGAAGATGCTCTTTTGTCCTTTTTAAGTATATGAGATAAGATTGCACTTGATCATTATGGATAAGACCTGTATCTTGGCTGTATGAACACAAAATCTGGCCATTAACAACTAAATCATGCACAGTTGTTTACAGAAATAGACACTTCCACCTGTAGCATAGCATCTGTTTGGACTTGGTATATCTAGTGCATCCTAATCCATGTTCAAAGTTGTTTTAAATTTGTAGTGCCTTTTCAACAGGCATAAGGATGTCTCTAGCTGGCTGGGAACAGTAACGGATTTTCTTAGTAGTATTCTCCATCCATGATATTTGCAGACAAATCACAGACTTGAGTTTTGTGTTTATCAATAATGAACCACAGTTACACTTCCGCATTCTGCCACAGAATACCCTACAGCCTCAGCCTTTGAGGATGGTTTATAGAGATGGAATATTAAGTGTGTCTATTATCTATTGTACTACCTTCAGTCATATGAATGTTCTTATTTCATTCTGACATTTTGACCTGGTTTCTTTTTTACCTTGTTTACTTCCATCTGTATGAGTAAATGGAAGCTACTATGCCATCTATCCCAATGAAAAGGCAATAACTAGTATTGCCATCAGTGAATATAGAGCATCAAACATCATATGTCACTAGGGCAAAGAAAAAAAATTCATACTTCCAGCAATATTAGTAGAAGAGTCTCTACCCAACTGCACCAACTCCCAAGGCTCTAAAATTTGTGAGCACAAATGCCTTTATTCATTATTATAGTGAAAGTAAAATGATTGCTGACAACATTTAAATACTACAGTAGGAATACAGTGAAGATAGTCTTTGACACCTGTGTTTCACACTGGACTCTCACCACCTCTTTGTTCACTGAATTCTCATTAAAGCACCATTCATCTTAGAGACAAGTACAAAGTTGGGACCTTAGAGGTCTCTGCCACTAAACAACTGCATGATAAAACATGATCTAACAGACTGTATTTTGAGAGGTAAGAAAGAGCTCTTCAGTTGAGTTAAGAAAACATACTGCTTTTATCCTTTGTGCCTAGTTCTTGTGCAAGTCTAGTGGCTCAGGTAGGGACAGGAACCCCAGTTAGGACAAATTACACTTCTACCTACATTCCAGCTTCTTGGAGAAGTATCAAATAGTGACATGGTTAAGTAATGCATCAATGAAGAGTTGATTTTATCATGAACAAAGATTGTATGAGTTGAAAACACATAGAGGTGAGGAGATATATTTGTATACAGCACTTACACCCCCTCTACCCTACAGGACTTTGAAAAAAACTCTTGCTAAGATTCAGCAAAAGACTTTTTAAATTAAGGTTATGCTTACATGCTTTGCTGGACTGGAATGCAAGTAATGCATTTATTAGCCTGCAAGTCAAATTAATTAAAGATTATGACTTCCTGTTAAGCTTTGCAAACCAGGTAAAAGCACATCATAATGTTGGACAGCTCTGTCTAAGCAAAAAGCTGTTATTTCTTGGGCAGGTGCATGAAGTGGAAAAGATCCAGTGTACCCTATGTCACATCTCCTTTAGAGGACAGATAATCTCATGCACAAAAGCTTAATTTAATAATAAAAACCTTTAGGACGGAAGTATTTAAGAAATCACTCCCTTCTGTTACTATTTACAAGCATTTCTATACTTTAAATTATATATTATTGGCAGCATTTAAGTGCTTAATAATATAACTGTGGTTCTGGATGTTCAGGTATCACCCACAGAAATTGTAACAGCACTGTGTAATTCCAGATACTGCAGGGAAGCACACATTATGGTGCTTTACAGAAAATCTGGTAAGACACAAATTGTTATGTGTTAATTAATTAAAAAAAACCCACAACTATATCCTTGCTACATAAGTGCATATTCTTTAAGCAAAAAAACACCTACAAATTATGTCCCTCAGAAGTTCATTCACACTTTTTATTCAGCTCATCTCAGAAGCCTCACAGTTGTGTTATTTTTAAAGGATTGGTTCTTTAGTATAGCAAAAGTACATTTCAAGTTTATTTCTATATACATTCTGTACTTATTAGGAAATCACAGCCTTTTTTTCAAATGGCAGTGTCACTCTACCCACAAATATTGCCTGTGCTAAATGTATGTTTCAGAATCCAAGCTCTACTTAGGAGAGAGACAAGAAAAAAGGTATGGCTGAGGTATTAAGTCCATATTTTAGACTTGACTCACTTGGTCCAGTTTTCAATACTACAGTGCAATTGGCACCATCCATATCAAGCATTTTGGTCGCTTATCAGCTGTAGTTACAGATACTCAGGTTTTTGAAAATAATACAGCTATGTTTATTGCTTGTAATTTTTGATACATAAACACATGTGCATTCAAAATTAATCAAACATTAAGGCTGAGATTTTCTAAGCTAATTAAAAGACTTATGCATTCATTTTCCATTAAATTCAGTGGAGATCAGATGTTGGAACATTCTGTGCAAGGCTCCAAATCCCAGCATGGAAATGGAACTTATTACATTTGCTGAATCAAAGCTGGAGGGTGACAACAGGGCTGGGATTCATTTCACCCCAAGACAGTTGTCTAAATTCATATGAGATAAAAAGCCTCCTGGAGGTATCTATCTTTTCACTGACTGTAGAGGGAGCCTAGAGAATAGTTCAGTCTACTCATGTAACTTTTACAGGGATAAGGGTAGGTAAGACAAATCCTATTCTATGTATCTCCCATGAATTTAAAATTCAGGAAGAAAACTGGTTGAGATTTTGGGAGCTTACATAGTGAAGGACAAAAATAAGTGAAAAGCTGGGTGAAACAACCATATCTACTTTGTCTAGATTTTTACAGTCTTGGCAGGAGAAGCTATAAATGATGTTCACGTTTTTTTACTCACATGCTCAAAGATCTCCAGGCTGCCAGGTTCCTGCTGTTTCATATAAAAAGCTCCAAGTGGCAGACAGAAGTTGGAGCACTGGTTAAAGATTTCTGCCAGTATGAAATGTTTTAAATGAAGAAAATGTGATTATTTGCCTGGCTTCCTAACTTCACTCCCTGGCTAGCCATATTTGCCAATAAAAGCCTTCAGGTCCTGTGCTTTATCTCACCCTGTATTTGGATAAAAAATTCCTGTACAAAATAAATTAAGCTAGAGGCAGATTGTTCATATATATCTTCTTCCATCCTCAGAAATCTGAACCATTGGGAAGTACTAAGTCAGGACAACACATATCAAATATTGCCATTTCTCATGTATTCTGCTGCCATCAGATCACTTGGTTGCTCCCTGTTTCCATTGTGTAGCACTATCTTTCTCAAGCACCTAACACTCACTAACAAGCAAGTGACAGCCAAGTCTGATTAATGAAGAAACAATAATCAGGTGTTCAGGTTGCTCCAACAGAAAAAGGATGGGTTGTGCTTAAGGCACTCACAGATTCTCAGGATATGTTTTACAAGTCTTGATGGTGAAAAGCACAGGGTAGTGAACTTCTAAACTGACATATACATTTACAAATTAAATCTCTGATTCAAACGGAGATGTCTGAATCACCCACTTACAATGAAAAAAACTACTTAGAACCAAAACTTTTACTGTTACTGGTGCTATAATATTGTATAACGGTGTAACAGATTACTGACAAGGGTGTTAAGATTGGTAAATCAAAGGATATTTAGACTCTGTCCTGAAAGGCATCGAAAGAAGTACAGAGAGAATGAAGCACACTCTGGAAACTCCGAGGTTGTGATAACAGAGTGGTTTTGTGTGTTTGTTTTAATTATTAACTTTAAATTTTCACTTCAAAAGGAACAGGAGAACTTATGCATGCCAGGAAATGTTTCCTTTCAAAATTCCATCTGCACTGTGCAAAGTAAGTACAGCTTTGTTCTAAATGGCATATCTTATCTTGTCAACCTCATTTAAAGTTAAAAGGCATCAGTAGTAATAACAAGAATGCAGTTTGGTATATAATTCCTTCACAGAAGCCATCTATTACATACTGTAACAAATTAAAAACTCCAAAAAGTCTATGCAGATCCCCAGAGAAATGCTATTTAATAAAGCAAACACCAATATTGAATGTGACAGAATTCCATTTGCTACAGAATCCCATCCAACTGAGTTTGGCTGTGGCTGAAGCAATTAGAGAAAGCTGTGATTTAATGATTATGCTAAAACCCTAGACAAACAAAGCTCTCACCTACCAAGTGGCCACTTAGCTGTATCACTACCACGAAAATGTATAAAAATCCTTGTAGGATTCCATTTGCTGTCAGTCAACTAGTAGCAACATGAGCAATTATTTACTAAAAATGTCTACTTACTAGCTACCCTACTGCTTAAACATGAAAAATGTATAAATTTAAATTTAAACAAAGTAAGCAAAGCCAAGTGTGAACTACATGTGTCAGGGAAATCACCCACTAAGGTCATTCTTGTAGCTGAGACCTGATATGATCTAGTCAAAAGATCATAACAGGTCAGTATTTAATCCTTTTTCTTAAAAAAAAATTCTTTCTCTTGTATATGATAATCCACTGGGGCCTCACCTCTGGGCCCATAAACATCTAATGAAATTTTAAACATCTTTTAATCGCAGCAGTAGCCTTCTATGAACTACACACAACCTATCACTTCAGACTCGGTCAACCTGCTCGATCAGCAGTAAAACTGATTCACTTGAGATTTCTTAGCTTTCAAGAGATGGTATTTGGCCTTCCCTGTTTTCTCAAGTTTTCAAAATATCTTTGTATAAAGTTGTGGGACATAAAGCTGTGTAAGAAAGGACCATATATGCATGTGGCCATTTGGAAAACTTGCTTACAGAAAGCTTGTGAATTTGCTTGAAAATTCTGGACTTTTTTGGTGTGTTCATCCCAGCTGCCATGGTCCATTGTGAAAATTGACTAATGGTCTTTCTCATTTTTGACTTTCATATTAGCCCGAGAGCCGAGTGAGTGACACATAGGACTGCTGATGTAGATGCTTACCCTCACTGCCTTCCAGGTGAAAGCACCTACTGACAAAAAGCAAGCAAAGCCTTGGGAAAAGCTGTTCCCTTCCTTCCCAACTTCTTTAAGGAACAAGTTCTAGAGACATGGTGCATAACTACAGCCTAAATAGAAATACCAATGTTGACACAGCCTTTTGAAATTTTTAAGAAAATGAAGTCTAAGAGAAAGGTCAAACACACAGAAAAGTACTTTAAAAAAGAAGACATTTTTGCATAACATGGTGAATCATGCAGAGAACTGTTGCAGAGGATAATGAAATAAAGAAGCTATGTATAGGAATGCATTTCTCAGGCAACTCAGAACTCTTTTCAAAAATCTAAAGTCTCATGTCTTAATACAAGTATATAGTTTGGGGCATGGGTTTTTTGTCTGCTCATTTGCTTTGCTACAGTTGTGCATTTCTAACTAAAATAAACAATAATTATGTTCAGAACCCCAGAATTTTTTTGAAGTACTATGTGTTCCTCAAGAGCAACATAAACCCAGAGCATCTACAGTTTCAGAGCTTTTTTGAAAGATTTTTCCAGCCTACTAAAGAGCCTGAGAAGGCAGCAGTAGCCTTGAGAAAGCCAAGAAACTACACAGTCCCATTTCTGGGAATGTGTAACTGCCAGAGGAGCTGTCTTCTGAGAGTTAGGCAGAAAATCAGAAAAGATTCAGTGCTAATGTCTTCTTAGACTAGGGGAAGCTTATGACAAACTCAGCCCAGAATATATGGATCCACATCAAGCAACTTAATTTCTACCAATGCAGTGACAATCATTGTCAGATGTTATATTTCTTTGCAATATGTTTAATCAGAACCTACAAAACTGATCATAGCTGGATCTCTCTCCAGGTCCTCAAATAAAGACCCCAGCAAAATATTAGGGTGCTGGGTTCAGGTGCTGATTGTTCAAATATTAGGATTTGCCTTCTCCAGATGAGTTCCTCCACAATCCACTTGACTTTCACACCTGATTTCTGTATGCCACACTGAAGGATCACCTCTCTGTTCTGGAGCAAATGATTTCCCTTCTTATTTCTCCCTCTTGCTTTTTTAGTTCTACTTCCTGATTTTAGAAGCTTTTTCTACAAGCAGATGCACTGATACAGATGTGCACACACTCACTTTTTGTTGATATTCTCAGCTTCTGTAGTAGTTTCACCTGGATCAGGTCATCTGCCTCTTAAAATCATATATTAAGTTATCCCTGGTTTGAAGCACTCTAGAATGAATATAAACTTTTTATAACCTCCACAACATGTGAGGTCTGAAAGCTGCAAGAGGCCCATTGGAAACTGCCAGCTCAGCACAGAGCCCACCATGTATCTCACAGAGTATCAGCAAGGACAAAGGAGCATATTGAGAACCAAATATGCTTTGTATTAAGCCAGAAGCTCCTTGTTCAGACTCCTGTGAGTGTTCTAGTTCAGTAAAGCTCAACATCTGGCAGGGGTCAGATCTGGGCTGGCTTCCTTCTGACTTGATTCAACACTCAGCTGACAATTGCAAGCCTTCAGGTCCTAAAGCCTCGATAGACTTACAGTACAGAATCAAAGGAGCTTTCCCCTCTCTCCCTGAAAATACTCATGCACTTTGATCTGAGGGGACCACAGGCAGGTTTACACTCCTCATCCCTGTGCCAATATTCCAAGCATTCATTAGTAGCTGCCAAGGAGGTGATACTAAACTGCCAGGAGAAATGGCCTAGAAACTGCAGACATGTTGAATATTTTCAACTGTATTTTACAGTGTGCCACAGACATACAATCCTAGGGGTTGTCAGTTATATACCAACTGAACCCAGTGGTCAGGATGGGACGTGAAAACAGAAGTGTCCTCTACAGTCTGTAGGATGTCTCACAATAAAGAATGTCACAGGGAAATATCTAACATATCTGACCCTCAGCAGCAGTGCCTTGCAAACATAAAAGGAGATATGATGTTCCACAATGTTCCTATGATACTAAGAACAGCAGTCAGGCATAATAAATGTCTCCTACGAAATGTAAGGTGAAAAGGTGGTACTGTATGAAGCAACCATAGCTCTAAGAATTGGTGTTTCTTACTTGAAAGACTACATTACTTCTTTATTCCTAGAAAATATCCATTTGCCATGTGTCCTTCTTAGATTTAATCAAGCATTTTGGTACTTCTAAGGTGATCACCTGTTCAATTTTGAGAGAGAAAAACCAAACAGTAACTTACTCCATGGTGAAATAAAGAGAAGCAGGCCTACAATTTATTCACTTTGACTACTGCTACTATACATACCTCTAAGGAAACTATATGTCATGTTTATATATATAAAAATACATATTTCCCACTCAGATAATGATCAAAATAACTCTGGATATCTCCCTGACCTACAGTATCTACCTCAGGTGAGATGTAGCAACATCTATTCTGCATGGTGTAGTGCTGGCAACAAACAGATAGGCCTTGTGTCTTAATATTTGACATTGTCAGTGTTTAGTATCGACTTCATTGCTACATAATAATAACTATATAGATTAGAATAACTAGGTCCTTTATTCTTCTGCTGTAGACTGTGCACTATGTAGTTTGTCCTATCAAAAAATTAACTTGAATTCAAAGCTTTCAGATCCTCTAGATAGATATTGTTGCGTGGATGGTTTGTTTTGTTTTCTTTTCTTTTTTTTTTAAGAACAGGAGCCTATCCTGATGGTAACCATGGTTGCAGAGAGAAGCTTGAGGGTGACAAAATGCATTTAAACACAAACAAGGGAATAAACAGAATTCCAAACTCTTTTTCTTCAATATTTAAGCCAATTGCATGATCCTTCAGAGCCTGGCTCTGCTTTGGGTAGAATAACTAACTGAGTGACTTATCTTCTTTAATTGTGTATGTTCATTCTCATGAACATCAATATCAGATAAGTGGTAGCTCACTTAATGGCAGGGTGTTAAACAGTGCAAATTTCTCATCTGCAGCAGAAAAAAACCCTGTGATCATCTTTGATACTACCTTTTATCATTCAGCTTCTTTGATTTGAATGTTAGTATCAAAAGAAAGTGACCTGAACGTGTTAAAGATGATGCAAGTTTCACTATTCCCTGTTGCATATGACTTAAAAATTAACAGTTCATTAATATCCAAACAGATCTGCTTTGGGGAGACCTGATCGGAATTCAACTCTAGATATGACAAGCATCTGCAAGCATTGCAAGTGTATTTTTTTTAAAGGCTCAGAAGAAGCATGTCTTGTACATTACTTCCACTGCCTTCACTTGCAAAAAAACAGTATCTCTGCTTCAGTGAGATACTGAATAAAAGGAAATTTAATTCTTCCCCTCTCCCCAGTTCTCAAAGGGAAAGCATTTTGCACCAATATAAGAAAAAAATCAGCTTATTTTATCTAATTCATGACACACTACTCAGTTGTAGGAAGAGATAGATGGTAGCTCCTCTTCCTTCATGCTTTGATAGAAAGCCAACAGAGAAGTAATACAAACTGACAGATTTTTATGAGTGACCTCCTGATACCTACCGGTGCATAAACATGCCGTTGTTAAAACTTATCACTAGGGCCAGGGTTATCCCCTCTTGACTAGGAGTTTGCCAAGTCGTAAATAAATAAGCTAAAAATAATTCCAAAATACTGTGTGCTATTTAGCAGATTCTGCCACTAAAAGGTCATGTCCCGGAAAACCTCCAATTAAGAAAGATGAGATTTCACATTTTGATGTCAACAAATCATAGAATCATTTACCTTATTTTACATGTCTTTACATGTCAGATGTAGCACAAGATTTGGTAAGTAGGAAGGCCATCTATATCTCTCTTTAATGACAAGTGGTATCCTTCAGAGGTCCATACTGGAACCAGTACTTTTCAGTATCTTCTAGTGACATCCACAGGGGGAATCAAGTACACCCTCAGCAAGTACGCAGATGACATGAAGCTGAGTGGTGCAGTTGATGCCTGAGGGACAAGATGGCATCCTGAAGGACCTGGACAAGCTTAAGAAGTGGGCCCCTGTGAAGTGAACTTCATGAGGTTCAAAAAGGCCATGTGCAAGGTTCTGCATCTGGGTTGAGGCAACCTCTGACATCAATATGGGCTGGGAGATGAATGGATTGAGAGCAGACCTGAGGAGAAGGTGCTGATGAACAAAAAGCTGGACAAGAGATGACAATGTGCCCTTGCATTCTTTCAAAAGAAGTGCAGCCAGCAGACCAAGGGAGGTGATTCTCCCTCTCTATTCCACTCTGGTGAGACTTCACCTGGAGTACTGTGTCCAGCTCTGGAGCCCTCAGCACAAAAAAGACATGAAGGGCCACAAAAATGCTCAGAGGGGTGGAACGCCTCTCTTATGAACAAAGTCTGAGAGAGTTCGGATTGTTCAGCCCAGTGAAGAGAAGGCTCTGGGGAGACCTTATGGTAGCCTTTCAGTACTTATATGGGACCTACAAGAAAGATGGGGATAGACTTTTAGCAGGGTCTGTTGCAACAGGACAAGGGGTAATAGTTTTAAATTAAAAGAGGGGAGATTTATACTAGGCAGAAGAAAGTTTTTTACAGGGAGGGTGATGAAATACTGGAACAGGTTGCCCTAAGAGGTGGCAGATGTCCCATCTCTGGAAACATTCCAGATCATGCTGGACTGGGCTCTGAGCAACTTGATCTAGTTATAGGTGCCCCTGCCCAGTGTAGAAGGGTTGAACTAGATGGCTTTTAAAGCTCCCTTCCAACCCAAACCATTCTATGGTTCTATGAAAGACACTCTGAAGGTGGTGGCTTCTGGTAAGCACTGCTTTGGATGCAGAGCAGGATGTAACATCTCCCTTCCTAGGTGAGTATTTTCTGCTCCGCTCTGGGGCCAAGCTTCTGTTTACAGGACTGCATTTTTTAATTTACCCAGCCCTTTTGATTAGCTTTAAATCACTGTGACAAACATCACACCTGAACTCTGCCCTCAAAAAATTATGGTACTCTTTTGTATACAGTTATTGCTATAGACAATTTAGAAATTAAAGTGGCTTTTGAACAGTAAATATTCTGAGAACAATTCCATGAAGGCAAGGCCTATAAAATTCGGCCAGATAAAGTACACCCCACTTCTCAAATACCCAGTTTAATGCCTTGTATTCCTACTGTACTGCTGAATACTCTACAGGTTTGTAGTGTAACAGTCAATAGAAGAAGTCACTGAATAATGTAAAAATCTTTTTATAGGGAATTTTTCAAATTACAAATTTGATCTCAGTTTGATTTGTTTATGTAGATTTCTGCAACCAAAGTTTAGTTCATGTAAGTATTTATGAACAATGAATTTAGAGGCAAGTTGCCAAGAAGAGTGCAATCATCAAAAGAAAAATCATTTTGTGATTAAATTAAATTTGCTTCCAGCGGAGACAGAGGTAGCCTATAAAAAGTGAGTTGCAGAATTATAAAATAGAAAAACCAGCATGACAACCTACTATTGCTACCAGTTAGTTTGCCACATTATGAGATTTTTGTTTGCTTTAAAAAAATACTAGGAAACAATGAGAAAGGGTGACTAACCATAAAGCAAGAGAGCAAATCTGAACTTGCAGAAATTCAAAACTGCCTATAGTTCTTGAACAATAAACAGTGAGGTGTAACACTTAACTGAACTATTTCTAAAAGAAGTATAAAAAAATTATGATCTGGTTTTGAACATTCCATGAATGAAAAACATATAGATATGCCATCCAGAAAGCATAGGAAGCCAGAACCAAAGAATGACCCTATCACCTAATTCAGACTAGGTCAATTGAAGTCCTCCCCATTCATGTTTTTAATAAAAAAGCCTCCACAATGCAATCTCTCCATCTCTGAAAACACTGTCATGCCCACACCCAGAGATCCTAGGTGAGCTGCTCCATCCTGCCCAAGACCTCTCCTCTCCAATCAGCTACACTGTGGTTTGGCAAGTGCCAGACAGCACCTAAGCACCTGAAGGGCTGGCCCAGTATGTGTAAAAAGGAGAAAACGTCTACATGACAACCTCATTCAAGTCTCTCTGCAGCTTGCAGAAATTCAAAACTGCCATTCTATCACCCAGGAAGTACTCTAATTTCCAAAAGAGTCCAAAAGAAGCACCACTTGTTTTTTTTAGCTGCTCTCTTGAGGCTCTGTCACTGTTTTTAGAACAAGACGTAAACTTTCAAGGCCAAGAAGGGACTAAGCAAGAAGGAACTTCACTCTGGAGCCAAGTGCCTCTAGGAGATACTTCTGGAGATTAATCAATAGCTTTTCATACAAAAGGTCTCTAGTCACATCTGCATTAGCAAGCTTCAATAAGAGCACAACAGCTGGTGCTGTTGATCTATTGCCCACAATATATGGATTTTAGGGGGTGAAGGAGGAAAGAAGGGTTTAATTTCAGTGAGCATGAGACTAATCTCATGGGCTAAAGGCCACGGAGCAGTCAGAGACTGTAGCATCCAATTCATACTTGCTAAGACTTCTCTGCAACATGTCCCAACATGCAGTACATGAAGATATACAGATAATTTGCTTTAAAAGTGGCAATTCAAGTACAAACTAAAACAGTAGCAGAAGTGAAAATGTAGCCCCTATTACTTTTTTTCAGATCCAATTAAAAGGGGAGATAGTGCTCATTTCTGTCTTTTTTATGAGAAGTATATTTTATGTTCCTATCCTCAGGGATTTGGGTGGGCAGCTGTGTATAGGTGAATACCAGTTCTGAAGAGGGGCTGAGCTTTCACAAAAAACCCTAAAAACTAATTCCTTCTTCTAAAGACCACCTCATCATGAGATTAATGTTGAGTTTAGCAAATGGCTTGTTTGCAACTCTGCTCCAAGGTGCCTGGCTTTCACTTTACACTTTGCATTAAATCAGTCATTCCATTCTAGGGGACAGACATCTAGCTGTGAGATGACTAAATCTTTACTTTTTCCCTAACTTAAGTGGCTTTAGCTAACTATGTCAGCTAGGGCACTCTACATTGAGAAATACTCACTAAAATATTCTCTTTTAGTGAGAAATACTCACTAAAATAAGCAACTCATGAGCTTTTAATTATGCTAGGAGTAATACTCCAACAGCGCTACATATCCAGCTCATAAGAGAGATCTAGGCCTTTATTCTGAGGGCAATTACGCTCAAGCAAACCCAATGGACTTCACAGAATGCCTTCACTTTCTGTGACAGAATCTGTGTGACAGAAATCAGAATTTGGCACTTAGGGTGAATTTGAGCCTGACATGGCTCAGATATGTTTGACAGGTGCTGCCTATGAGGGGGTCTTCCTCTTCACTCCTTCCAGGGGAAAGAGCAAGAAAACCTTTCTGACATCTTAGCTTTAGGAGTCTCTTTGCCAAGTACCTGCCATATGCCTAAAGGCATTAGAGAAACATGGTTACATTTATTATCATGAGACCAGTTGGCTCTGTTAGAATATCTGAAATAAACTCCACATTTTTTAAAGGCCTCATTTGTTTTTACAGAAAGCTGAATCTTGGTATATAAGCTGTCATATCAGATTCTACTTTATTCTTTTATTTTAACAAAGTATTGCATAAACAGGAACAGCTGCTGTTGATTTATAAACACCAGAGTTGTCTTGAGAGTTTAGACATTGTTATGCCAACATTTAAGCCTAATCATTTGCAAGCAATTGTACTGTACCATAGTGGACAGTGGTTTTCTGCTGCCTGGGGACAAGGGTATTTTCTAATAATACTACTAATGTTCCTGAGTTACACTTAGAAGAAGGATTTTATGTGCATAAATCTATCTGTCCATATATCTGTGTGCAAGTGTCTTCTTTCATCCAGAATGTCTTCTTAGAGAATGACACAACATTGACTGCTGCAATCTCTTATAAAATTATTGTAGTCTGTTGTAAATAGCCAGGCAAAGGCTTTGGTCCCTATGAGAAGCTGCATGTTATTTGCATGTGTGAGTATCTTGAAGTAAGATGTGATAAAGCAACCAGATGTTCAGCTTAATGTTTAACCATCTTAACCAGGGGACATTTTTTCCCCTGTTTTATTCACAGTACAGTTGCTACAAATATTCTCCAGACGACAGTCTCTTCCCCTATCCTGACTCATTCTCATTACAGAGCCAGGCTGAGCACTGAAGAAAGCAGGAATTGCATGATCAGATAGTGTATGATCAGTCAATTAGAGAATTTATTATAAGCTAAAAGATGCCCATTAAATTTTCATAGGCAAATTGAATTCCTGCATCTCCAAGTGGCAGCATTGAAGTTTTTTAAGAGAGTCAGAAGTTTTTATCTTATTCTAAGTTTTAATAAAGGGAAATCAAAGAATTGGTTAATATCATAACCAATCATAATACTGGTTATAATTGGTTTGCTATCATAAAAGATAGCAAACAAAGGGCAGAAGTAACTGGTGAGCTTTCACAAAGGAAGAAACCTAAGAGCCCATCTCCCAAGGACATAAGATGTTAGGTACAGTCTTGTAAGACTTTGAAATAAGATGGATAACAGCATCAAAAAGTTTACCAGGCATGGAGAGTCACTCTGGCTAGCTGATCTGAATGCAAAGAGTTGAGGAAGGCTTAAAATACTAAACAACAATAAAACAGCAGAGGGTATTGATGAATGCAAAGTAATGCATATGAGGGAAAACAATCCTAATTAGATCTAAACCACAATGGATCCTAGCTATTATCATTCAGCACAAAAAACTCAGAACCATTATGGATAATTCCATGGAAATTCTGGTTTAATGATATGTAGTGATAAAAAAGGTCAACCACAAGCTTTCAGCTTGGAAAAGAGGTAACTGGGGATGGGTACAACAGAGGTTTTCAAGCCATAAAAGTTCTGGACTTTGTCTGTGATTAGGGAATGATTATTCAGTCTAATAATCATCATGGTAATAAATAAATTACAAGAAAAATTTAGTGACACCTAATAAAATTAGCTCACAGTTTTAAACCCAGTAAGAGGAAGTAATTTTTCATACACGCACAAGCTGCAGAAATTGCTGCTGGGTTGCATATAAGGCACAAGCATAAACAAATTTTTAAATATATCAGGTGTATTAGAGGAGGCAGGATGCATTGGTAATTCCTGAACACAGTGCTCCAGGCACAACCTCCCATTTGGGATGAGCTGATGTATCAGTAAAAAGTGTTTGGTTTTTTCCCAGTTCTGCTCACTTACACTTTCCCAAACCATCTGCTTCTAGTTGCAGGATAGTGGACATCTGACACCTCTTCCCCAAAAATCTTTTCTTCTGCAAAGGCTGATTCCAAGGCCTGATCTTTTGTGTAAGAAATATCAAATGTCGTAACTCCCTTTTGTTTCCAGTATCATATCAGTGTCTCAGCCCTGATTAGCTGTTTCTTTGTCCATGTCCCTTTCTCCCTAGCTTTCCCCCATTACCGCAGAATAGCCTTAACCAGAGATAGCACTATTTCTTTTCTCAGCTAATTCCAGTCTCCCACCTACCTTCATTAAAATTTCTTAAAGATTTATAACTTCACCCAGTTTGATGCTTTTCATAAAATTTTTATAAGACAAAGATCATCCTCCTGCCAGATTTCATATCCTTACTCCAAAACAATAGGATGGGGGATGAAGGGAGGGAGGGGAAGCTACAGCTATTCAGAGCAATGTTTGCCAAGACTTTTCAGTGTGGTCAAAACAAATATATTTTCCCCTTTCCTAATGCCTGGAAATGTTTGAATCATTTTGCTGAAATTTTCCAAAACAGATTCAACTACAAAGAAAACCAGCACAGAAAGCTTCGTCCCATAGAGATGCCAAATGGTTAAAGTCTGGCAAAGTTATCAGTAACTGCAAACAGGGAATTATCATGAATAACGTTAGTCAATCCTAGCAAAACCTCACCTATTACACCACTGAAGAGCACAAAACATAGTATAAAACGTGATTACTGATGCTTCTCATATAATGAAAGCATAGTCTTCTGTGATAGATTTTGGCAATCATTTCACTGCACATTATTTTAAGAATGCATTATTTCGTTTTGCAAGTTGTCATCAAACTGAAAAAATCCTTTTCGTCACAGGCCAAAAGGACTTTTAAAACTAGAAGTAATGAGAACATCAGCCCTGGCAATGACTACAACAAATAAGGCCCTGCAATTCTCTTTGTTTGCAAGTATCCACCATTTTTTTTTAATGGCTGTATTATGTTTGATTTTCAAAAGTAGGAAAAAAAGCTCAGTTTAAAATGTGCCTTACTAGCTGTAAGGGACAGTTTTAAATGCATGTAAGTGAAGGGGTTCACAGCTAAGACTGAGGCTTGAGGCAGTAATTTACCCCACTGAGTGCAACAAATCCTGGCTTCACCTTCCTGACAAGGAGCAGCAAGCACCAGCCTGATTTCAGGCTTTGATGCCAGGCTGCCTGCTTCACTCAGTCTTGGCACTTAAGAGGCGAAGCCAGACACACATCACTCGAGGCACTCAGCCTCAGTGACTCCTCTAAGGCCAGGATGTGAGGCCAGGTTCAAGCAGATGCCAGCTGCAAAGGCGTGGACAAAGTCCCTCCCTTTTGTCTGGTCTGTCATACATGACTATCTGGAGATGCTGTACAGGAATAAGCAAAAGAATAAAAGACAGAAAAGCTAGATTTGCATATATGATTCTGAGTTTCCTGACTTTTCGATTCCTAAAATAAGTAGTGGTCCATTAAGCTTGATCTTCTTTATTAATTATATTTAAGGAGATAAGTACACTCCACTCCCACACTATCTAATAATGGCCAAGCTCTTAGTTCCCTGGAGAGTGGTTCAAGTGTCTTTGTTATGGCTTTGTAGGCTAGAAGAGCTTTATTTTTCACAGAGGAAGACGACTTGATTGAGCTCATTTGTTTGCCTTCTATATGTAAACGGAGTTCCCAGAGATGAGAAAGGCCACTCACCAGTTTACAAGATCTGACCATTAATGAATCTGCTGGTTTTAATCCAGATTCTTGCAGATCTTTTTCATACAGGGACCTGTGATGCATCTACCTGTACTAATGACACAGGGACCCTTTCACTAGAGCACAACTTCTCTGCTACTAGCCTAAACATAAAGCCAAGCTACATGCCATGTGTTTACCTTCCAATAAAAGCTTCTAAAGGAAAGTCTGCAATAAACTTCACTGAATTTTACAGAGATAAAATATTCAAATCTCCAAGGGCTCAGTCCAACTTAACTAATACAGGGATGAATGAGGCTGTTGCAAGAGGGCTCAACAGAGAACTGGTCTGTGATTTGCATTTGAAACACGAAGAGCTACCTTGCAGGCTGAATAAATGACACTGGAATACAGGTGACGAAAAAACTGCTCAGAGGAAACCCCATAGTTTACAGTTTTCCCTGTGCATCAGTCAATATACTAACCTTTAAAAATAGCCTTGCACTGTGAATTTTCTGTCAAGAAGCTTCAGTTTTTTCAGCTGAAAAGAATTTTAAGCTCAAACACAGCAGAGCCATTCTCAGCTGGGTTTGACTCCTTTCACCACCAATACAAAAACCACCAGCACTAAATCCCATTTGAAGAATCTTTTTTTCTCAGATTCAGGAGAGAGAATTCAGGTTGGCTGCTCAAGAAGTAGTCTGCTGGACAGGTAACTAGGGATTTTATTTCTTTTTGCTTTTTTGGTCTTTTTTTAAAACTGGTTAAATTTCATAGAGAGAATCATGGAGAAACAATAAGCATGGGAGCCTAGAATAGCATTCTTGCAGAGACAAGTTTTAGGATAGAGTAACGCTTTAATTTTTTCCAGGCTTTCCAGAGTATTGCTGGCAAGCCTTGAAAGTTGTAGAAGAGCAAGCAAATGGATTCCAAATCTCTAGCATGGGCCAGATTGTATTTAGCCCTGCATGGGATTGCAAGGAGCGAGCATGAGGGGAGAGAAAACAAAGAACCTCCTCCTGTGCAGAGGCATAAAACAGCAGGGAAACATGAGCACTGCCTCATGCAAAGATGAATCATGACAACAGTTTCTCCCAGAAAGGGCTGGGAAGTGTTTAGTAGTGATTGGCAGTTGTTCCTCCTCAGTGCCGGCCATCAGAGCTGTTCAACCAGGAGGAAACATCTTTGCAAATGACCACTGTGTTTCACCTGCCAAATTTCTTTACAACTCCTGAGAGTACTTCAGTCAAAATGCATGCTGAGACATCTTTGAAAGCATGCTCTTACTCTTCCAACCTGTTTCCAGCACTGGTCTTGGTCTCAGACAGTGTATCAGAGGTGTATCTGAATCCCAGGAATTCAGAAATTCCCAGGAACAAACACATACAGTGGGTGGACTGACTACACAACCTAGTATTCTGCAAGCTTTTTGGCATTGGTTCTTTTTTTTAAAGTTTTTTCTCTTTATGATCCTGGAAGCTGAGAAAATATTACTTCTAGAAGAAAAAAAGCTTTATTTTAGCAAACTTACCATTGTATACTTGGAAAGAAGTAAAATATTCTGTCATCTCCACTGCACAAGGCACGAATTGAAAAATGGGTGGTTTGCTTTTGTCACACAACTGAAGGTGAAACCAAATATGCTTATTGTTTCCCCATCTAACAGACTCTGGTATGCTTTTACACCTTATCATCAATAGAGTTAAATTGCAGCATTGTCAGGCTTCCGGTCTCTCTCTCTCTCTCTTGCTCCTTGTCAATTGTTTGTTTGTTCAAACTTTGCTCCTAACCCAAATTGTAAACTATAGGGATAATAATCTTCTGAAGAGATCTCATGATTGTGCAGCAATATTTCCAAGAGGGGTTGGGGGTTTTTGCACATTTCTGTCACTGCACCTCCTCTGCAGCAAAATCAGATCAAGATGGGAGCAATCAGCAGAAGGCTGACAAAATTTCTCTCTGCTTTTGAAAACAGCAAGCAGTGCTCCATCTAATAATTTAGCAGTCTAGTCATATGACAGCAGACTTTTTTTTAACTACGTGACCAGAAAATCCCTTTATTTTCAGCAGCATTACAAATAATGGTGGTTTTATTAGTGTGCTTTTTGAAGCCGTAGGACTTATTCTTTTAAAAACAAACACATTACAAATTAGTTGATCATTCTTAAATGAAAATATACACAAAATGTTCCAAATAGCAGAAATGATCATTTTGCAACCGTTAATTAAAACTTGCAATTCACTCTCTCAAGTGATATTAACTTCTAAAACTGCTAAAACATCAAAACACCATGGTTACATATTTTTGTCCTCTACAGCTTAGTTCACAAGTATCTGACTCTTGTTGATAATGTTGTCATTTTAAAAGCTCTTCTCATGCAACAACACAGGTGTGTGCAGGGTACATGAGAGTCAGTAACAAAAACACCTTCAAGCAGTCTTCCTCTCTCAGCTGGCCAGAGTTTCATCCATATATGCCAGCTGTGGGTGCAACAGCATGATCACTAATTACAGATGAAGAAAGGGCAAAATTATTACATGAAGAAAATTCATGTGGACTTTTTAAAGTAAGGTGATTTGAAAACAAAGAGTCAAACAAGTAGCCTGGGTGAGACAGAACTGTTGACAGTTTTGAGCTTAGGTCTCTAAATGAATACTCCTTTCTTTCCCTTACACTGGCCCCTGGTGTGTTTTATGTGAACATATTTAATAGACCCCATCAGCTCATAGTACACAAGCCTCAGAATTGGTTGCCTTTACTGAATAGGCTGGGAAAGCTGCCTCAACAAATCTGTTCATGCTTAAGGTCTTGTTGCTGCCAGCTGATGTGCTTGAAACAGCTGCCTTTCCATCCTCTGCTGTTAGTTCAACTGCACATTCACAGCAGAGAGGGCAAAAGATATACTCTACAACTATGCCAAAATGAAAAGCAAGACTGCTCTTATGCCCAAAATTCAACACTGCTGGTGCATAACTAGGATCTCATTTTCCCTGGCTGTAGAGTTTTTAAACAAAAAAACCTGACCCCAACCATCCTGAATTTCAGTTGTCCTCTAGAGTCTGGGAGACTTTTGAGAGCTCAAGTATACTTAGAGAGTTTCCTTCTATTAGCCATAATAAATACATTTGAGCGGGGTGGGGAGGTGGGGGGGAGAAACACATAAAGTAACAATAGACACAGGGTTGACACTGGGGCAAAGCTGATGAAATTGCTGGAGGATCCTGTCCTTATATAAAGACCCTGTCATTCTGCCAAGGTCAGATGGAGCTTGGGTTATCTGTTGCCCGAGGCTACTCTACCTTGTTTTTCATTCAGGGATCATTGTTCTCAGGTTGTTTATGTGGATTTTATTCCACCTTTTTCTTCATGGTTTGCTCCTTTTTCAGCTTGCAGTCCCTACAACATATACTAGAAGTCCATCCTGGTTATGCACTGAGAAATCCATACTCTAATGGGAAAGTGCAGCTTTGAGTGAAAACAGAGTTTTTGCTCTTTATGGGAGAAAGAAAGAAGGTATTTAACAAATCCTTTGTGAAAAGTGAAAAATTTGCTAATTGGTTTTAAGGATAGTTCATGTATCTAAACTGGAGAGAGAACACCATCTAAATTTCTTTCTCACCACAAACAAGGTAGTTAAACAATACACAGTTTTCCCTCTATTTTCCTGCCATTTAATACATTTATCAGTACTTCAGAGATTCATCATAAAGGAGAAATGATGGAGAGGTGAGAAAAATGAAGGGGAAAAAGAGAGCCAGATAACACAGTGTATAATATCATATCACACACAGAGATTTTAGACTGGAGGCTGTAGGTAAGATTTTCACAGGAAAATATTGTATAGCATGGGGCAGGGTGAGACTGAGGGAATAGAATCTCCCATCATAAGCGTTATAGCTATTGTTTGCATCAGTTCATTTTAAACCATTGCAAGGTATGCCAGAGCTTTCTTATTCCTTCTTCCACAGCATCTGTAGAAAACTTTGCAGAAAATATTTGCACTGAGTTGCAACATACAATACATTCAGCTTTCACAGGAAAAATTACATGAAAGGGGCAGAACCAAAGCCTACTATTACCAATACCAGGTCCCATTGACTGAAGTGGGAGCTGGATTTTCTTCTATCAAAGCCGACTTGGGCAGAGGTGGTCCCAAAGATCCATGTAACAGGCTTCCTTATCCTTTTTGTCTGTGGGGCTAGAGATGATTTTTAAGCTGCTGTGTGATTTATATGCCACTGACCGCAAGATACAGAACTAATTAAATACTTTGCCTACTTTGGAATTCAAACTGTTACCTTATTGTGCAAGAAAGGAGGAAAAGAGTGTAATTTAAAAATAACAGTGATTAATGTTATTAATGTAGCTATTTGTGTCTGTGTAAGTTTTGTTTCAGATATGTGTCTTTATTTTAGGAAGATTTCATATTTTCCATTGGTTCCCAAGGTTATTACATCCTCTAAGACAACTAGAACTTGCTGGTAAAAAAAATACTGTGTACAACTCCAGGGTAAAAGTAGTGCATACATTTGGGGGAAGTGTGTATACAAGGAATCACTGTAAAAATGTAAACAATCTGTGACTTAGACATTAAAGATCACCAACCACTGGAAGCCTAAGGACCTAGATTTTTAAAAGATTGCTTGACACTTGAAAATCAGATGGAAAAAGTTGAAAGTTCCTTAAGCACTAAATATGAACTGGCTAAAAGAAGGTCTACTTTCCCTGAATTTTATACTTTTGCATTATATGTATAAGTTTTAAATCTATTTTTATAATGCAATGCAGTTTGTATAGCAGAATAAGTACACATCACAGCCTTTGGTGATGGCCCTTATGTTGTAGAAAACAGCTTAGTGAAAAGGAAACATCTGGCAATTTTTTATCACCAGAAGAAACTTTCTTTGAGGAAAAAACCCTAACTCATTCTGTGTACACACAGAAAGTTAATTCACTTTCACAAGAAAAAAAAAATTAGTTCCAGTAAAGCTTTGAAAAGCACTTTCCAAGTGGTGAACCTCATCAGAAATGGCCTTCTGTCCCCTGTATGGGATTTACAAAATTCTTAGAGTGAACAGCATTAATCAAGGTCACTATTCGATAGAAGACAATAGAAGCTTTGGGAAAAGATCTTTAAACCTCTGTAGAAAAAGACTACATGGAAATAACTGATAAACTGGTATTGATTTTCACATATTGCCCTTGTCAAAAGGATTTATTGATGTGTCAATGCATGTTGTGGCAAGGATCATAGGAGGATAGCTTTAAAGGATTTATGGTGAATCTATCGTCTTTAATACACTCTGTGGTAAATAACTAACAAGTACCGTGTATATCGATTCTTGTCATGTGGTCAATGGAATCTTTAGCCCACTAATTGTTAGTATTGATGAACAGTTCATGATCTAAATGAGCAGCAGGACATCATTCCTAACCAGCATCACTCCAAACACACTTTTCTTCACCATTTACCCCCCACAGCTTATTTGCAGAAGTATATGTCAGGACTCTGACTTACTAAGTTTAGGTAGAGTTTGTGGAGACTTTTAGTGTTCAGATCCCGAACAACTACCCTGTAGCAGTTCCACACACCCTTAAGCATCTTCAACTGGGTTTAAAATAGTCACAGGAGAGTTAACTGTGGTTGCAACTTTCATCTGGATTATTTCACATTAGGACCTCTAAGTGGGCATTTTACTCCAAATTCAGACACCTCTCTGTATTATCAGAAGTTTATTATTTTCAGCTCTCAAGGAATTAAACATTTAGATACACGTAGGTACATAGATCAGCATCTGATCTGACGTCTGCAAAGATTTTTGGGAGAAAAGTATTATTATTGGGTTTGTATAGGTATGGACTCATTCCTGGCAGCTGAATGTCTCAGCCATGACTTTTATTATCCACAGAGAAAGAAATAAACAGTTAAATAGTCATAAAAAGATTTATCAAATTTACTACTAGTGTAAAACTAATATGCAGAACTAATGTAGCTTGTTAATTAATTATTAGGTAAACAATAAGTAGAATATCCATTCATACTTACAAAGAACTAGATAAACACAGTGTGTGCATGCAGAGAATTATTGATTCATTCCATTAGCTTTACATCTTACACTGAGTAATAAATACAGTTTACAATAGTTTTGAATGTCTACCAAGTACCTCAGAGACTCATTTGCCTGTCTCTCAGCATCTTAGACACAGGAAAAAACAATCCCAAAAGAAAACCAAACACCCTAAACCAAAACAGACAGAAAAGAAAGCAAGCTCTAAAGCTTCAAAATTGGTTTTCAGTACACCACTTTTTCCTTAAAAGTTTGAAAAGAAGAGAAAAGCTTAACAGAAAAGAAAGCTTAACAGTGTCAGATTAATTTGTGCCAAAGACAGAAGTATACATTAAAAACTGAAGATCCATAAGACCAAAATCAGGGGTTTCTCTTTTACTTATTTATCCAAACCAATCTGTAGAAGGACAGCTAGAGATTTCAACCTTGAGTTTAAACACTGATAGTTCATACTGGACATTTAACATCATCTTCTTTGGGTTGATTTTTTGGGTTTGTTTGGTTTTTTTTGTTGGTTTGGTTGGGTTTGGTTTGGGTTTGGTTTTTTTGAAGCTTTTAATTGTCTTTGCGTGTTTCTACAGCAATGTTTGAAAGCCCCTTTAAAAAGTGCTTTTGCCAAGGTGAAGAAGGTTGACAGCAGTAAAACATAGTCATGGTGTCTAGCCTATTTTAAGGAGGGTTGGCTTGAGATGGCACTTCTTTTCACACCAGACCTATACTAACCAGTCATCATTAAATAACTAGAGAAAAACCTCAAATCTTTCTAAGTAAGTATTTATCAGTTCAAAGCATGGAGCCAACCTGGTACTCGTATATACATAAAATGTACAGTCAGAGAAACTGCTTCTAGCACATAGAACAAATGTTAAATTAACTAATTTTTAGCAACATGCTTTCAAGTTAAATCTGTAAAAAAGAACCTTCATTATAAGCTAGCTACGGGCCTCATTTCTTATCCTTATAAAATCTTACCATTATATTATAAATTTATCTTTTTTTCTACATTCAGGTCATCTGCCTTAGAAGCAGTGGGTATGATTATAGCATACAACCTGACTGTCTCATATTTAGGATAAAAACATAAGCAGAAGGGCAGTAAAGTGTGTTCTTAAATCTTTCCAGCATCTATTAATCCAAAGTCTCCTTTCACAAACAGTAAGTTACCTCAAAAAGTTATCCTAGGTGTCATTTCAGAAACAAAAAGCTACCACACACACTAACCTACTGAGCACAGGTTTAGATCTGAAAAAATAATTTTTTAACTTCTTTAGTCAAATTGTATTATTTAATTCATATAGTACTTTCATTAAGATGCAGCAGTCCTTCTCACATCATAATATATGAGGAAAATTGGAAGTTATTAATGAAATACACTATGAAGGGTAATCTGATTAATAGGTCCTGTTTTGTGGGGTTAGAAGGGTGACCAATTATTGGCATTGTTCTTTACAACCTCCTGATGAGATTAATAATAAAATACCACATGAGACTTCATCATCTACTGCTCTATTCAATATTTAGCTGGTAATTTAGCTTCATTTGAATATGACTTTCAGCAGCTCCTTAGACAGCCAAAGGTTATAACTACACAACCTAGGCACCCATTGCAGGCAGGGATGTGTATCCTATGTGAGAAACAGGAAAGGAACTAGTTAAAGTGCAGAAAAGGCAGTACAGAGCAAGGAGGTAAGTATCCTGCATCTAAGACATAGCACCCAAGCGTGTAAAAAACAGTAAAAAAGCCCCAGCCTTGACAAACAGAAGTGTAGTGAGAAAAGTCAGAATGATATATGACCTTTTCCTCAGATTTCTATCATTATACCAGTTGTATAAGGTAACCTAGAAAAATATAACACGTTTTTAAAAAAGCATAAACTGAAAAAAAGGAAGTTGCAACAAGAGATACTTACAAGCAATGCAAAAGAAAAGGTTCTAATTAAGAAAGATTGAGAGGCTCTTTGATACTCAAATTCTCTGTTAATTGTGATTTTTCACTCTTTGAAGAAGTTATTTTCTTCTTCATCTTGTTGCACTCCACCAGAGTGATGTTTAGCCCTATGAGACGGAATATCAAAGTGGAGGCTGAAAGGTGAAGATTAGTGGTATAATGCTGATGAAGGGTAGCAAGGGTTGGAAAACAGGCTTAAACCTGGTAATATCCCTGCTGCACTCCATGAGAGCCAAAGGCTACCTCAGAAGGATTGGTTTATCCATCTCTATTTTACATGTCTCCAATTTCATTAATAATCTGTAAATTTTAATATGCACAGTTGTACAATATTTTAAAGAATGATAAAGGGATTGAACTGCAAATACTTTGATAAAATACAGTTGGCAATGGTGCATATGGTGTTTGCTGAGGACATCGCCCAGGCTGATCAGAGAAGAGGCACCAAAGCTCCACCATGAGATATTTTATGTTTTCAGTAACTACCAGCACTGTCACTACAGGCTGATCTGCAAGCATCTCCTGTGTCCAATTATCACTACCCATTTTGGTAAATGACAAGCTATCAGGACAAATCTGTCTTCTAGACTCCTTCTGGGTATTTAAACATAGCACATTTCCCCGTTAGAAGCTAAATCTGTGGGCATAAGCACTATAAAAGCAGTTTGCAGAACTTATGACAAGACTGCCTTTCTTCTTTTGAAGAAACCAAAAGCCTTTTTAGGGCTTGAGTACAGTTTCCCTCTCTCTCCTTTTTTTTTTTTTAAAATACAGAAATTGTTTGATCCCTTCTATACCACTTCAGGTCACAGAATGAAAGCAGGACTTCAGAGGAATCAGGTGAATCCAGTCACTTTCAAAGTTATTGTAATTTGCAGCAATAAGTGGGATTCTATCTAAATACAATTCATTTCCCCTGTGAAACAGCCCAATGCTATATCCAACTCTCTTCAAACTACACTGTATGATGAAGTGTAACTACTCTTAGCTTGCACAACTTGGGCTCAGCTTCATATTAGTTTCTTCAGGTATGTCTGTGAAGGCTTTCATAGATCTGATAGAGAAGAAACAGCAGATTTCCCAAAGAATCCCAAACTCTGGGTGCTTTCCTTTGGAAATGCCATCTTTACAGGATAGAGGATGTTTTCCTCTGCAGAAGCACAGATATTCTCCATTCACTCCCATTCTTACCCAGGAGAAAAGGGAAGTGATAGTATAAGACGCACCTTCTTAAATACTTCCCACTGATGGCAAATACCTGTTTTTAAACATTCCCAGTTTCACTGTTTTCTCCACATTTTAAACAATTTTTACCTGTAACCTGCAATGCATTCATCATTAACAGGTGCATGAAACTCAAGTGTGCAATTGATCTTACTCCAGGCACTGGAACTCACTGCCCTGAGTTGGCTGGTAGGAGCTGTAAGGCTGGTCCCAGGAGCTCTCTCACTGCTGCTTTATGCAGTAGCCATGCTGGAGCAAAGGAGGAAATTTCTATACAATCTGACTCTTCTCAGTATGTCTTGGTTACATCCTCTTATATCATCCTCCTACATCCCAACTAACAGCTCACAGAATGCTAGCTGCATCCTAGAAAGAGTCCCCGTTTGTTTCACTGCCATGTGAGAAGCTACCTGAGCAAGCCTTCCCTGCAAACACCAAGGCAAATATCTCAGCTACGTTCTCATCAAAACTATCGAGAAAGGGCTCATTTCACAGTCAGAGTTCAGTTTCATCAAGGATTTTGCTCTGTAAATACAGTCAAGAGACTCCAGTCAAAGGCAGAGCTCTAACCATCACTACAACACAGAAAAGCTGCAAATTAAGCTACCAAATTTACTCAGGAGGCCACAGAATATCCCCAAAAGAGCATAAAAGTATCTGAAAGCCATTAATCCCCACAACCTCTGGGATGCCAAGTTCTATGCCATTTCTTCTTAGATACCCAAGCAGATTGCAATGTTTATTTTGCTTGAAATATGATTCCAACTGTTTTCAACTTGAAAATATTTTCCAAAAACCTCTGCCCTTGCCAGGAGCAAGTGTTTCAGTGCCTGTCAGGATTGGGGCTCAGTGCTCAACTCCTCTCACTCTCTGGTGCTTCCTCCGTGAAATGGGGAGTTACTGCTTCTTCCCAGCCCTGTTAACCTTGTTTATTTAGATAGAAAACTTGTTGGGAGAGGAACTGTCTCTCACCATATGTACGTAGAGTACTCCGAACAATCAGGCCTTTCCCTCTTCAGGCACTATCAACATTTAAGTAAGAAAGCCAAGTGATGATAATTCTTAGAGAAAAATGCAGGGAAAAGAACCTAAAAATCACCAGAATTGACATAAAAATCTCCAGCAGATGGGGGCCTAGCACTCCCTGAGGGCCCTGCTTATGTGAAGACCAGTTACTTGTAAACATTTATAAATTCTGGCAAATATGTACAGACTTTTGCAGAAGTAATTGCATTCCCCTCCTCTTGCATCAGAGGCAGCTGGTGCCATCTGAGATATACCCTGCTCCTCCACCATATCTACACATGCATATACATGTGTAAAAGGAGTTCTTGTATCTGTCAATGTGTTGAGGGTCAAAGAAAAACCCTCATGTAAAGATGGTTCTAAGAATCACTTTTTTTAATGGAAGACACACAAAGCAAGAATTGCAGTTGGATCACTCAAATTACCTCAGATCTCCCAGCCAAGGTCAGTCATAATGGTAGGTGCATTTAAACCTGAAGTTTGCCTGACAAAATAATGAAAATTGGTTTTCCAAAATAAAAATGACAAGTTATAATGTCCCACTCAACTGTTTCAAGTCATAAGTCATTTATATTTATAAAAGACAGTGGCCACTGAATACTGTAATAAAGTAACAAGAATCAGATTCAAATTATCAGAGATTGCAATAAAATCAAATAGCAAATATAATTCTGCCACACTGAAAATTAAAGATTACAGAAAGAGAATGATTGAAATTCTCTTCATTGATAACAACACTCACTAAATAAAATCAGTCCTTTAAACCCCGTATGACAACCACACTAGCAAAAGGGACACCCAACAGGAGCACAGCCACAATACACAAAAGCCAAAGAAATCCAACTGGAATGAAACACTCAGTTCCTGTTTGCTGTTGTGGATGTACCCTGTCCAGAGAGAAATCTGTGGCAGTAGGTTTTTCATTGGGGAAGATGCACTGAATAACTGCCCAGATAAATATGTCCTACCTGTAATGTCAGGCTGTGATGAGAGCATGCTGACAGCCTATTTTGAGAGAATACAGATGGTGCACTAAACTCACTGTATAAGCTGAGAACAAAACCTCTGCCTCCTTGTATCTGAGAACATTAATATATAATAAGGACAGTGGATAAAAGCAGCCAAGCAGTTTCCTTACACTACCTAGTGGGGTCAGTCTGCAGGCTTTGAATTCCTGTCTGAGGTGCCCAGAGAAGCCCTCAGCAGTTTGCAGGGCTGCCCCATGAAGGTGGGCTGGCAGTCCCTTGATCACAGAGATGCTGCCAGGCACAGAGATCTCCTGATAGAGCACACCAAAGTCTCATCACTCTCCAGCATTGTTAAAAACAAACTTTCCAACACCCATCTCTTGATTTCATACATTCATCAGCCCCACTCCTGCAGGTATGCTGTCAGCACAGCACAAAACAACTCATCAGAACAACAGGTTGTTATTTCCATGTTTGCTTTCCTAGTCCTTGCAGTGCACTGGAGGCTGATGAGGGTTTGCCAAAGCATTAACTGTGATCTGGAAAGAAGCATCTTGATTAGAGAGGCACTGAAGAGCAGTGACAGCCATTGTATGACTCTAGAGTGCTGAAGTGTGAAGCCTGATGGCTGTTACCTCTTTTCCCACCAAGATGAAGAGGAAACTCACTTGGTGCTTCTAAAGTACAGTTTTGCTTAATTACTCTGTCTGATCACTTTAAAGCACTATTTGCACACAAACATTGTGGAAGCTAACTGTATGAGAACAAGCTAGCTGATAAAGACAGCTATACAAGTCGGTCTGAATCCCTTTCAAGACGGAAGTAGTTATTTCCAGTGTGCACTTGCAGCCCAGAAAGCCAACTGTATCCTGGGCTGCATCAAGAGAAGTGTGGCCAGCAGGTCAAGGGAGGTGATTCTCCCCATCTACTCCACTCTTGTGAGACCCCACCTGGAGTACTGCGTCCAGTTCTGGAGCCCCCATTACAAGAAAGATATGGACGTGCTGGAACATGTCCAGAGAAGGGCCACGAGGATGATCAGAGGGCTGGAGCACCTCTCCTATGAGGACAGGCTGAGAGATTTGGGATTATTCATTCTGGAGAAGAGTCTGTGTACTTGCCCCATGTCTGGGTCTAACACAGAGTGTCCAGATTTCAGGCTTTGCATGAAATTCAGCTGTGCCTTGGACTGCTCAGAGAGCAGCCCCTCCATCCCTGGGAGACACCAATCCCCTTAAAGCCAGGGAGAGCTCCTAGTGCCGTCCCACTTTGGGTCCAGATTGCTCTGGTGAGACTCCCTTTCAAAAATGTAGGCAATGCAGCTGTAAATAAAGTGTGCTAAAATTTGCAGGCAACTCTTGGGTGTTAACCTACCAAGAATGAGCTGCTGGAGTGGGAAGGCAGCAGAGGAGAGGGAGCACAGGGAGACAAACAACCAATACCCCTTGAGGAAAGGGGGCTGTTGGAGCAGGAGGTGAGGGCTGCTTTCCTGGAAAAGATGTAACTGCCTGAGTGGGTGGTTTGAGCAGCTCTAGTGCTGAACCATGAAGAATGTAGCACATGAGAAGTGCAGTAAGAGTGGGAAGAAAAGGCCTGAGGGGGAGTAAAGGTATGAAGGATGGTGTAAGAAGCAAGGGAAGGGCCATGAGGGCAGGGGTAGCTGGAGCAGGGAAAACTGCCAGGAATCATGCTGATTTTATAAGCAGTCTATAGTTCATAGTTACAGGCTGTTCTTCTACAGGCAGTCAGTGATGGTGGTTGGAAAGTCTGTGCTCCACCTATACAGTAAACAGAACTCTTGAATGGAATCACCTATAACTTATATAATTTGTTTACTGTGTAATAGTTGTCTCCAGGATGCTACTTAGACCAGAAACTATTTCTTCTAATGTGGGTGATTCTTGGAGTTTGCTTTCTGGACTACAAATGCATTCTGCTTGGGGTCCAGAGGATTGCTCTCTCCCTTCTCCCCACCTTTGCTTACTACTCCAAGACAAGCCAGTATAAGTGATTTTAGAAAATGAGGAAATTATATAGGAGCCAATATCACATTACATTTACATTTTAAGGAGCTTTAGGAGAGGTATACAAGAGTATTGTTTGTCTCAGCTTGTTCTGCTTAGGAAGGCTTAGAATAACACTGCAAATGACATGTCTACTCTGATAAAACGCTAGAGGGCTTGGATGCCACCTCGCACTTCAGCAGAACAGTAAATACAAAGAGCCCTACTATGGGAATATGAATATTCACTAGCAACAGAGGGAGGTGAATTGTTATGCAAGTGGCAATATCCACTGCATACACTAAAATTCCTCTTGCTTCACCCTAACGCACAATGTTTCTCCGCTTTTTGATGGATATATCCAAATATGCTTTGTGCCTTTAGCATTTTTATGAAGTCTGACATGAACTGACATAGTTTTAAAAAATCTCTGAATATCACACTATTTGTAATCTATTACATTAATCAGCTTGTTATAAACAGCTAAGAGAAGACCGTTTTCTACAAGCTTAAATACTTTGCAGAAAGTAATAGATGAGTTAAATACAAATACGAAAGGTCAGTAAGGTATAAAGTTTTATATGTGAACTACAAAACTGATGTAATTTTAAACTGACTTAGTACTATCCTAAGTCTGATTGCTTGAACGTCTCAATCATAACATTTGTTGAAGTATCTTACAGTATTAAAGGTCAGAAAATGGGGTTAGAAATTATCTGAAAAATGTGTAACAGAGATCCATATCCACTCAGCTTTGATACTCAGCACAGCTATTACCTCCAGGAAGAATTTCAATGAAACAGCAACAAAATCCTCCACTAGTGATCTGCTAGAAAAGTGTCCACAAAAAGACAGTTGGACATAGTAGGAAAGCCAAATTTGGTTTCAGCCTATGATCATTGGATGGACTTTACAAACAAATAAACCACTGAGAATGGACTAATGGAAGGGAATAATCTGGCCAGAGGAAGTAATATAGAAAAAAAACAAACACCAAAACAAACCCCTTACTAAAATGCATTATATTATTAACTGTTACCACATAGTATGACAAGGCAAATAAGGAATAATTTAACCAAAGCATTTAGCCATTTCTCCTGCTTGCAAATGTCTGCAAATAGGCTCCTATTATTATCATTATTATTCTTCAGAGTTGCTCAATGAACAGTGTATTGAACACAGCTCATATAATGTTTGCAACCGTACACATAGCATATTCCTTAGATAACTCATTAGATGTAGTTCAGCACTTGCACTGTAGAACTGGCTGGATAACGCAGGATAAAGTTTATGTTCCCTGACTGGCTAATATAAGCTTATAAACAATTTCCATCTACAAGTTGCAAAAATAATTTTGTTTAATTTAATCTTGACTCTGCCTCCAACAATGGATTTTTACAAATCTTCACTTCAATGATTCCTCAGCAACAGAATTTTTCACTGAAAATAATGACAACGTCTACATTTGAAAAGAAAAGCCTACAAGTACATTGTAGTGGACTTTAACCTCTTTACATTTAAGTTAGCAATAAAAATAAGTCTCAAGAAGAGGCTTCAAGTGTTTTTTTGTTGTGTTAGGAGAGAACAATGAAAAACATTAAATGCATTGAGCCCCAAAAGCCACTTATGTTCCATGTTCTGCACACAGTAGCAAAGCATTCAGAAGTGAGGCAGATAATATCCTACAGAGATGCATTAGAATACTTCTCAATTTAAATTTCTCAAGATCTCCATTACAGCAATAAAGCTCACCCCAGTAATTTTACCCTTCTGAATAGGCTGAACATTAACTAAATCAGAATCAAACTACTGTGTGAAGCTTAGAAAATAAAAAAGAGATAAAACAAAGCTGCTGTGCAAAAGCAACTTCCAATAACAAACATAACTTTTCTGTTATCCTTTCCCAAAACCATGACTCGAACAAAGAGAAAATTAATACTTGAGGCTTAATTAATTAAATCACTGTGTTTTTCACCTGTTGCTTCAGTATGATCAGTACTATAGTGGCTACAAAGCAACTATCATTCGAGTGAAGAGGACTGCTGTCCATGACATTGTGATATATCAATACAGAATACTGAAATTTGATTAGTTCTTCATGTACTCATTTCATTGACATGCTTGTAATAATGGACATCTTTCTTAAAACTCCCAGCCCATTTTTACTGAGATACTACTGTTCCCATGAAAAATAAAAATGTTGATTTTAGACCTAAATTCTGAATTTGAGAATTACTTTGTTGGGAATATATCACAGCAGATGACACTGCCTATGGATAATCCATAGGGAGAGGAATCTTTACTTGCTAGTCCTATTTGGACCTGGGTAAACCTTATTGATATGCCACAATCCACGGCAGTAACCATGGATTTGGGCCATGACCACACCTATTAAATGCATATGGATATGTTTTTAACAGAATAAAATGTTAACTTCTTTCTGCAGATGAATTAGCATTTATTAGATCTGTTTCAGACACATTATCCTGGGGAAGTTGGCATCACATGGTTTAGACAGGTTTACTCTTCGCTGGGTAAGGAACTGGCTGGTAAGGGTTGAGCCCAGAGAGCAGTGGTCAATGGGGTTCATCCTAGTTGGCAGCCAGTCACCAGTGGTGTTCCCCAGGGCTCAGTGTTGGGGCAGCTCAGTTCAATGTCTTTATCAATGATCTGGATGAGGGGATCAAGTGCACCCTCAGTAAGTTTGCAGATGACACCAAGATAGGAGGGAGAGTCAATCTGCTTGAGGGTAGGGAGGCTCTGCAAAGGGACCTGGATAGGCTGAATCAGTGGGCTGAGGCCAATGGGATGAGTTTCAAGAAGGCCAAGTGCCGGGTCCTACACTTTGGTCACAATAACCCCATGCAAAATTATAGTCTTGGGGCAGAGTGGTTGGATTGCTGCCTGGCTGAGAATGACCTGGGGGTGTTGGTTGATAGTCGACTGAACATGAGCCAGCAGTGTGCCCAGGTGGCCAAGAAGGCTAACAGCATCTTGGCCTGTTTCAAAAATAGTGTGACCAGTAGGACCAGTAAAGTGATTATCCCCCTATATCCAGCACTGGTGAGGCCACGGCTAGAATACTGTGTTCAGTTTTGGGCCTCTCAGTACAAGAAGGGCATAGAGGCATTAGAGCGTGTCCAGAGAAGGGCAACGAGGCTAGTGAGGGGTCTGGAGCACAAGTCTTATGAGAAGCAGCTGAGGGAACTGGGGTTGTTTAGTCTGGAGAAGAGGAGACTCAGGGGTGACCTTATTGCTCTCTACAACTACCTGAAAGGAGGTTGTAGCAAGATGAGGGTAGGTCTCTTCTCCAGGGTTAACAGTGAGAGGATGAGAGGAAATGGATTCAAGTTGCACCAGGGGAGTTTTAGATTAGATATAAGGAAGAGTTTCTTTACTGAAAGGGTTGTTAAGTCTTGGAATAGGCTGCCCAGGGCTGTGGTGGAGTCACCGTCCCTAGAGGTGTTTAAGAAATATTCAGACGCTCTACTTAGGGACATAGTTTAGTGGTATGTTAGTGATAGGTGTGGTTGGACTTGATGATCTTGATGGTCTCTTCCAACCTTAATGATTCTGTGATTCAGTAAAAAGAAACCTTCACAGACTTTCAAGAGTCAAGCCATTTCACAAATTTTAGAAACAAGTATTCTGACACTTATTTTACAATTTGCAATTTGGTGGCTTCCATATTGGAATGGTAAAGCAGCACAGCCAGAAAAAGAGAGCAGAACTGTGCTACAATCAGTGATGTTACTTTTTTTTTTTACAAGCTCACTTTTTCTATATTCTAATTCTCTCATATTTTCCATAAGAGGTCTATACTAAGCAAATAAAACCAGAAGTAAACTTGGATAGTATTTTAGAAAATGGCACAGTAGCTTCTCTTCATTACACTTTTACTTCTAGAGAAACTGCCAAGCCCTTTGGACAGTAGAGCTACTCTTCCTCTCTTTACTTCTGTTATGTTTTTTGTTTGGTTGGTTTTGGTTTTGTCTACACACACACATATATGACCCAGTATGCAGAAACACACCAGGCTGGAGGTGAGGAAATTGCTCCCAGTGTGCCTATGGCCAACTTTCTGTTGGCAAAAAGGCTTGTTTGTGTATTATGGTCAGTCATTATCTTCCCAGCCAGGAAGTTTTTTTTTTATTTTTTTTTTTTGGTAACTGTCAAGATCAGGCTGCAATATTTCGAAGGAAATTACTTGATAAACATTACGAACATTTTCCCAGGTTTGTGGCTACCAGACTATTGTTCAATATGGGGTTTTTTTACCCAATTGAAATAACACATGCATCTTAATGAAATGAAAAAGGCTCAATTTGACAGAGTTACACTAAACAAATTCTGTTCACTGTTTAAGTACGCAGACAATTATTCTCTGACATTTTATGTCTTCTCTGTGCTAGGCATTTTGTTATAAACTCCTCAGAATGTGCAACACGAAATGCATTTTTAGACATGAAAATCATTACACTCTGGGAAACAAAGGTCCTATCCTATAAGTTAACATGACCAGATCCACTAAATGACTTAAATGTTGATAGAAAAATTCAAGCAATAGAACTGTGAAGTGTTATTTTTAAAAATACCCCTGAATTCCTCAGTTAACCACACTCCCTTGGTGTATCCATCTATATATGAACTGCTTCTCTAAATTCCTTGTAGTCACTGGTGATAAAGAGATGCTCTGAGGTTGCAATTAATCTCATGTATTTTAAATGTCCACATTGGAAGGAGATAACTTTTTTCCTATGTAAACATGTTTCCTTCAAGTGATTATAAATGTAGCCTACAAATGTGACTCAGAGGTAGTCACCCACATTTGGTCAGGTGCATCCCATCCCTCAAACTTGCAGAAGTCTCCTCTTCTGCACATAATCAGAACTGTGGACAGGGTACTGGGAATAGGGCTAGATGCCAGATTTCCCTGCTTCCAGGTGAGTCTTCTATTCCCTGATCTGTGGTCTCAAGTCCTTTCTCCAACCCCATCCTGCCTGGTAAGCATGGACATGCCTCTCTGGGTCCATTTGCCCACCATAAACCAGAAAGCTGAAGAACCTCTTCACCACCAGCATTTTATGCAGAGATAAGTAAGTATATTGGGGCCAGAAAGGAATATGTGGCTACTCCAGAAAGCAGTCAAGCTGACAGTCCCAAACTGAGGTGAGTCTTCCCCTGCAGTCCAAGGCAGAGGCAGGATTTACAGGTCCTAGTTTTTCTCCTGTATTATCTGGTGGCTATGCTGGCAGGTTCCCTGCACAATGTTCTCTGGTTGTTGCAAATCTCATTTTGAGAGTGTGGTTAAGCACCACAAGTGAGCCTTTCCAACAGTTCCTCATGTCAAAACGAGCAGCCTCTTGACTTCCCTCCCTTTCTACCTCATCCTCTCCTGGCCCTCCACCTCCCACATTTGAGCTCATCTGACTCTTCTGTGGGCCAGGTCAGGTCATTCACCTGGCAAAACACTGGGGGGATTTGCCTTTTGGTTTGCTGGTGTAGCTTTCTGCTTCTTTAGCAAGCTGACTCAGTTCACTGAAGGGCTGAAGACATACGTTGCAACTACAAGACAGCACAGTTGGAGGGAGACCACCTTGACAAGAATGAGCAGCTTATGTGATTGTTGACCAAACAGCCCAGTTGGCAGTGCCCCAAGTCAGCACCATCATTGAGTACTCCCTCATTCTTTCACACACACACCCAGTCCCAAACTCGGTCCCCTCTCTCCACACTTGGCACCACAAAGACACTGCACAACCATCACAGTGAGTTGAACTGTTTGGGCCACTTTTTAACCCAGTTCTGTGAGCTGATTCCAGCCAAAACCAAAATCCATCCTATTTGTAAGAGACAATGATTTCACAGAGAAGGATTAGAGTTAAATGGATGTTAAACAGAGTTAAGGGTGACAGAGCACTGGAACAGGCTGCCCAGGAGAGTTGTGGAGTCTCCTTCTCTGGAGACATTCAAGAGCTGCCTGGACGCATTCCTGTGTGACCTCATCTAGGTGATCCTGATCTGGCAGGGGGCTTGGACTAGATGATCTTTCTAGGTCCCTTCCAACCCCTGACATACTGTGATACTGTGACATAACCTCAAACTGGGGTTAGAGAGTGAACCATTTGCTCTAGATCTGAAGCTGCAGTCCCAAGTGAGACAGAAGAAAAGGGAGCATCACTGTGCCTCCCTCCCAGCTGTCTCCCACAAAGAAGGAGGAATGATGGCGATGCTCAATGCTAGGTAGGATTGAGCTCAAAATAACATTACCTAACCTGGCCCATTCTGGCATATTTTCCCGTCTCTACCTCTAGAAACCAAAAGATAATCTCCAATAATTACATACAGTTAGCATGGGAAATTACATACTTCTTGGCAGAGCAAGTACCCTGGAAAATTACACTGGATTTTATTTCACAGAAATGTGCCATCCACAGACTTGTTAAAATTCAGCTGAACTGTAACTAGCTCTTGCATTAGCACTTAGGAGCAGACTTTTCAGGAAAGCATCCCGAAACAGAGAAGAATATTACATGCAATTTCAAATGTTAAAAAACATGGTTGAATTCAAAAAACTGTGCTGATAAATATATATTTGTGTTATGTCATAATTCTGAAATGGGAAGAATTATGTTGCTTTGAATGAAATATTGTCACCTCAGCATTCTTGGATGATTTATTTCAGATTATTACAGACTACTTACACTCTTCTTTACTGTTATTTTTTTAATCTAGAGAAAAATATATTTTTAGATATATTTGTGAAAGGGTATATACATAAATATACACATATGCATACATATATATTGTGTATGTTGTACTGTTCAATCAAAACCTGAAAATGTAGTTCTTTGGACTCTTAACTATTTTTAGTTGTACCAACTGTAAAGGTTCAGTTTTCTGGATGAAAATTAAACACTTAATTCACACACTCATATCGCATACACAATTATTAGAAAACATAACATGTTTGAAAGTTTACTCAAATAAGGAGACTACTTTGGATTTAGATGTAAACAACCATCGTAGCTTTTATTCTGTTTTAAAATATTTTTAAAGCTACATTGTTAGCTGCAGTTGTTGATATAATGCTCTGAGTATATCAAGTTTCTCATCCTCCACTGAAGACTGAAATAGTTTCCAACTGGGAATTCTTCCGTGGGATAGTAGCTTTTATTTCTTAAAGGGTGTGGTAAAATCAACAATAAAAAAAAAAATTTCCTTGTTTACAAATTTGTATTGATGTGAGATTTCATTGGAGCCCTGGGAAATTCCCAGGGAATCTGTATGTTTTGGCAAGTCTCTGACTATCACAGGAAAGCCTGGGCAGATTTATAATGCAAAATTTTGCACATTTTCTCCGGCAGTGAACACAGAATTTAAGCATTCTCTATAATCACAGAATTCATAAAGAGAAAAATTAAAAACAATTAAGGGAAATTCCTTTAAAAGTATAAAATAAACTAAAATTGCTTTGTATTAGACACAAAAAACCCCAAATTAGTCTTCTCTTTACCCCAGTTGCTTTACCTCAAATCGTTCCCTGATCTGGAAAGTTACAAAAATGTTTCTTCTGGCATAAGGAAAGAAAGTCAGGGTGGGCAACAGGGATAAGCCCAAAGAAGAAAGTCACCATCTTCAGTGACAGCAGAGGCTTACGCCTGCTAACAGTGTTTCTTGGGAACTGCAGCTTCTTCCTGCAATTTGAGCTTCGCAAGCACTAATTTTGTACATTATGAGTCACAGAGATGAAAAGTGTGGGCACTGCTCTGTAGCAAAGAGCATGCAGTGGAGCCAGCATTTTATTCTGCCTAACTTACCCTATATCCTGGGAATTAAACATAAGGGGGGGGGGGAGAGAGTATCCCAAAATCAGAATTTGGAAAGACACAGGCTGCTCATGCAGAGAAAAAGGAAGGTGAGAACTGGCTGGCATATTACAGCCAGAAGCTTGAAGATGTAAATCTTTGTGTGGCTAAATGAGTTTAGGTGCAAACTATTGCAGTTTCTTGGCTTGGCTTAAAAAAGCAGTGAGCTGATGGATGAAAAATCATAACAAAGGATGACAAAAGAAACAGACAAAAACAAATAAAAAGCTCAAAGGAAACTACAGGTGGAATAGACAAGGAGAGAAAAAGCAGGGAAGGAGGTGATTTGAGGGTGGGGCTAGAAATGCGTTAGAGGAAGCTAATAAAATAGTAACAATTGCTGTCACGGATTCTTTCTCAGAAATAATTTGCCAAATCAATGGAAGATAATTTCTGTTAACAAAAAAAAAAAAGGAAATGTAGATACTAGTCTCCATCTCCCACATTTGAAAGAAAAATAAAATGACTAGCAGAGGAGAAAGTCAAAGCAGGTAGGGAGGAAGAACACTATCCCTAGGTGACAGAAAGTAATCAGCTGAAAGAAGTCCTTGCCAGAAATACAAGATGGCAAACTCAAATACCTACAGTCACGGAAAAAAAATTGGGAATATACTCCATGACACGACTATCACAAAGATACAAACTATTTCTGTAGAACCTTATCTACAGCTTTGAAAACTTTTCCACCTAGTACATAACTTACAGTCATGCCTTGTGAGACAAAGTTTAGCAGTACACACTTACTTCCAGTAATATTCTAGCCCCTTCCTAAATAATCTTTGCCTCATTCCAGTAAAAATTTGTGTTACTGATGACTCCTTCTCACTTTCTCAAGCAACTCTAGACTAAGCATTGTGCACCTTTGTAAAAATCCATATACACTTAAGTAATAGCAGAGACAATGGAGCAAGTGATCTTTTAGTCTCTAGGAAAAAGTAGATTCCAGTTGCTGTTTGTTTCATACTGAGAGTTGGAAGTTGGTCTTCCTGGAGCACCATCTGAAGTTCACCCAAAATGCAAAAGGATACTCAAAAACTATGTGAGAAAAACAGATTTTGTAAAGTAGAAATAACCTCCTAACTTGCTTAGTCCAATGTTCAGGCTGCAGCCAATGCTGGTTGTGATTCCCTGAATGGTCATCCTTAAATAAGAGAATTGTATCTTGTAATTACTTGTATCAAGAGCCAATGCTCTGAAATAGTATACTAATACAAAAGTGGACTGAACCCTTTTCTAGCCATCCCGGGGGAAAATAATGAAATAAATCAGACATTTCATTTTGAGATAAACTTGGCCAAACTTTCTGAAACTAGACCAAAATAACCCTTGAAAACAGAGTATTTCCTTAGCAGGACTGCTTTATAATACTGATGAATTGGTATTTGTTAGACAAAAATAGCCTATATGTGAGAGACAGAGAGAGGGACTAATTTCCCCTCGCCCCTTGTTATCCATTTCTAGATCTAGAGCCACTGCAAGCACAGCATCTCCTGTGTGCTCCTAAACCTTCCTGACTCCATACAGGATATCCACCCCAAGGCAGCCTGCTTTCCTAAAACAAACCATTTCAATATTCTTGGATTTCTTTTATCTGCTTATAAAATGCCTTCTTTGCAAACAATGTACTCTCCCAAGGCAGGGACACTGGCATCTCCTTGGTCCCAGAAAAAGACATGCAGAAACTTACCTTTAAGCAAACACCAAACTATTCAAGTAAGGCTGAAAAGGAAAGACTAGAGATGTACATATAAACCTCGAATTTAGTTTATCTCTTGCTCTGATTTGCCTGCATGAGAAGCCTCTGTTTCCTCTTCACAGGGAACTGTACTCCTAAATTTGGTGCTTAAAATTAAGTAGTGTGAGCATCCTTGTAGCCATCAAGCCACTGCACTGTTACTCCTCCAATCAGTTTAAACTTCTCATCTCTTACAGAGTTATCTGTTTTGCCCAAGACCACTTTGCCAGCCCTCTTCTTAGTCTCCTGGAGAAGTTTCAAGTAGGATCTTGAAAAGTACACTTATTCAAGTACCAGGACAAACTTCCACACTGGGATAAACTGCAACTAATCACTTAATGTTCCCAGATGGATTACGAGAATTAAATAGTTAAGGTTTTCATAGCATTTTAAACATATCTATGGCACTACAGCACTGCACAGAACACCACAGACATGCCTTCTCCAGTAAAAAGCAATCATGCTGCATGTTTACAAGAAGTCCCCACAAGGCATTTCTCTCATCTTTCTATTTTAATGTATTCAGCATCTCCAATAACACTGCAAGGCAACACCTCCTTTCTGGATGTAGGGGGGGGGGGAAAGCCAAGAGGAAAAAACAGGTTTGGACATCTGCAGTCATACCTACAGCTTTGAACAGTTTAGTGACTAATTATCTTCTCTGTATCTAAGGTGAGGTATGCTGGATATGGCTGATGAAATGCCATTTGTAGAAAGGCTAAAATATGGAACAGAATCAACTGTATTTTGCCCTGTTCCTATATATTTCAGTAGTGTAAATGCAAGGAAAAATATAATTCAAGGTACATGATTATTGTACTCTCTTCATCTGCTTGAAAAAGGTTTTTGACAGATTACCTGAGCTATGTGAGTCTATTGAAAATATAAAGTCTTAAAGTTTCTATCCATTAACCTTAGGGACAGAACAATTAAAGTGTTTGAAGAAGCAAGAACAAGGATTCTGCTTTTCTACTTTGCTTAACTTCACAAAAAAATTTCTTAATGTCACATCATTTTGCACAAGTAGATACAAAAACATTTGTAAAAATAATCCTTTGTATTAAGATACTAAAAACATATCAATCAGACAATACAAATCATGGCTGGAAAACATCCTTCTGTCATAAAAATAAAAAAATTACTATTTATTCTGACAGTTTCTGAGGATCTTTGATATCAAAGTCTCTTTATAAGGCACTGACAGTCATCAAGTGGATATTTGTCAAAGTACATTTTCCAGATGTCTAAATAAAACTGGTTTACTTTGATGAGTTTTATACTGATAGCTGAAGATAGAATACAAGCCTTGCTTCTATTTGCAGCTCTTTACTTCAATGGCTTGCAAATTTACTTTAACGCTCCACCTATTTTTGTTGTGGTTTTTGACAATCAATCATTAAAAACATCATAAAATGCTGAAATCCCTCACTGGATTTTTTTTTTTTTAGGGAAAAAATTATACAAACTCCTTTGGCTTGTGCACTTATTACAGCAGAAGTAGTAATTGCGAGGTTGGGGTAGCACAAGGTGGTCACACCAGAGGACAACCTCCAGGGCATGTAATAGAGGATTTAACACTGTTTCTTTCAAATACAAGGAAGCCCTGGCATCGATTTCAACGGGAGGAGGAGCAGTCCCTCTGAGAAAGGCTTTGGGATAGCCCATCAGCAGCCTCCTTCCCCACAGCCCCACATGACAAGGAGGGGGGAGACCAGCACACCTGTGCTGACATTTGTTTGTATCCTGCATGTGTTTTGGGTGCATAGAAGACCTCCACATAGTCCATGGAAGTCCCTTCTGTCTGTTCTCTTTAATCCCATTTGGTCTGGGGGCAAGTTTGAGCTTGTAAGTAAGGCATGTCCTTTTTTTTTTTTTTTAAATCACAATACATTCTATGAAAATGAATCGTTTTCTGACATCTCTTTTGGTTTTTTGCTGATTCACAAGTTCCTTTCTTATACAGGTCAGATAAAACACATTTGGTTTAAATCTTAGTGGAAGATGCAGCTGTACAGTGTAACTCTATTTACAAAGGTACCAAACTGCATTATCAATAGTTACATCTCACAAGCTAATCCAAATAGTTTAAAAAAGAGGGTTACTGTGCCCAACATTTTTAATAAATATTTATCTCAGTTTACATAAACCAGGATTTAGGGAATGGAAAAAAAGCAAAGCCATCTCCATGTGCTGACATTTTTACTCTGTTTTCTCTGTATTTATACTATAATAAATACATGATGAGGATAAATTGATTTATTCTTCATTAGTAGCCAGTCAGAAAAAAAAAATAACTTGGCTGCTAAGTACAGGCTGAAGCATAAATAACCTTGCAAAATGGCTGAAGAAATTAACTGAGTGAGGAGAGCTAAAAACAAGGGATTGTGAAGAGTTCCCTACCTGTAAGGAAAGCATGAGGGTTGGTGTGTCCTGATAGGAGCCACTGTGAGTCCCCATGGACCTCAGCATCACTCATCCACACCAGAGAGGCCTCTTCCCACCCAGTAAACAGAAGGCAAAGAGTTTCTTTGCACCGTGATGCTGCAGCCGACTCCTAATCCACACTACACTCCCTAAAGACAAGCTTGCAGAGCCCTGCACTGATGGGGGATTTTACCTAAACACCATTTCTTAACAGATAAAACAGTGACCCTCTTCTGGGTGAGACACGAAGGGCCTCTAAGGCTAAAACCTATGCACTGCTGCAGCCTCAGCTGGAGAGCTGCCCCAGTTCCCAGAGTACAGAGGGAGACAGGAAAACACACATCCATGGATGAGTGGAGAATAGGGGAGTGCCCATAAAGACATACATACAATCCCAAGCATTCATACATAGAAGACTACATCTGCATTTTAAATACTGTGAGATGAGATAGTTTCCCTAACTCACAAACACTTTGAAAAGCATTATTGGTAAATTCAGCTGTTTCAGGAACACTCAAGTCCCAGAGAATCATAAAACCTCACTCCAAAGACTTTTTTATTCAGCAGAAGAGATGAACAATGTTCATATTCAAACACAGTTATAAGATACAAATTTACTAAGTAAAGTAATTTTTTGTGCTTGTCCTGCTGAAGTTAACACTTGCACTAGGAAACAATGCAGTATTTAAAGTTACAAAGCAGTTTACCTAGAAGAGCTGTAAAGCTGAGTGGAAAGGGTGTGGTTAAGACCAATTTTTAATCAGATATAAATTTTAAAAAAATTATTATTCTATTTTCATTTGGCACAGAATCCAATCTGCAGCATTATCAGTTATCTGTGTCGCCTGGAAGGAACTGTGGGTAAGTCACAGGAAAAAGGTGGGAGCATTGTGGTGGTTTCCTGATGGCCAGAACACCACAGTATTGTTTTGGTTTGCTTTTTTCCTTTTTTTTTATTTATGAACGTGTTATCACATCATGTCATAATTATTTCTGCAACATCCTATTTCCATACAGGACCTCATGAACTATTTATTGACTTTGAAAACTGCATCCATACACATATGCAACTCTGTACTTTTAACTCTAAAAAACAAAGCCTAATGACCTAGTATTGTTGATTTTTAAAGATACTTCTGGTACATCACTGTCTACTATTTCACTGGAAATTCTATTTTAGATACTTTTTTTTTTCCTAAATAAAATTTAAGTACCAACTATTCCACACTTTAATCTAGATGTATGCTATTACCTCATTTTACTGAAATGTAGAGAAGAGCTGAGGTATTTATCAGCGAATTAAATGCCTCCTGTAGATGTCCAGGAGACTGCATAAACAGAGTTTACAGAAACATAATAGGCATACTGGATTTAAACAAGCAGCAGAGACATAGATGGTGCCATACTCTAAACCTGAAAAGATACAGGGAAGGAATAGGCAGTGCATGTTATACATATTTATTTTGGTTAGTGTTGGGTTTTTTCCTCCCCGATTATTTGTAGAGCTAAAAAATTATGTTAGCACTTTAAGACACATTCTCTTTTACCAGCATTGATGAATTATTGCCTCAGGCTCAAGGGGCCAATTGAGCTTTGTTTCTTATTTTATAGGACTGAAGCATGGGAAGAATCCATGTGATTCAATAATGTTTCAATATTTTATTGTTGAACTGCAATATATGATAAGGATTGCTGCTCTGAGTAGGGAAGGGATCCAACACTTTAAAAATATAACAGATCCAACATTCGACATATTCCTTTAATGTGTGAAAAACTGCCTTGTTAGTGAGAACAGATTCAATATTTTAGTGCAGTATGAACATTATGGCCAAGATATTTAAATCTGACTGCTGATACTTACATTAGTAAATCTGAATTAGACACTTTAAATGAAAGTAGTCTGGTCAAAAAAAAACCAACAAAAAAAAACGCCACAAAACCCACAAAACAAAAAATACAAGACAACACTAACAAAAACAACATGATTCAGAGGTGGCCTAGAGGAGAGGGTAAAAGCCAAAAGGCATGTAGAGCAACACAGCCAACCCTGATCAACAGCCTGAATACTTCAGTAGAGAAGCCTGAGAGTGACCACTGGGATATTATTTCTATAAAACATAGTTTCTACCTGCTTTTTCTTTGGCATTAATTAAAGATCATGGCAGGATTACATGGATGATGCTGTCATCTCTTCCACGTTATCTAATTTGAAGGGAAGGTAACAACAAAATCAGACAAAGAATGAAACATGCTCTTACTATAAGTATTTATATGTAACATATCTAATATGTATTTGGGGAGATATTAGACTTGGAAAAATTAGTTGTGGTCTCGAAATCTCAGACTGAATACTGAAAGTGAAAAATAGGGCCATGAGGGCAACAAGGGTTATCAGGTGTATTTACTTTTTCTCTAGGTTCCAAAACTACTTTTTATCTAATGGATTGTTACCTCTTCATAAAGATGTTTTCTTATTTTTTTATCAACTAACTTTGACAAAACCTTGGTCTTGGAGAGCTCTTACAGCAGAAGTGGCCGTAAGAAATGCCTTTAAGGAACCCTGTTTACAACAGCTGTCTTCTAAAGATAGGCCATTCTTGCTACATTACCTGGGCTTCAGACCCAGGCGAGTTACCACCATCTAGCTTGTGTCTGTACATCGGTCAGACAGTAACTGACTGGATGCATGCTGTTAGCGTACCACAAATTCAGGGTAAGGCACATTATGGAAACTGCTAACACAAAGCATTTAAGCTGATGTATTTTATTCTGTGTTGTGCAGGTTAGGAGCATACAGAGTCACTCATGACCTTGCTTAAGCTTTCTGTCTGCTAAAACTGCCATGCAGTCCTAGAGAGGGAAGCTAAAAATCAAAATGTTCCTGTGTGGCAGGTCCTTTACTTGTTTCCATCAGTCAGGTACATATTCCCTATTTCATCAAACAAGTGTATCAGCATTTATCAACTCTCTTGATCCAAACTAAGACAAATGTGTTTAAGAGTCACATACCCAGAATTTTCCTCAGTTCTTTGTATGTTTAAGGAGACTAATTTTAAAACTAACAAAATGTTACTTACTGTCACCAGCTAGCAGGAATTGTTTTGCTGAGTATTCCCCACATCCATATGAACAGGTGTTATTCCACTTGGAAAATGTTGAGTGTTGATTAGTGATCAGGTTAGTTTACTTATGGAAATGTTGACAAATCTCAAGAGAGGAAAGTCCTGCAGGAATGGACTGTAGCAACAGTCCACCATGATGAGAAGGCCTAAAATGGATCGTGCCCACGGAAAAAAGCTTGGACTAACATTTCTGTGCAGTGTTATTTTAAATACACATGCTGATAAACACATTAGACTGTAGAAAACGTGTGCATGTGTGAGGGAATTATATTTATTGAGTGAGCATCAGTCTGCACTTAATTCTGTGAACATAAACATTTGCTCATATTACTAAAGTATGAGAGCTATTTTCTGGATCATCCTCCTGAACTATTAAGTGAAAGCTAATACGTAGATAAGAAGAAGAAAGTTGTCTAGATTGTATTATTCAATGCAGCAACAAACTGCCTGTAACTGAATCATGTTAAGTTCTTGGTGCTTCTGTTCTTGTTCTCCATGGCCAAAAGCATCAAGGCAACACATCACTCAACAAGTAATAACCAACATTGTTTTCCATCACGTGAGAATAGAGTGGTCAGCAGACACTTCTTTTTTCTGCCAGCAGTAGTTTTGTCCAAAACACTCCACAGGTTAGTTCACTCTCTTGTAAGAATCCTCTCCTATCACAGCCACACACAGATTTCTATGCAAAGATCAAGCATTCTCAAGCTGTATAAATCAGCTTTCCATTTCTTTCATGCTATCACTTAGAGTCACGGAGACAGAGGAGGGCTGGCTTAAAAACTCTTCATTCCAAGGGGTGTCTCATTGACATCAAGTTTCAAGTTTGAACAGTGCAGAGTTCAATAGAAAATGTAGAAAATACAACCAAATTTTGAGTATGTGGAAACTGTTTAGAGAGTTGTAACAATATAAATTACAAATTTACAAGTTTACAAATGGTTGTCAGATAAGAAGCTTTGCCAGCCAACCAGGCATTACAGTCACTGAGGGGAGACTATCACAGAGAGTGCTGTGGAAAGAACTACCTTTGATATTCTGGCTACACTTCATGGAAGAACAAATACGCAAACCAAATCCAAAGCTGAAAGAAAACTGCTAGAATGGAGTTGAGTCTACCTAGCACAACTGAGACAGAAGATATCTACAGAAAGATATCTCTAACATATGTTGGGCAGAGCTCTCCAGAATAGTGCAAATCTCAGCAGAGGTGAGACATGACACCACTGCATGGGCAGCTGCAAGAAGGAAGGCTTTTCATTCTCTGGCAGCTTTAGAAGCCATGAGATATATACCTATATTTTCTCAGCTCTTTTGGTATTGAACTAAAATTTTTTTCAATCTGAATAAAAGGTTCTGGTTTGCAAGATGAAGGAAATTACAGAAGATATTTTGACTGCTGCATTCATAGTACAGGTGAATAGTTGTACAAGTTCCCAGGATCTAACTCCTTGTTGGTCTGGTAAAGGTGTTGCTGGTAAAGGTGTTGCTTGTAAAAGTTTTTCTCTTTGCCATGGAAATTCAAGGCAATTCAAACTCTAGCAGAAAATAAGAGGAATACAAAAGCCCTCAACCATCCTCTTTTCCTTTCCAGAACTTCCAAAACAAGTAAATCAGAAATATTTTTAAAGCCAAAGAAGTGCCAAAGATACCCAGTTTGGAAACTTCTGTGTAGTCAAAGGGAAAAGGAAATGAAACACGGAAAGGGAAGCGGATGTAGACAGACAACATGAGTTCAGTAATGGACCTATCAATCACCAGCTAGCACTGGGGCATCCTGTGCATTGATAGCTACTAATGACATCAGCTTTTGTGAACCAAAGGTGAACAGAAACCAATTAAGGATTAAAAAAAAAATTTAAGAAACAAGAGGGAAAGACAGAGTTTTCGAAGGCCAGGCACTTTCCTTCCAAAAAGAAATAAGATAGAATAGAATCATAGAATCATAGAATGGCCAGGTTGGAAGGGACCCTAAAGATCATCTAGTTCCAACCTCCCCTCACTGAGCAGATAGAACTGGGAGAATCCTTTACTGCAAAAACTGAGAAAGCAGAGGGCTCATATGTCCAGACATGAAGTAGCATATGCTGATAAAATGGTTATGCATGAGGAAGTCCCTCAAGAACTAATACAGTTCTCAGATTTAAGCAAATAGTAAATTTTGGACCTTGGTATTTTTAGGTATCTGCTTTTTGCTGTTATAACAACATGCCTGTAGTTCTGGCAGCAATTCATACTGTAAATACTCAATGTATTAAGAATCCTGGGGAGAACTATTTGCCATACTGGAAACATCATGCCTAATGCTGCTTTGTTATGCTTAGTCATGCTAATCTTGCTGTTTGTCTGGAAGCTATATGACCTCCACTATGGACATTTTCCTGTACAGTTCAGTGTATGACTCTCTTTCCACAGATTTATGTGAAAGAACTAACTCACCTTCCTTGCTCTTAGGCTTTTCACATAGTTCTCAGAGCTACAGCCTACTCCTGTGGGGCTTCATAAGAGAAAAATACATGGACTCTTGTTACTGCATTAAATCCTTCTCAGCAGATCTGATTTTAAAGCTCCTCTATCATCAAGCTTCTTCCATATCTATCTGCTTCATGCAACATTTCAGCTCTTCCCAGCCTCATTTCTGCAACCAGCCACTTGGAGCCTTCCTTTCCTCTTTTGAGTTGTGCCAATGACCAGGAAGCAAAGCTGGCAAGCAAGCGTGCAACCACCACAAAGCAGGAAGAAAGCAACAATGGGTACGAAATCCGCCCATCCAGCTAAGTTACAAAACCATATTGTTAACAATACTGGCTCCCTGACCCCATTTAGTTCCCTTACGAAGAAAGAACAAACTAACTGTTTCCATCCCTCGTGTAGAAGGAAGAGAGAGATATCATTGTTGTTCTGACACTTGGGAAGTGCTCAGATACAATGGCAATGAGTGTTAATACATGACCCTAGACAGGCAGATTAGGACATTCTCCAAAAATTGTTTCAGTGTAAGAGAGAGATATACCAGCCCATCAATGAACTCTTGTTGGGGTACTAAAATAGTTGGACAGACTGAAGGAAGAAACATGTAATTCATACGTTAAAGATTCACTGCTAGTTTTGAGAGCTTCACCCCCCTCCATTCATCCAGTCACCCAACTTAGTGCTTATTTTTGCTGATCCCAGATGAAACAATGAATTGTTGTGTGAATGCAAAGGCACAAAAAAGAGGAAACTCTTCTAAAAGATCTAGTACAATAAAAACTATAGCAAAAGTTGTCTTCACTGCAGCAATCTGTGCTGAAAAACTCCATTTAGGCCTTAGATTTACAATGAAGTCAGGCACCAAAAGAGACTTGTATGTGGGTGCAGAGCTTCTCGATGATATGTCACTTCACAGGTGAAGGTCTATGAGAACATAACATGTAATTCCATCTCAAAATTGCTCTTTCAAAAAACTGTATGAAGAAGAGGTCTAAATTTGAGGTCTAAATTTGCTATCTAAATGTAAACCTTCTGAATGAGAGCAAGATGGAGGGTGGATGGAAGGAAACCAGCAGAATTTACATATTTTCTTCATACTCTTTCTGATGAGATCAGTTTTTCTTAACATTTCATGCAGTGTAGAAGGCTTGCACACTTATGCTAGCCTGTGATACCCTAAACAACAAAACTGCAAAGGCTCTTCTGACATGCCAGCCCGTGAGAGCACTGACACTTGAGAAAGTGTTCAGCCTATAGATGCTTTCTGAGCTTCTATGCAGATCTTAGTCACTGTCTCTGAGAATTTAAACAGATAATGTGTAGCAGCTCAATTTGGGCATCCAGGCCTTTTTCTTTATCTGTTTTTGGGAGTTTTTTTATAGTCAGGGTGACAATGTTCTTTTTAGGGCTTTGTTTAATATTTTTATCAATTAGCAAACAAACTTGGAAGCTACAGTCAGAGCTTCAGTCAGAGCTAATGAACTTCAATAGATCTCTGTTGAGCTCTCTGAGCCTGCATATTAGGGCACAAGTAGCGGACAATGAATCAGTTTATTTCTACTTCAGACACTGCACAATGGAGTTAGTGTTTAAAATATGACAATGAAACCAAGCAATGCATCATTGGTTTTGTTTTTTATATGCAGACACCTACAAACTTTAAACAGAAGATATACCAATCCCTGTAAAGCAAATAGAAGGCTGCCAACAGGGAGTTTGCTCTTCCTAGTTAACTTTTATGAAGCCCTTAAAAATAGACCTGCAGGTCATCCAATTCCAGAAAATCCCTCCCAGAAATCCATCAAAATTAGGGGAAAAAAAAAAAAAAAGAATGTTTTCTCTATCAGGTAGAAAACAGTGCAAAAATGACAACTACATAATAAAAGGTCTGATAAACCTAGTACTGTTATTTAAAAAAAAAAGTTTCTTCTATTTATAGCACCACTGACAAAGAATTCTGCTTTCTTGCATTTTTATTTTTTATATCGCTGACAGCATTATTTTTAACTAAAACTTCAAATATGAATCTTAGACAAAAATCAAATGGGGAGTGTGGATGGAAAAATGACAACAGTATTTTCTAGGGGTTTGTTTTTGAGCATTTTCAAGTGTTCTACAATCTCCTAAGTGATACTGGATTCAACTACGAGAAATTCACAGGACCTAAACCCATACTTTTTATAGAATATGTATTCAGTTGCTCCTTTTGGCAATACTCTCCTGCTGAGAACACACTGCCTATTCTATTTCAGTAAGCAGAATTGCCACTTTTTGGCTGCAGACCATCCTAGAATTTTGTCATGTTTTCCTTTCTTTCATACATACATTATTTTCTTATGTACTGGAGGAAGCAGAGGAGGATCCTGCAATATTGTCTCCTTTTCCAGCTATTTACAAGCTGTCCTTCACCTTCTCCTCTCTCTGTTATTGCTCATGGAAAATGGACAAATAACCTATTTCAAGCCATGTATCAGTTTTGGCCTATATAAACACGATGGTCACACAGGCCAATAGTATACACTTACAGCTAAATTACCTTCCTGAAAAAAACAAGAGTTACTCTATTGGTTATCACCAGATGACCCTTCTTAACCTATCTGTTAAGTCTGGAGGAAGGTTCATCTATGAAGAAAAAAAAAATACTCACTTTAAAGTAATCCCTAGTATTAGAAAGAGAGCATCAAAGCTGACTAATCTAAACAGCATCTATCAATTATCTTTACTCTCTCTGCCTAACAAAAATAAGAACCTCCAGGCTGTTTCAAAAGCAAAGCTGATACTTAGCCAATATTTTCCTTACCCTGCTAGCTGGCCCACAGTATTACTGCATTTGAATCTGTTTGTTCATGGTGTTCCCAGGAACTGAGCATGAGAGTTTATGCCAGTCTGCCCTTTTCTGATCTCTCTTTCCAGGCAGGCTGGCCAAGCAGTGCAGAAGAGATGGCACCATACCTCCATGTTTGTGCCCAAACAGCCAGGACAATTAAAGCTAGCTTTAGGGTCTACTTTAGCTCTCAGAGCCTTGCTGGCATTCCTGTAAATGGAATGACTCTGGCTAGTTTATGCAGCTATCATTTAGGATGCCTAAAGTTTAAAAACGTGTTTATTTACTAAACCAACACTTGTGGAAAGGATCTCCAAAAAGAAAAAGGGGGAGGGGGAAGGAAACTTCACAGCTATTCCAGCATCTCATCTTTGTGCACAGTTTGCAAACAAAGTCTAGATCGGGTGCTACTATAAAAGCAAACAAAGGGTTGAGTAAATATTTTGGGGTTTCCATGCTGGAATACATAACCTCCTTTTGATCTAGTGCATATTATTGATAAAAAACTAGCACCAGTTTTGTGGACACAAATATTAGCCCTTCCTGAAACATTTAGTCTTAATGGCATTATCTTCCCCCCTCTCCCCCCTTTTCCTATGTTTTTTTCCCGTCCAGTTAAGCAGCTTTTCTCCTCTGAAGATCACTAGATCACCAGATAGCAATCCACTCATAAGCACAGTCAAAAGATGCCCTAGATAAAAGATTTGGGTTATAATTTACAATGTATGCAATGGATGTACTATTCAAGACATCCTTGACTGATACCACTGCACTGCATATCCATTTCTAACATGGATATATGATTATTATGTTTTTCAGAATAATACTGAAAGGAGTTTCCCGTTTTGCTATTATTAAAAATTCTACAAAATTAGTATCAAAGTTGGAAATATTCAGAATAGGATGTTGCTCCAGAAAGCCTAAGACTTGATCCAGTGAAGTTATAATATTCATTACAGACCTTCAATGGTGAAAATATAGCACCATATTATTGACAATCTTTCCAGGGCCAGAGACAAGGTCAGAGCATGGCACTGAGGAGATCTGAAAGTAGGTTGAGAAAGCAAGGTTGCTGCTCAACAAATGAAAGGCTCATACAAAAAGCACGGGAACTGAGAGGGATGCAAACAACCCAGACATATTTTTAACTGCTGAATCAGAAAACAGGTGAGATTTGAACGAACAAATCTTAAGGTCATGGCCAAAGTGCCACCTATGGTCTTGTCCATTAAACTTTAATATGATCTGTGGTAGAGCACAGCAAGTTACAGGTACTGATCCAGTCTCTCTGGTACACAAGCCAAAGGTTTCATAATGGGCTGAATCAACTGCCAGTTTGCTCCACACTCCTCCAGAAAAATCTGCACTCACAGGAAATGCAGTAAGCAGGTAAATATTTATTATTTCATTTGCATGTAAAAATTATTTACTAGTTCAACATGGGGGAAGAAATGCGAAGGTGACGTTTCAGCCAGGCACTTTGAGTGAGGGTTAATCTAACTTTGCATTCAGTCACATCATTTATTAAAACATAGTACGAGATACATCATTATTAAAGTGTTCATTGGGTCTGGATTAGAACTGCAAGAATTACTTGTGGAAGGGAAAGAAATCTTTTGATAGGCCTTGTAGATCTAGTCTGGAAAGTACTAATTGGGTAAGAGAATATATATCGATTTAAATTAAAGACTGCAACTATCATTTGGGGCTTTTCCATTCCAAAAGCAAAAAAACCCTCTTTGCTCTACAAATGAGTTCTTATAAATCTAGACTCATTGCAAGTGATTCTCCAAATCACCTTGGGATGACATGCTATAGCAACAACCAGAAACAAATGGAATGTCACGGAGACAGAAAAGTCACTACAGTCTTTTCCTTGACTCAAGAGCAGAATTTTGACAAGGAGATTTTACAATTTTTTAGTACCCCTTTCTAGATCATAGAAAGCTGAGTCAGGTTTGTGATACTGTTTTTCAGGGCTTTTTAAAGGAAAAAACAAACAAAAAACCAAACCCAAACAAACAAACCAACCAACCACAAAAACACAACTGCATTGTGATATGAAACTGTTTTGAAAATCATAATGATGAAGGCCTGAAAGACTTCGATAAAGATGTTCTTTCAACATTTAATTACTGACACTTCATTAAAAAATGCCAATAGCCAAAGGATTGGTTAGTTAATGTCATAAATTGACAGGTGCAATTACAACCTCAAAATCAAGAATATTTAAAATTCATGATTTCTTCATAATATTTTTATTGAATCACATCTCAAGAACACACAACTCATTTGCCCTCTCCCCTTTAAAAGTAACTGGGTTTCAAAGCATGGTTAGCCATGGCTCCTGCATTTATAAGAACAAAAAAGCCTTCAAGGATGATTTAAACAGTATAAGTGTGATATAAACAGAAAAATTAAGGTCATAGTCTCAATAGAAGCTATGCTTTGTAACACAGCATACAGTAGCCTGAGGAACAGCACAATAATTATGAAACTTTTACTGGAAATATTAACATATATTTTTTTAATGGTTTCAGTAGGAATCAGTAGGCCATGACTTAAAAATCATTACAAATATTGGTATTTAAAAGAGATCAAGTTGTGGGAATTCCATTTGAGAAGTAATGCCAAAAAATCCTAGACACTAAAAATTTATATATACATTACTAAATATTACCAATTATTACACACAAAATTATGTATAGTGAAGATGGTAGAAGAAATACTTCAGAATAGTGATTCTAAAATGTGAACTTATGAAGGGAATATGACAGATACAAAAATTGATATGAAATTTGGTACTTGATTTCAGAAAAAAAGCCCATCCAAACTCAGATGAACCAGGGCCAACTAATGAAAAGTGAAAATATTCAGCTCTGAAAGTACACAATTATTCAGAGCTGTAACCTGTATATTTTCATGCATTTATATTTTATTTATTTAATTAGCTGTATTCCAGTAAATTGTTTTGATTTTCAAAATCTTGGTAGTTTGTTTTATTTTGTGAGTTCCTTCAGAGTCCCTGCAGAAGCATCAAAATTTAACCACTTCTTGTTACTTATCTAAAAAGAAGTTGACCTAATTAATATTGGTAATTGATTATAACTGATGAATTAGTTAGCATGACACTGGTGCTGATGTTGGCTCCACAGATTTACTCAAAAACTGAACACAAAGCATGAATGATAGATAGGCTTCCTAAGACATTTGTTCTGTTTTATTGTTTTCCTGTTCTGAACCACTGCACCTAAAATATGCAAGATGCCTAATGGAAGAACAACTATACAGGCAAAGATATGACAGGACTGGGGAGAAGGTTGAGATGTACTCTGTAAGGATTTGGTGCATGTTCCCAGCATGCAAAACAAGTTGGGAACACAATGTGATGGAGAATAGAAGAGGGCACCAATGAAGAAACAAAGCAGAAGAACTTGCAAAAACTCAGACCTGCTAACTGAAGGCATCATTTGGAGGAACTTCAAAGCAATCTATGTGACTCTGTAGACATCACCATCTGCCACATACTTCTAAAGATTTGCGATCTCAAGGGGCTACTTCCCGCAAGACATGAACAGCTTCACAGAAAAGATTAGAGATACATCATGAACTATCTCATCCTGACCATTTATCATGATAAACCTGTCAAGTGCATTAGATTTGCATAAAAGGATGTGGTCGCCTTTAATAAGATACCTATGTCTCGAGTTCTCAGTGACAAAAAATTAATTGAAGCACATTTAGTTAGACTGTGGCAACTAATCGTTGAGTGAACAGTTTTTCACAGAAGTGCCATGCTACGATCTAACTCATTCATAGCATAAGTTTAGGCTGTCAAATATTACAACATTATGCATCTCTCTAAATGAATGAGAAATACCAATTCCAACTTGTAAAAAAAAAAAAAATTCTCTTACAACGTAATTTAAAATGAAAACCCCACAGCACTGATATTTTAAATCATCATCGGTGGTGGAATCATCTGTATTCATTGCAGTTCCCTGTACCAGCAGTGGAGGTACTGGGTGAAACTTCAACTAATTTCTTTAAGAATTTATGCCAACATGTCTAACATTTTCATGTGTCTGTTGTGACAACACACAAAGGGAAATCCTGAAGGATATTCAAATCTTTGTAATCTAGTGAACATTTGTTGATAAATAATATAGTAGCTTTTCACTAAGTTATTACTTCAGTATAGTTTTTTAAGTACATCCAGACAAGTTTTAAATGTAGCTCATCAAGGTAAGAGTAGTTAACTAAGTCAATTGTCTTCACTACAGGATTGTTATCCAATCTTGAATTCTCACATCAGGTTACAACAAATTTCAAAATGTCCTTTTAAAGACACTGCATGCTATATCAGCAAATCCTTCTGCTTTTACTGTTCCCCTTGGGTTAGTACTGTCTATAAAAAGGGTATTTAAGCACTTGTTCTCTTCATGGTCAGTCAGACTGGTATATCTGCTGGAAAGTCACTTCTGAGAACACTTCCCTTCCTAAAGCTAACTTTCAGCATTTCCACTTTTGGATTCAGGGAAACAGAAGAGTAATACAGTAAATGGAAAAATCTGATGAAACTCACTATGGGATGCATACCTTGAATGCACCAATTATCTGAAAATGTGCATCCTTTTCCCTTTCTGATTCCTGAAAATAACGCGGTTTCCAGGCAATTCTTTCCAGATACTGTGTTCAGAGTTTCCAGTAAAATTAGCAAGCCATAGACAAAATCCCAAATGTATTTTACAAGAGAGTTTCTGTGGGATGGAAGGGACTCAGCCTCACCTGAAGGACTGACATCTGGTAATGAGCTCCTCTTTCCACCAGCCACTATAAATAGGATTTATAATCTTACTCCAAAATGCCTGTAATACTCTAGGTTAATACATGAAATCTCACCCCCTCTAGTGACTGGTCCCAGTGAGAATAGGATGCACTTACTTACTGATCATTAACTCGAACCATTCCCTTTGCTTTTACTTTTGAAGCTTTGAATCCCAGGTGCTGTGTGTGCTCCTGACCCAGGCGTCTGCACATTGGCAAGAACTGCCATACTGCATGTGCTCTGCTGGAGGCTCCTACATCAGGAGCCCCTCCAGTGTCTTCTACTTCCCTAAGGGCCACCAGCAAGCACTTGATGAACGGGACCAGCCTACACAATTCTCAGTTTAGAAATTCAATGTACTGGCTGAAAGAGGAGCAAGGCAGAAAAAGTGTATTAGCAAAGCGACATCAAAAGCCTTCAGTCTGGAAAATTTAGCCCCCAACAAAACAGTTGTTCCATTCAGAGACAGAAATTCCCTTCCAGGTGTAGGCACACCTTGCAGAAAACCTGACATCATTCCAGCTCAGACCTTTCCTTAACCAACCTCTGAAAAAGCCCAGTAGTGGCACTGCAGGTTGCCCAAAAGTCTGTCTTTAACAGTGTATTTACAATCTGCCTGGTACTGTGGTGACAGAGCACCTCAGAGGCTTTAATCCTTCCTGTGCCCCAACTCTCTCCACAGGCTCTGGAGGAGAGCAGGGCAGCTGAAGAGTATTAGCAGTTTGTGGAAACTTGCCCAACTTCTGATGAGGCCTAGGCTACTGGCCTAGCAGTCTCCTTCCCTCTCCAAAAATATTACATGATTAGAAAAGCAAGACAACAATAAAAAACAATGTCCGTCAATGAGGGTAAAAGTAGGGCATTATTTGAAAGTGTTGTAGCAAGAAAATCTCAGGCCACCACTTTCACTGGAGACTTAAACATTGTTGCATCTCAAAGGCATGTTGTATAGAAAGCAATCAAATGCAAGGGGGAGTAATTTCTGTGAGAACCGACAAGAGAATTGAAGAGTGTATTATGTTGGGGAAGAACCTGATAAACTCTTTCTATCACCGCAATAAATAAATAAACTAATGTTCACCACAGTCATTGCCTTCCTTGCAATTCCTGGGACTCTGCAAGTCCCAGCTTTCTAGCCCAAATCACTTTGCTGTGCAAATGTTTGTGTTGTGAGAGCTTTCTGTAACAGACTCATGCTCAAAGTGTAAAAGGCAAGTAGCAATACACATTTCAATATTTAAAAGCATAAATAAAAATCTTAATATATCCCAGATGTTTCATTTCCTCCAGCCTTTCCCTGTGATTGAGCTGGTGGTGATGTAGATTTTTAAGATCAGTGGTCAGTTTGATGTTGAAAAAAGTTTAGATGTCTGGGAATTTTAAATGCAATTCCTAGAAAGAAATAAATCATTAAGTACATGCAAGAGAGACATCTATGAATGCAAGCGGCTGTTATTTTGTAACCTTACTTTTTGGCCTGAAATGAACCTATAGGTTTTAAATGCAATTGAGTGTGAAACAGGCGGTAACATTTTGTCAACATATATAAAACCTTGTAGAGATAATTGTTTCAATCTCATTTTCTCAGCAAAAGAATGCCAAAGGTTCATATAAATAACAAACTGAAGGAATCCATACTTCAAGGTAGATAAACAGTGTTGGTGCTGTTGAAGGTAGTGAAGAATTTGCTATTTATTTCAGCAGAACTCAGATTTGCTAGATGCATCCATTTTTCACTTATTGAAGCAGAGTGTTATTGTTTACTATACTAAACAAATAAAGCACTGTATGGAAAGTGTGTCTACAAAAATAAAGCCTCTGGGCCCACTAACTTACACCACACTGCTGAGCATGTAAGGACATACAGTTCACAACAGTAACGAGAAGCTTGATTCTTTCACTCTGATTTTTACAGTGAGAAGTCCTTAGTCTTCTAAATAAAAAAAAAAAAATAAAATTCCAAGTCTTNCCCAAATGATTCTGTGATTCTGTGATTCTGTAAATGAAAGCAACTAGGGATGAGGGGTTTAAAGCCCATATTTAGCTTGCACAGACCCATGATGTGTGCACTCGACATCATAAAAATGCCTTAAGTCTGCCAGATCAGCAGCCACAAACTCCACATGCTGCCAGTCACAGGCTGAGCACACACCAAAAGGCTAAGAATTTCATTGAATCATCTCCTTTCTCCTTCCCCATAAAGCAGAAGAAGCTAGTAGCTACTGGAGAAAAATGTTTGAAAATCTTAACTACGAATGTCCAGGATTTGTTTTTGATTGGTATTAAAATCAAACGAATGTAGAAAAAACATAATAATAAATCTTGTAGAATTTGTTCTTTCTTAATACAGCTAGCAATGTAGGCTTCAGAGTCCACTTTGAAGGAGTGCATAGAAAAACTCAGCTAAATGATGTACTTCATACAGCCTGTTATATCTACCTACTATTCTGCTAATTTATGGGCCATACATTTCTTTCCAGCTAAATTTCTGATTGAGCAAAACTTCACCGCCTTTGTGTTACTTGTTTTGTTATACAATATTCCTTAATAGTGAGGGCTGCTGGTTCTTAACCATGCTTTCTATTATACCTTTGGCATTTGTGGAACAGTAGCTGAAAACAATCTAAGCCCCTGAACACATGATTTTATCACATAGCCAACTATGGAAAACGCAAGCTGAATATGCCTTTCTGGTCTGTCTAAGGTGCCTCAAATTAATCTTTAGGACCTCAGTCACCTAAAATCGCTTAGCCCATTAGAATAGGTTGGTTCCACAAAACACATTTTGCTGTACCAGCTTCTGTATCTTCTTCTAGTGCCTTCATATACAGGGCCAAATGGTCATTTCATTGATGCAAGCAATGGAAAGAAAACCTTTGCATCAGACAAGAACAGGCTGAAACAAACCTAGGAAGCTTGTGATAGTGAAAAAGATTTTTTTTCTTTTTTTTTAATCATAATAGCACCATTGGCCCACAAACTACCTTATTTGCAATTGTGCATCTGTGTGCCATCAATCTCTAAGGAAGGGAAAAACCGCTGGGCTGAGCTCTCAATTTATGTTTCTCAGTTGACTCTTATAATCACACTGTGTTCTCAAGCTTAGTGCAGCTATTCTGGTAACACAATTTGCACACCAGGTGGGTTTATCCAAGTTCCCATGGTCTTAATAGTTTCATACACTTCCTAATAATTTTTAAAATTATATAGGTAATTGTGTTTCTAAAAAGCCACCTTCAGCAAAACTGGGAGAGTTCTTTCCTCTCAAAAGAAAAAATATTTTAATAAGTAGCTAGTAGCTAGCCCATAAAAATGGTGAGAAAAAACTATGGAAAAAACCACTGGTTGTTGATGCTGTCTTTAGATGTAGCATTAAACAAAGCTCAGGGAATTCTGGGGTCCACAGATGATGAAAGGTCTCAAAATTGCATGGGCATTGAGCAGGACAAGGATCCCTTGGTCCTGCAGTACTGTGATCTGAATGAGACATTAATATTCATTTTCCAGACTGTGATTAGAAAGAAGGCTCTAGCTCCTGTGCCGGGTGTGCCTAATCCAGCAGAGGTGCAACAAACCTTATTGAAATTCAGTCCATTTAATTGATACTGCAGAAGGCAGTAGCATAATGAAATACAGCAAAGATCATCTCAATGGTTTTACCCATCTATGCTTTCCTGCTCCTGACCAATATATAACCCCACACAGAAGTCCACTCTTTCCAACTTCAAGCAGGCTCAGGAATAGTTTAAGTTTCTATAATATAGTAATCATTAAGATATTGCTGTTAGATCACCATTCAGAAGTGTATCAAGACTGTGATTATATTCATTTGTGTAACACCAAAACTGTTTTAGCTTTGCTTAAGGTAGCCCAGTTTCTTTCAAAATGACGATTTAAACAGCTCCTTTCCCTCAGAACCAGAATAAAATATTTATAGCTACCTCATTTATTCGCAAGCAAATACAGGTATGTCTGCTAAAAAGCAAAATCCATTAGACGCTGGGTAGTTTGGGTACTGTAAATAGTCTCCAAAAGGCAACAGATGTGGGGACGGGGGAGGGGGGAGTTGATTTTGTCTTTTTAATATTCAAAGTGGGTCTGTTTTCACTGGCTAATTAAATCAGTAGAGTGCAAACAATAAAAGTAAAAATAAGTGTTGCTTTTCTTCCCTGGAAGAATCTCTCTGGTTCATTTCTACTTATTTATTACAAAAACCTATTTATTACAAGACTTCATAATATTTTCTCCCCAAATCCTCATGAAATAAGATACATATTCCACAGTGCCAGTTCCCATTGAGAAGAATATGCTTTTCCTTTGAAATTTAAGATAAGGTAGTCTTTCCACTGTTAAAAAAAATTGAATTGGAATGAGCTGCTTTAGCTGACACAAAACTACCGAAGAATCACACTAAAAAAGTAATAGGTTTAATAACAGTATCAGATGTACAAATCAATTGGCAGAATGCTGCCCTAAAATATATTTGTACTTGCTTGGCAAAGCCAGTAGGTTTGCATGGGTGTGCTAAATTATTTGCAAAGCAATAATATGTGTTAATAACACTGAACAGCCATCTTCCAAGAACCTAGACTACTATGGTATTTTCTAGTTAGATAATTATTTGTCGTGCATAAATACATATAACATCAATTAAAGCACCTTGATTTGTGAAATCAAAATGAATGTGGTATATTTAGATTTGGGTTTGAAAGTATTTTAAATACTATCTACTTTTAGCCTTGTATTAGTTATGATAAACAGCACAATATTAAAACTGGCTGCAGACACAGGCCAGAACTCCACTATGGTATCAGTGTACAAGAACAGAGAAGGCGGTCTCAGTCCCAGGAATCTTATAATGGCACACATCATCAGGACAGGGCTGTGTGTGAGCATCAGCTGCCACCTAACTTTAAGAGTATAAAACTCAGCAAAGGATCCAAATACCTATGCATGAAATAAGGTAGATTGCATACCCTGAGCCCTGTGCTGCTACTGCTTCCCACACAAGCAAGTTAAATGCAAGTTTAGGCATGTGCATCTACATACTATGTTTAAGTCACAGCACTTTTGGCATACCTGAAAATAAAGGACAACAAAAGGATGCAGACCCCCTCCATGGTAAGGGAGTGTATCCAGCAATAAATCAGTATTTGGCAACAGAAGGCAACTATTTCAGCCCAGTTGTTCCAAGTTTTTGAAAATATCAGAGCCAAGGAAAGTGTCACAGAACATAATGCATGAGTTTACAGGAAATTCCTCTCAAATGTTCAGGATCATCATGGAGGGAAACATGGACATGCTTGTTTGAAGACGTAAGAAGTGACACACAAGAGACTAGTGTCAGGTACTGTGAGGTCTCCAGCCTTTACAGGAACAGAGTTCCTTCTTAGCTCTATGCATTATTGACCCAATTTTAAGCTTATTGATAATTTCTCAGCAAAATTAGATTCATCTAGATTCACCGTAGTTAATGAATTATCCACAGCTGAAATACAGATCTCTTTAACCCCAAATTTGGGGGTTTACAGAGTTGCAAGCCCACTGACAAATGCTTACTATATCTTAGTTACTTTTAACTCCACTACTGTTTGAACATATTCAGCACCAAAAAGTACTTTACTCCCTTCAAGTGTTCTTTTGTTTAAGTAAATTAATGGATGCAAACAAATAAAATATTTACTCCATACTGCAGCCAAAACAGTGTTTCTTTATGTAATCTAAATGATGAACAAACACCACAGTACTGGAGATAGCAGCAGGTCAGACTTAGGAAAATGATGCCCCATCTTATGACACTTCACAGTGAAGTACACAATACAAAGATCCCAAACAGAAATGAGCCCACTACTGCTTTATTTAGCCATATCTTGAAAACATATTCAAGTAACCCAGCAAAGAGATGTCTCTTAATAGTTGTATGAAAGGGTATTTATCAATACCTGTGAAAGGGCACATATCAATACCTATTAACCCCTGGCTTTAACCTGTTAGTTTTCTAAAAGATGCTTGTGTTGCTTCATAAGCCACAAGGTGTCACAGTGGCTCAACTGGTAGGATTCTTGTCAGTCTAGACACGCAGGTTGCGGCTCCAGGTTACCTACCAGCTCTAGCACCACTCTACGAGCCTGCACTGCTGCATATTCAGAAGTGCAGCCCTTCGGATGAAACAATCAGTCAAGGTGTAACTCAGTTGCTTCACGATGCTCTTACTGTGTTTTTTAAATAATCTCAGGACTGTCAGAGAAAAGATGTACTTGGTGCACTGGCATCTTGACCAATCTTTCAACTTTGCATTATTAACCCTGACAGAGTGTTAAGAGGCATTAAAACAAGCTGAGCTAATCATTCACATCAAATAATAAATTTTATGAATTCCACTTACTTCTACCCAGAGTTGCTAGGAGTTAATAACAACTTATTTGAATGCATTACTTATTCAAATTTAAGCCACAATTTTGGTCATCTTTCACAACAAGCAGTGTGTTGTAAGCATGTAATATACTGCTACGACTATATGCTGTGATTGGTCATATATCATGTGACTGGATGAGAACAGATGGAGCTTTGAAATTTTTACACCAATTCTTTCTTATTACATTTTTCTAAAGTAACTGAACAGTAAGCAGTGTCCTATTCCATGAAAAAAAAATGCATGTACATCATATTTACTGACCTGTCATTTTCCCATTGCCACCAGTTACTGCCATTAATTTGCTTTACATTCACAGACCAGTCAGTCCTCAATGCAAAGCTATCAGAAGTTCTTCTCTGGTGTATTTAATTTCTAAATATCATGGTTCTCTCTGGGAGGTTTTGGGAACACGAAACAGGAAACACTGCTTCTCAGCTTAGCCCGCACAAAATAAGCAACTTATCCAGAATTCTTAACAAATTGAAATTTGCATTCTGCAATTATTTGTGAGAATAAAACTCCATTGATCACACATTCACAGAAACACATAAAAAACACAAGCATAGGAAAAGCAAAGTCACTGCTAAACTCAGGTAAATAGTCATGGAAATTTTGCATGTAGTATTTGTTGCACTCAGGTAATGAACTTTTACCCAGTGTCTTGGCTTTCCATGTCCCATGTTATTCATGCCAACACATTCATTAAAATGGGCCTATGCTTTTTAACACAATCAGCAATGTGCAAAGGTGTGGCCTTCAAAGAGTTATTACCATAGTTTACAGGCATGCTGTTCATAAATACAAGCAGAACTCCAGTTAGTGCAAAATGCCAAGCTTCCCACAAAACATATGGTAATTTTTGCTCCGCAAAATTGATAGATGCACTATATAATGCATAATTGCATCACATTATATCTGAACTTCTAATTGCTTAAAAAGATGCTTCAAATCACATCAACAACATTACTACCTAATTATCCTAAGGGTTAACTGATAGTCCAGTGATTAAGTCTAGGTAGAAACAATAGAGATATTATATTGCCTTCATCCACTACTGCAAGCGGCATGGTTGCAAACATGCATATAGAATCTATATCCTGTCAATGTTTTTAACATCTTGGTATGGCAAAGAAGAAAAGTGAAAAAATGCTGGCAAAGCACCAAAAGTAGTGAGGGTCCCTCCTGCAAGATGCTGAACAAGAGGAATTTTCATTTACTGTAGAGGAGCTATTTTACAGCAGTTCTTTTCCTTTCCAGTCACAGTAACATTATTGTGATGCAAAATGGAGTAATATGGAAACATTTTTGTTACTTAAAGTGGATACAAGAAATATGGAAGACAGTGATACTGATTCAAAAAGGCAAGTTACTATCATAATATGAGGAATGGAGTAAAACAGACAGTTGCAGGCCTTCCTCCACTGCTACATAACCCACAGGTGAGAGAGACTTTTGTAAACTGCATGAAGAAAACAATGCATTCTAGGTGCAAGGCATTTCATACCCCCCTTTTCCAACTCTAAAATACTATCCTGGTTGCAAACCTAGAGGCAAGGCAGGTTTCATGCCTGCCTTGGCAACTGCACACTGGAGGGTCTCTCATCTGTAGAACAAGAGATGATTAGGAATGTTGGTGCTGCTGACTGCCTTCCTGAGGGATGAGGTATTCTGAGGGTGCTTCAGCTTAAATAACAATAAAAAGTTTCACTTTATTTGCCTTCTTGTTTCCTGAACATTTTCCTCTCTCCATGGGACTACTATATTTAAAAATTTAGAATATTTCTTCATGTATAATGTGGTCATTAATATTTCAGAAATCTCTTTTAACCTCCTCTAGGACAGATGGCACCTCTCTGATACAATCTCCTGCTAATGGCTGAGGCAAAACTACACAATAGGTTATATGAAATACTTTAAATACACAATGGACTGGAAGTCAAAACTTTCTCAATTTACTACTTTGGAAAATAACCCAATAAAAATGTAGTTAGAGAAAAAAATCAAATGTTTAAAAGTCCAAAAGAAAATAGTATGCTGCACAGGTGATGTAAAACTGTACATCATAATATTCAAACAGGGACAGTTGGTTTTTTCCATGTATTTAGTTTTTGAAGAATGAGTGCAGTGGATCTATGATTAGGCCTATTCTTGGGTCTGCCTTAACCAGGAGTTTCCAAATATGACCACTTTTATCCACATATAATGTTTCATTTGCCTTCTGAATGCAACAGATAAGGTCATCCAACTAGCCTGTGCAATTTTTCTGTATCATGAAGGATGCTCTAGTCTGCAGCTAGCAGTTGGGGAAAATGGATAGGTTCTGGACAGATGTTGAATCTGCAGTACATAAGCAGAATCACATAGCAAAACTGGATCTGATAGCAAAACTACACCCAGAGATTAGATTCTCCCTCCCTTTTTTAGAATCATCATAGAATCATAGAACCATAAAAAGGTTAGAGTCAGAAGGAACCTTTAGAGGTCATCTAGTCCAACTCCCCTGCTGCGAGCATGAAGATCCACAACGTGATCAGGTTGCTCAGAGCCCTGTCCAACCTGACCTTGAATGTTTCCAGGGATGGGACATCCACCACCTCTCTGGCCAACCTGTTCCAGTGCTTCATCACCCTCAGTGTGAAGAATTTCCTCCTTATATCCAGTCTAAACCTTCCCTCCTTTAGTTTAAAGACATTACCCCTTGTCCTATTGCAACAGGCCTTGCCAAAAACACTGTCGCCATCTTTCTCATTGTCTCCTTTTAAGTACTGATAGGCCACAATAAGGTCTCCCCAGAGCCTTCTCTCCTCCAGGTGTTTTAAACAGAAAATGGAACAGACAGATTTGCATGGTTTTGCCCAGCAAACAAGGCTTGGCAAGCTGATTCTATGACTTAGAATCAGGAAAGATGGATATCAGCAGGTATTGCAGATCACGTGATAGATACTACAGCAATTACCTAATTTAATATTTGCTTGGAAGGATGCAAAGACCTACCTACTTAGTTTGCAGGTAGCCAGGCAGTGGATTTTAAGCACATTTAGAAATCTACATAAAGTTATGGCATTACTACGTCATTTGTGAGAGTGTGACTCTGCCCTGGCCAACTACCTGGATATAAACATTGAAAACCAGAAAGATCTCAGAAGAAGTTCTAGTTTGATACTTATATTTGGTTGTAGTTATCAGAGTTATTCATAAAGAAATCTGCTATGCTAAACTCTCATGCTTCAAGTCTGCATAATGCAGACCCAGCCCAGGAGCTTCGTCATGAGTATGTCTTCTTGACCAGGGTGTGTAAACAGCAAGATGGTACCAAGGCAACCTAAGTCTCACGGAAAGGACAGCCTGGTCCTGTAAAATTTATGGCTTCTACACTACCAACACTCTTGAGTCCTGAGGAAGTGGCAGGCTTAGAAAGCTACCAAGTCCTAGTTTGCATTTAGTCTTGCAAAGGTCTCATTTTTCCAGGTCTGTGATTTTTCACTATCCACATAAGGTACTAAAGTTCCAGAGTTGTACCCAGAAGGCTCAGTGGCTCCTATACTGACCTCTATGGTTTGCAGGTGGTTCTACTTGATCCCCAGTTACCTCAGGAGTACCAAGTGTACTAATCAGCTTACATCAATAACTGACAGGCTTTAGTTTAGAAGGGCATGGCTGTCCACCACAATGTAATAGAAATGGAAACAGTATTCTGACCATAAAATGTGTGCTTTCTGAAATTCTGAAATAACCAAATACAGCAAGAATGTACTGGGGAAAAGAATGCCACAAGTCTAGGAAGAAGATTTCAGCCTGGGGTGTGGGAAGTTTTCTTTCACCACTATATTTACCTGATAAATAAGACCACTGAGACCTGGCCAACAGGCCCTGCCCCACCACAGTCTTTTTGGGAGACTAATCATTAGTCACTTTGGGGTAGACTTGTCCCTGTAAGAATCACCCCTCTGAGGCTTCAAATAGCCCAGAAACAACTTTCAGAAAAGAGTACCCAGCCAAACTGAGGACATACACTGGCCTGTTTACACAGTACAGTGCAGGAAAGAAAGCTCTTCTTGGGGAGGAAACAACCGAACAAAGTGTCGGCATGGCTGGAATGCCTGTTTACAGCACATACATAACTTTTGGCAAAAAGATACCAAAAAAAATACCATTTGAAGTGAGGAGTCCAGCTAAAAATACAGCAATGAGTTTAGCAATCTACCCATACCCTTATTCTGTAAACAAAGAAAGTTTATATACCAAAAGCTTTTTTTTGTTTTTTATCTGATCTTGCAGTCCCACTGCAGGCAAAACTCCAGCTTAAATAAGAGCACAGAACTGGGCCCTTGTTAGGATCTCTATTTTGTTCCTTCTCATCATCTAGAGGCTTCTATTTTTGAGACTGGAGCTGCATAGTAAACCTTGTTTACATCAGGGGAAGACTAAGTTTAAGGTTTTTTAAAGTGCATTTAGGGTTTAAACAGTAAAGAATGAAAAAGAGTAAAGGAAGGTTGAAAAGATTTCTTCATGGAAAATGATCTTGTAAGGCTCAGAGTCATTTGCAGACAAGATCCATTTCTTTCACACTGATTCTCTCTCCCCCCTCACCAGTCCCTGCCCCCAAAAGCTCACTGTTCCTTACGTCTGCAGTTTATATTCTATATTGTAACTTTAATGGGGGAAAAAAGGCAGCAAGACATCCCTGATTGTAAGCTAAGGATCAGCATGGAAAGGAAGTTGAGTCTTTTTTTTTCCTTCCCTAGCCTCATAAGAATTGTTAGTTTGTAACAATTTTAATTGAAAACAGCTGCAACTGAAATTTTTAAAAGAGATGAAAAAAGTATATGAAATGAAAGACAATCAGTAAAAAGAACCCTGAATCCATTCTGAAGCCAGTATCTTCCTAAAGGAGTTCAAGGGTTTTCTTTTAAAAGTGACCTTTTTGTTTCAGCAAAGCATGGTTTATAAGTACTCTTTTAAAATACTTTGCTCATGTTCCTAGAATTGCTAAGTATTAGTATATTTGTGGGTTAAAGAATATTTCCTCAAAAATACTTTGAGACAGAAGTTTGTGTTTTTCCTTCAACAAAGCAAACTCAATGGACAAAGTCAGACTTATGTACACAATATCAGAGAACTGTTTGCAATACTAAGTTGCTATGTGAACAAATGTGATGTCACACCACAGATTTTTATGACCAATCTATTAAAAATGCATTAGGAAGAAGAAGAAAAGGCTATTTCATCTGATAGCAATGTGAGAAAATAAAATGAGACTTCCATTAAATTACAGAAATTTTGTTTTGCTTTGATTTGCTTTAAATGTTTCGTTGGATATGAATGTCTGTGTAAGCTTCCAGTCCATTTAGTAGCTTTTAAATAATCATAACATCTTCTTTTATTTTCATTTTAATTTTCTTACATTTTCACAAGATCTCTACTTTTGCTAAATTCACTATACAGTTTAACAGGAGTTTAATATGATTTGCTTAAGATGATTGTCTTAAAAACAAATATGCTACTAATCAAGTGCTCTAGTCACCCTTGAAACACTGCTCTTTTAGCCAGAAGGAAAGCTGTGTTTTGCATATAATGGTGATGTAAAGGGTAATCCCTTGTAGTGACAGATACAGGTGAATCTACTATATTGTGATATGCAAAAGTTCTAACAATATAGGGGACTAAATAAACAAGTGAAAGGCTTGATTCATTTCTTTGATTACTGGCAAAAAAGCAATGCTTCAAACTTTAAACTCTCAGCAACTTTACATGATTTAACCATAGAGAGCTGTAATGTTACTGAAAAATAATTACATACAAGATGTAATCACCTTTTGTTTCCTTATAAGTGTGAGCAATTTCAAAGTATTAAAAATGAGAACAAAAAAGGATTTACAACATCAAAGAGGAAGAGGCTCTTTTTTAAACATCAGGTTTTATGAAAAACAGAGAAAATATTTAAACTAAGTTACCTCTATTGTGTATTGCTACTTGTAACTTGAAAACTGCTGAATATGCCACAACAGGATTGCTCTTTTGCAACATTAAACTAACACAGATTTAAAAATATTAAGATAAACTGAGCTTGAGTGAATGGTAATGAAATCTTTAAAACCACACACAGAGCAAGGAAACAGCTGCATTTTGGTTAACCAGAGTTAATCAACTATGATAGAAGTAAATAAGATTTATCTTTATATCTGCCAGAGATTATTAAACATCTAAATACTCATTTTACTTCTTTAAATCAGGATTGCCGATGCATTACAAAATGGCACTAGACACTCTCAAAGTATTATTAAGAAAACACGTATTAATTCTCATTTGGAAAAAAGTATTACCAGATTAGCTTTCTATAAACAACTTTTAAGGAAGGTAAGGTGTTCCTGTACACTTAGTAACCCAGAATCCCTAATTTACTTTAGATCACATAAGAATTAGCTAGGTGGTGGACTTTTGCCAGGACTTACATCATAAAACCACCCCCTGCCTGGGTGTGATTGGAATTCTTCGCCTAAGACTGACCCTGAATTTTAAAAAGCAGTTGTAGGTGCTGCCTGAGGAGTCCATAAAGTTGTAAGAAGTTCGGAGAGCAGAAGTTAGCATATCTAGCACAGCCTACAGTTGCTTATTCTTTACTTTCACTACTACCTTTTCTTCCTCAAGAAAATAAGAACACCACAGATAGCCATGCTGCATCTAAATGACCTTTCTTTATCACTCTGTACTTTGTCTGCTTAATACACTGAGCACATCCTTCACACCATCTATTCCCTTCCACCCAATGCTGACACAAACCAGAGTAGAAGCAGTGGCTTTCTCAGGGAGGGTCCTCAAGTGCAGAGCAACTTTGAGGACACTTCTACCTCCCCTAACATGCTGTAGACCCTGCTGCTGGGAGAGCAGGAGTAGAAATGGCATTTAATGGTGGATTCCCTAAATGATGTCTCTACTAGCCCATTGGTTTGTTGGGTTTTTTTAATCATTTCTCACCTACCTGCAAGCTGTGGAAAGCAGCTACAGGAATTCACTACAAAGGTGTGCTCTACAGATGAAGGGGAGAAAGCAGATAGACATGACATATAGATACTTCTTTCATAGTCTCTCTGCCCATCCTCTGTACAACTTAATTAAATTATGTACGTTTTGCTCTGCCTTGGAACTTCTGCCACTGCAAGGGACAGCAGAGAATCTTACTCTAAAGAGTCATTATAAATATTTTTTATTTTACAGGAAAACAGTAAAGTCCCAAAGGCTTTCCAAGGATATTTCCTGGGATAAGAACTGTAGGTTCCCAGTTTTTAACATATCCTCACTTACCACTGGCACTCTACACAAGTTGGGTCCAAGTGGAATCTGTCAGCTTGCTACTCCCAGTCTTTTGGAGAGTTTCTTTGTAATTCCTTTCCCCTTAAGCTGCTTTGCTTGTGCTCACCTACCCCCTGGGGCTCACAGAGTACAAGCAGCTTCCTTCAGAGACCAGTGCCTACAGTATTCCGAAGACTGCCTGAAGAGAAACGTTCCTGCAGTAAGCCTGTGTCACCCACAGCACAAGCACATTCTTTCCATTGCATACAGGTCTCCATCGGTCTGGATTCAAAAAAATTCAGAGCTAGTTATACACGCTCCAGAAGCCTTCATCTACCAATCCCAAACATGCTTGGAAGTGCGTAAAATTAATGTGAAACTTCCACTCCCAACCTGCCCCAGAAGCCAGCATGATTCTTTACAGGCTGTCCACACCTAGTCACTGAAAATGTCCCAGGAAACTAATTTAATTTCTTTTGTATTAAGGGAGGTATTTTAATTGGAGAATGAATGAGATGAGCTGAAGCTAGCTAGAAAATACTTTTCAACAAACAACAATGCTTGCAGCACAGAACTCAGAAATTTAAAAAAAACCTGAGAATCGGAATACACTGAAGAATCACAAGGCAAAAGTATTTTTACTCTGAGCAAATAAAAGAAATACTGGAGCATAAGGCCTTCATTAACTAAGCACTGTCTGTCAAAGTAAAATGCTTTTGAAACCTATGACAGTACTAGCAAAGAAGAGCATGTTATTGCTTTTTGCCCACCACAACCCATGTGAATGTGTACAGCAAAAATTGCAATTTAATGTGCTCAAGTCTAACTCAACACACCTCAGCAACACCGGAGGTGGAAGTTGTTTAACAACTCGGTCAAAAACTTTTGCAGTGTAACATTTGCAAAGGAGCTGTAATCAGAAACTGGTCAATTATTAAAACTACCACTAAACTAACGTGTAAAAAGGCTAAATTAGCACTGACAGCTTTTCAGAACAGCTTGTATATAAAACCCTGAAGGAATCACTTAATGATACATATTTGTTCTTTTCACTTGAAAAAGTCTAGAAATTGTTACATTAAAATGTACAGGAATGTAAGGAACACTTGCAAGACACTGACAAAAACGATAGCAAATAAACCCTCCAAGCCCACTCTAAATGGCAGTGACCCTCTGCAACCAACAACGTGGAGCAAACCTGACAAACAGTTGCCATGATTTTGGGAGCAATGAGCTGCTTGGAGTTTTTAGCCAGCACAAAGTGTGTTTACCAATTACTCCAGAGCAATGTTTTAAGACTAGCAGTGGTAACAGGGTTAGAAAAGCAGTTCCCCTGTAGCAGTTACCCAATCAGAAAGCAGGTCACATCTCGTTAGCTGTATCATATACATTAAACGTCACAGATTCTCCATGGCTTAGCTGACAATTCAGACATGTGTGTTTTATTTTATGATAACCTCATGCTCTCTTAAAGAATTACAATACAACAAACAGATCAATTTGAGATCCTTTACTATGCCTTATGACACGAATCTGCCAGGTATTTGCCCCTATATAAAGCTATTCACTATAGAAGATTAATACTTTTTAAAAGTGTTTTCAGGGCACCACTAGTAAACTACCACGAAAAATTGCAGCACCAAGAATGTTTGCTGCACAAACACAGACACATGGGCAGAAATGCAGACTGATTCAGTTCACACACTTTTCACTTCAACAGACTAAAAAGTGTGCTTTATTGAACCATGTAAATAACAAGATGCAGCCTCTACTGTTGTGGTTTTTTTTTCTTTAAGTGACAGAAGTATTTCCTCTTCCCATTCAGCATATTCTTTGTGGTGGCTGATCTGGATTTAGAAGCCACTAACAAATTATACAAAGCATAATCAACAGTGAATGTAGTTTACATTATTGGGTACTTTTGACAGCTATATGATAAAGTCATGAACTGATCATCTCTCTCACTAAAGGCAATTGCATTCTAAATGTAAACATGAATTTCTCTTGTCGGTTGTCCTGAACATGTGTTCAAGTGCAGCCTAGGAATAAGTTTTGAAAACTCTGTTCCTGTTTTCTGTTATCATTCACTTTAAATTTTAACGAGTTTACAAAACAAAACCATAGAAATGTTCATCTCTCCCCCTAAACCTGTAACATTTTCGAATTAGTTTTGTGCAAAAGCTCAAGCAATGCCTTGCAATATTATAGCTGCAAATGCCAGCAGGACAGATCCTGAGCAAACAACACACTAAAGCGCAGAGATTCCCTGAGACCAGCATTATAATCAATCCTGAAGTGCTGTACAGTAATTTCAAGATTTCAGCCTAAGCTGATACCTCCTCAAAGAGTTGTTCTGCGTGGAAACATAATGAGGGATTACCCAATTAAACTACTAAATTAATTAGGGTTCGTGTCTGCATATACTGTACTGTCTAGTGGGACGCTTTAGCTGGAATTCGGGCTGAAACCTACCACGGTCCATGCACAGAAAAACAAGGCTGAGGGACTTACCTCCGTCCGCGACTGCAGCCTCTTGTTCATTTCATATATTCGGTACTCTGGTTGCACCATGTATGGTGTGTGTCTCCTATAAAATGGGCCAAAAGGAGAAGAATAGAAAGGGTCATGTGGTGTGCTGGACATCTTGCCTGCTTGCAGAGATTCAAGCTACACAGAGTATCATCAACATCCATACAGAGCACATGGGCTGTGTGTTCTTCACAGTACAAAGTAGCAGCGCGCACACACACACACATCCAGGCTGCACGCACTGCCTGGGAAGTGCTGTGGGAGCCCTCTAGAGCGGGGAGGGGGGGTGGGGGGAGCGGGAGCGCACAGGCTCCAGAGAGAGGGAGAGACTGGAGAGCTTCAGGCACCACCGCTCCTTTTTAAAGCAGCAGTTTCTGGAAGGGTCATTTCCTGTCCACGCTGTAGACTAGTTCAAAAATATAATTTTCCTCTCCGCCTGACAGAGGTCTAAGGTTTGGGTTTAATTTTTTTCCCAGCCAGGACCCCTCAGGAACCTGGTAGTAAGGGCTGGTTAGCATATAGGTGGTTTAAAAGCTGCCTGAGCCAATCACCCTCCGCGAGGAGCACGCTTGGGTAATGTCAGAAATGTGATTACTACAAAATACATAAACAGAGGCCACGACAATCCGCCGCTGGCAGCTGGTGATTCACCGGCTCCGAGGCGCAACTCGCCAGCGCCGCTCTGCCCGCTCCCGGGGGCTGTATGTTGGGCTACCGAAGCTCCGCCAGCCCTCGCCGCCCCGGCGGTGCCTCCGGGAGGGAGTGGGGGTGTGTGGAGGTTTGCACTTCACACCAGCAGACTGGGGGAACGAGAGGAGGGAGGGTGGCCCTGCCGCTGCACCAGGGGCGGGATGGTCAGACCCGGGGAGTCTGCACAAAGAAATAACCTCCGCGCACACCACTTCGCACAATGGAGAGCAGTCAGATGCCAACAACAGAAACCTCCCGGAAAAAAAAATGTAAAAACACAAAAGAGGTGGGTGGGAAAATGAGAGCCCCGGGGAGATGCTGGCAACCCCATTAGGCGAGGGGTTAGGAATAACCTAAATGGACGCTTTTTACAAGCTGCTTAAAGGTGGCGGCAGCTAGGTAGAGACTGGTCCCTGCTCCCAGCATCATTGCTGTGCATAAACCCAGTATCGGCTAGAGTACGTTGTAAATGAAAGATATCTAAAACTGG
>VWZO01021173.1:83618-99970 GCA_013396975.1 Bucco capensis | reverse complement strand
GGGGAAGGAAGAGGGGGGGCAGTTGAGTGTGTGGAGATGAGGGCGGAGGGAAGGGCAAAGGGGAGGGTACCACCCTTTGGAGGTGAGGGATGAACTTTATCTGTTGAATCATACTTGAAGGAAAGTGCTGGGAGCGGATGCCACGTGAACAAAAAGTCCTCAAAATATAGAGGAAACAAAATGGGCTCATCCACTACATGGGAAAGTGCAAGGTTTAAGAGGAGAGCCTTCAAATTACCTACACAAAAAAGCCCTTGAAGCACAGACTGTCTTCATACACAGCTGTAAAGTATCAGACATTATTTACAGTACTGAATAAATATAAAAATAACAATAAACAGCACTGAATTAATCTCTGATGTAAATTCATTCAAGCAAATGGAACCACTCTAGGAACAGATTTAGTTAACTAATATGATTAAGAGAAGAGCAATCAGCTGCAGTCACAGTGGTTCTCAGCCGGGGTGCTTCTCAGGAACGCTGTGGGATGGCCCATTTCACAGATGGGGAAATCAAGGCACGCGCCATTACGTTTGCTAAATTTATATAATAATCCTGAAAAATATTTGAGCATGATGTGGCTTCCCCCACTGCCAAAAAATTAATTAGACTCTGACTGAATGTAGGAATATTTTAAGACAGATTTGAAAAATTCCAGTTTTGCTTGCACTTGGCTAAATCTGGAAAATCTGAGTACTCTTTTCAGGATAAAATACAGAAGTTCACAATTTTATTCTAGTGACTACTGATTGGGATCACAATTTATTTTTGACATTCCAGTCACTATTTAGTAAACTATTTCTGTACACTCTTGTGGAATAACGGTTTGCCCAAGAAATGATGTATTGAGCTGGTTTATGGACTTCCCACAGTTTCTGTCACTAAACACAAAGCCAACAGATAATACATGGAGTATTTCACTTCTCCCTTTAAATGCTCCCCAGCTATGTAGCAGCGCTATGCTGTCACTCCAGTACCATCACAGGAGGTGCTGAGTTTAATAAATAGCATGTACAATGTTTGACTCAATAGTGCTGCAATGACAGTGACAATGTTGTGCCCGGATTCACTGGCCTCTGCCTACCTAGAAGAAAACTTCCCTCTGTCTATCTCGTACTCTTAGCAGATGCCAGCAAGGCTACCTTGCCTAAAACTACAACAACCAGAACAATTACAGAGTTACAGTATTAACATACACAATTTTTATGGCTGAAGTACCACCTTTTTACATAAATACATTAAAAAAAAAAACAACCCACCAAACTGTGGATTTTACTTTGTTTACAAAACAAATCCAAAGTAAAACATATTTGCCCAAGAAGGAACACACTGCTTTTGTAATTAAAATGGTGGAATTTTGAACAGTTTGAAAACTGTATCTGCTTTATTGATTTTTTTGACTAGGCTAAAATTCACTGTTTCAAGATGTTAAACATGGCAGTAATATTAACATTTTTCATTTTGGCTGGGGTGGAGAAAAGGAAGATGTTGGTTTAAAATAAAAGAAAAAAACCCAGACAAACCCAGAGTGCTAACAGTGAATGAGCAGTACGACTTGCTTTCATGACTGGGAACCCCAGATACTCACCCAGACCCTATATAAGAGCTTCTGTGTATGAGTCTAGCATAAAACAAAAATATTCAGTGATATTTTAATAATTCCCATTGATTAACTGGCAAATTATGGCACACCTACAGCCCACCAGCAAGAATGAAGTCCCAGGGTAGGAACCTGCTAATTAGAGGCTCCATCAGCACTTCCAGTTGCCTGTTATCATCTAGACCAGTGTGATGTGCAGAACAGTAAAACAGAAGGCAGAATCAAAGGAAAATAAAGGTACAGGGATCCTGACAGTGTCATCTCAATTCCCACTTGGATCTGCTGCCTTTAAAGTTTTGTGTGCTTTCCAGGAGTGCCAGTTAGGGGATGTGCAGCCAGCCCTGCCGCTGCTCCAAACCCCCACACTCCTGGCATCAAGTCACTACCCAAAGAGGCTCTGGGGTCAAAGGCAAACATCTAGCTCAAGATTTAAGACAATCAATAAAGTCCTTAATCTGGAAAATGAGTTTAAAGTGAACAGAGGAAGAAAGAGGTAGAGGAAAACAAGAGGAAGAGACTAGTCAAGTCTTCCCAAATCTGAAAATGACTGTATTCCTGTGCATGCATATGTGCAGATACAAATAGATGAGAGAACAGTATGCAGTATGCAGATGTATGCATGTGCAAATGAGGAAAGCTTTACACCACCATTCAGAGCCCAGAAAGGAAGGACAGTGGCACCACCTTGGTTACCCAATCAAACCTCTGCACTGCCTAGGCTCTCCCAGCCCCTACATGGGTGCTGCACCCAGGCACAAAAGGAGACAGCATACCAGAGCAGAGAGGCACTGGGACTGTAGGCCCATGATTCCCAATTGAGGAAGAGGAGCTGGATAGAGGTATACCATCAGACTCCAGCAGATACCATCAGATACCATCAGACTCTGGCCAGGCACTAACCACACAGGCCCTTGACGCCCCAAAGGAGCCTCAAGACATGGTGCACTGAGCTGGCTGCTGTCTGGGTGCCAGATAACCCTCCTGGGCAGAAATAGAAGCACCCATGTAAGTCAAGGACTCCACTCCGATAGCTCTGGAGGACGATTTCCCTTCATTTCAGGGGGAAGTGTAGATTTCATGGAATGGAAGGATGCAGGTCTTCTCCTGCACCCATCAGTGAGAAACATTTAATGCCTACAAGCAGCTGAGATGCATTATGATAGAAGCCCCAAAATCCAACAGCAGAAACTTCCTCCAGAACACAAGCAGGGAACAAGGAGGGACAAACCAGAGTGGTTTGTTTGTCTGTCTCTGCTGTTTATGCTATCACGAACAGTCAGGTGCTGCCTTCTTGTTGTGACTATTCCTGGAGCCCCTGGCACAGGGGGTTCACATGCCATGCCATGCCACACCACTCCACACCAGCCAGAAGCACCAACAACCCTGTTACACAGCACTGCTGAAAGTATCATGCACCACTGGGCATAGTCCTTCCTTTGCCAAACTGACAATCGAAGCAGCTCTGAAGGCTGCACTATTTTTAATAACCACTCAGTAATAATAATAATAATGCAGAAAAGAGATACAGCTGTAAATTGGTGTAATTGCTGTATTTATCCCTGGAATGCCTTGACTGTTCAGTCTCTGTCGGTAATCACGTTTGCAAGGATACATTTAAGGTGGTTTGTAGCTGCCGAAAAGGCAGGAAACAAGACACTGATCTTAATTAAAGACACAGCACATGAAGAGCCAAAAACTAGAGGTACTTGAAGCGAGGTTTCTTGAGAATACTAAAGTAAACATAAATTTCTTTTAAAAAGTAAGGAAACTACCTTTTCAAACTGTCCTTTGTTTATAGAAAAGCCAGGCAGCATTGAAGACTTCTGATGGAGTGACCTTAGCTAAAAGAACAAAACTGCTTTCCTGTGGATGCTCATGAGTGACTAAATGAAATTTTCTTATCAAAAGTTGGGATGCACAATGAATAACCACCAGCCACACCCCATCATCTGTAATTAACACTCAATTGCTGAACTCAAACACAGGATTTTGACAGGTTTCAGAAGTGAATACTGCCATTAGTTTCCACAGCTATAGAACGGAGTGTACCAGACGCTTGCAATTTGTAAGAAGTCTAGAGCTGAAATTTGTATGCATTAATATTAATATATTGAAATAAAAAACATATTCCAGAAAACACTGTCCTGTCACAGACAATTTGTGGGTAGGAAACTAACTTAATCTGTTTAATCCATTGTTAAAAATATTTTCTGGGCTCAGTATACATTTCTACACTTTTTCCCTGTATACTACTTTTTTATTTAAAATGACCATTCGATACATATGGTAATTCTAAGAATTCTCTTCACCTACTTAATGCTAGTAAATTAGAGTTCCAGCTCCAGCACTCACCAATGATGCTAGAAGTACCTCTGAATAGATAACACAACAGAGATTTAAAGTATTTTTTAATTCTGCAGTGTACACAATGTCGTTGTCCACAATCAAAATGGATATTAAATTTTGCCTTGGAACTTTATGAATACTCAGTTGAATGCAGTCTTTAAGAAGCCTCTGAGAGATGTCTGATCAAGATTCTGTCTGCTTTACCTGTACAGTGCACGCACAGCACCTGCAGCAGACAGAGCTGGGGAAGAAAACAATACAGACTTGAAGTGGTGCAAATCACATCTTGGTGTTACAGAGATGGGCCTTCTAAACATACCAAGATACAGCAGAAAAACTGATTTACCAACTCTTGATAAGCTATGGTAAGACAGCTTTCAGTGTGTTTTAAATGTCCTCCCTTTGTGCCAAATGCAGGGGGATAGTGGTGTGTAGGAGCTTTCAGGTGCAGAGCCTAGCTCTTCAGCTCACAAGCAGCTTAGGCTTGAAGCACTAGACACTTCATTTTGCTCCTTGTGGTGCTGTTGGAGTTGCACCCTGAGTGGATAGTATACTTGGGAGGTCTCCACCTACCCTGCATCACACGTGAGCACTGTAACTACAAAGCACATCATGACCATGCCAGAGTGGACTCTTGCCAAGGGAAACAGCTCTGTAAGGTGCTGGGAGGAAAGGACGAGGTCCCAGGTGTGAAATATTAAGCCCTTGACCTCCATGAGAGCTTACCCAGGCTGCAATATCTTCAGGATACCAAAGAACATCTGCCCATTGACAGAACCAAATCATCTTCCAAACTAGTAAAACACCAGAGATTTTATGTACCTCGGTTTTGCTGCATCTCTGAGGACACCACAAAATCTACTTTCCAGAACTGAGTAGCTTCAAGAACACTTCTGACTTGTTTTATTACACCTCCCCTTTCTTTCCATGTTTGTTCCATTTCTTCCTTTTTCCTTCACATCATCCATACCTGCCCATAGCTTCTTTCGGAGTACAGAGTTCCTTTTTACATGAATCATTTCTAAATATCTGCCTTGGTAGTTTCTCACCCTACATACTCTTTTGTTGTTTTTTTTTCTTTCTTCCGCTGCCCCCACATACACTGCTGAAGTTAGGAGTGAATTATCACTGGAGGCTGATGCTGGATAATGCTGTTTGAAGCAACTGAGGTTCTTCACCTGAAATGCTTAAGTTTAGCTAACTGTGTTTTCCCTAAAGAAAGCTTGAAGAGCAGATGCTGAGGATGGTGAATCCAGAGCAGTCAATCAGGAAAAGAAAGGGATGAAATTCCTGTCCTTTGCCTCTTGCAACCATCTCCCAGCAGCTGAGGAAGAAAACAGCCTTCAGCAGCAGAGAAGACAGTACTGCGGTTTATAGTATTGGCAGACAGCCAAAAAAATATCCAAAGTGGTGGGGGTGGTTACAGGAGCAGGCTATGGTCTGGCAGTGACCCTCCAGTGAAAAATCAGACAAGCCAGCAGAGAGATAAGAACCTGAAGGGTCTGAGCCCCTTTCTTAGACACTAGTTTCCATTGCAGACAAGCTAACTATGAATTAAATGCAGGTGTCACAGTCACTCAGCTCTAATGTATTACGCAGTGTGTTACTCAAAATTTCTGAGGTCTGTTTCAGCCCAAAGTAAAAATCATTATAACCACTCGTCAATATAGTAAGAAATAAGCAACATCAGACTTCAAGACAATCTTGAAGCAACCCTTCCTCCCTAACTTGCCCTCACAAATATATAGCAGCATAGCCTGCCTGTGACAGATTACAAACTGGGCCCCAGAAACGGAACAGATTCATGAATATAATAAGAGATGCTCATTTTGGCTAGTGTTTCCCCTAAAAGTTCTAGTCCCTACCTGGAAAAGCTTAGTATTCCTTCTACATACCCAACTCCACCATACTGACTTACCTGTTACACACCTCACCTACTGCTCAACTTTCAGCATATTTCAATTAGTTGAAAGCTTACTTTTTAAAGGACTCAACTGGGAACACTCAGCATTGGAGGCATTTCAGTTGAGTGCTAATTAGCAACTAGCTGACTGTCAACTTTTCTTCTTCGAAGAGAGGGAAGGGTTGGTGATTCCCTTCTGAATTACCTGGCAATCTAATACATGTTGAAATTTATTCATTAACTTATAATAATATTCCCAGCACTTCATTGGCAATTTTCATCTTCAAATCACTTTATAAACTTTCATAGAAACATTGTGGTTATTAGCACAACAACAAAACCATGCAACTTCCTGCATATGGGTCTGTCTCCCCATTTTACAGTGAGGAAGATAACTTGAGAGACGAATGACTGAGGAACTCAGTGGCAGAAATGTAGTTATATCTCAGGAAATTGCAGCTTGCGGATTTGTATTTGGATCTTGCAAAGCACAGGCATACATACCAAGCAGAAAAGGCGATGGACAGATGGAACTGGTGTGAAAGGAATGATTCATGGAGAAATTCTGTGCCTGGTACCAAGGTGGGATTAATCTGAGAGCAATTTGGATCTTGTAATTAGGTCTTTATCACACAACTGAGCCAAGCTCTCACCAAAGTCTGTACTGCATTCAACTTGTTGCTTTGAATCAGCTAAAGTATATCTATATATAATTAAGACATAACTGTACCTTTGTACAAAACATGCAGTACCACTCTGTTTTATTTATGCAATTATTTTAACTCCAAGTCCCAAACAAAAGTGGAAAGAAATGTATGTTGGAAAATATTATTTCCTACACTGTTTTTTCTGGAGCTTTTAAAGTCATGTTTCCACTCATTCTCCATTCTGTAGGAAGATCTGATCTTAAGCTTAAACCTCTGCAATTGCAAAACACAAGCAAAAACTTGCCAGGAAATGAAAGCATGCTGAATATGATCCATTGAGCTTCTGGATATCACTCTTGGAGGTAGTCTCTATACTGTTGTAGATTGTAAACTCAATATGTGAAAAATACGATCTCTAGTTACAATCTCATAGTTACCTCTATGCATATTTCATAGACGTAAGAGTTTTTTTTTTAATTTGGCCTTTAAAATTTAAGTATATGTTATTGATTCAAATTTTATACTTTGAAATGTTACCATGCTCTGCAGTGCTTGAATTTTGCCAAGGCCTTGTACGGCTGCATAAATGCGACTGAAATAACCAGGAGTTTTGCTTGGAAAATCTGATTATGCTGCAAGAGCAAAATGTTCCAGCTCATGAGGTTGAAAGACTGGCTGTGCCTCTCCTTTTAGTGAATAATGATTTTGCACAGAAAAATAGAGTCTAAGCAAAATATATACTGAATAAATTTTTATATCTTCTATGTCATAGATTCTGTTTCTTCTACATCTCATACCTTCCAGGCATGATACTCGGTGACCTATACCCAAACAGTCACCAAAAAGGGGCCATGTATCTAATTCAGTATTTAAAACACACCAGAAGAGTCTTAAACATGTCTGACATGCACATATTGCAGAGAGCATGGAAAGATGCTGACATCTCTGGAGAAGCAGCAGATCTGAGCTCCTCTGACTTGTAACTGAAGCCCAAATCAGGAGGTGATGCCTCTGACAGAGAGGACACCACCAACCAGCTGCTCAATGGCAGCAGCTGCATTGCCTAGCTCCCACTCTCAACCCTAGCTTTGATTTTTGATTCTAAGAGTGCACTCTGCTCTCTGCTATCTGTCTGTTGCCTTCCCAGCATCATTATAGCAGACACTGAGATGCTGGAGCATGTCCAGAGGAGAGCTACCAAGCTTGTGAGGGGTTTAGAGAACAAGTCATATGAGGAGAGGCTGAGGGAGCTGGGCATGTTTAGTTTAGAGAAGAGGAGGCTGAGGAGGGACCTCATTGCCTTCTACAACTACTTGAAAGGAGGTTGTAGAGAGGTGGGTGTTGGCCTCTTCTCCTTAGCAACTAATGACAGAACCAGAGGGAATGGTATGAAGTTGCAATGGAGGGGGGTTAGATTGGATATTAGGAAGAAATTCTTTACAGAAAGAGTGGTGAGGCATCGGAACAGCCTTCCCAGGGAGGTGTTTAAGAAACATGTAGACGTGGTGCTCCAGGACATGCTCTAGTGAGGGCAGGGGTTGTGGGCTGTTGGTTTTGTTGGTTGTGAATTTTTGTGTTTTTGGTTGGTTGGAGGTTTTTTGTTTGTTTTGTTTATCAGTTTGGGGTTTTTTTGTTGTTGGACTTGGTGATCTGAGAGGTCATTTCCAGCCATGAATATTCTGTGATTCCACCACACAGCCCTAGCAGCCATGCTTGCCCATCAGTACAGTGTTTTGTCTGTGAAATACAACAGCTTGTGGAGTTTTATGTACATTTGTCATTTATCTCTTTGCTTGTGAAGTTTGATGTTTGGAGGTTATTGATTAGAAAGCATCGTGTCTTATTAGAGAAACAGAAAAAACATCCTGCATGCTTTATTTCTGCCTGACACTGTACCCAGAGAACAGGCACAACACATTGTCTGTAGTGAGCCTTCCCCAGTGCAAGCGTCCTAATAAATATTGCCTTCATTTCAACATCTGGTTCACATTAAATAAAACTACAGATGTGAATCCAATAAAGATAGACATTTTGGAGGAAACATAAAAGGCTTTAAATTAACCAGCAAGGTGTCTGTGTTAATTTTAAAAAAAACAAACAAAAACCAACCAAAAATGAAAAAAGGAAGTAGAATTACCACAGGACCTGCTGTCAAACTTTCCTGTCTCTTAGCTTGAAAGAATAGCACAACAATGCCAATTATTTTAAAACCACCCTATTCTTTCCAGTCCCTCAGACTAAGTTAAGGCATTATAATTCTAATTCATAACTTTCTAGGTTTTTGCATTTTGAAACTTAAAATGTTAAGATTTGGGTGAAGGATAAATGAAAGTATGAGAGAAGGGATATTTAGTCAGCTAAAGAATCATTAACATAAGAACAATTACAGGGCTGTTTTACAGAAGCAGCGTGAGCAATGAAAATTTTCTTAAGTTTCCATACAACTTCTATATTTTATGTATATACATGCATTATAATCACACCTCAGTTAGTTATAATATGCACTACGTAGAAATCAAAACAAAGGAGGTGTGGAGGTGTTCACCTTCCTTCAGTTCAGTCTACAGTGAAATTTGCCATTAAAAAAAAAAAAAAAAGATTATATCAAATCATTTCACATTTTGATGAACTGAGTTTAGATTTTCAGAAGTACTTTGCATTACAGGACAGACTAAAGCATTGCCAGCCATATCTAGGCTAACTTACAGTTTTCTAGTGGAGTAATAAAAAAGCACAATGGGATGAGAGTGTCAGGATGAGTGCATGATCAGTCTGTGTAGTCAAGTTTATGGAGGGACATGTCCATGGGTTGTCTCCTAGCTGCTACCATTCCCTTTGCAAGGCAGATGGCAGGTAGTTTGTGTATGATCTGCAGTCATCAGATGTGCTTCCTGAAATTACTTAGAAAAGCTTGAGCTGCAAAATGGAGGTGTGACTGTGTACATGGATCAGTCTGTGTAGTCAAGTGTATGGAGGGACATGTCCATGGGTTGTCCCCTTGCTGCTACCATTCCCTTTGTAAGGCAGTTTGTGTACTATCTGCACTCACATCTCCATTTTGCAGCTCAAGATTTTCTAAGTAGTTTCAAGGAGCACATCTGATTGCAAATAAATCAAAGGCAATAATAGTTTTTTTAAGTTTTCCATACTTAAGTTTCATTTTTATTATCTGGTACAGAGGAAACATTTTAAAAAAAAGTTCCCTTGCTGAAAACTTGTCCATGCTGATTTCTTTATGTTTACTGCTGTTACTTCTTTCACACTTCCCAGAAAGTCTTAATTGTAAATATTTTTAGTATGGAACAATTTTAAGCCTTTGCCACTTTAGAAACTCTAAAATTCAAATTCACGTTAATTTCCTTGATTCAAAACAGTCAAATTGAGTCACACTGGGAAAATCTTAACATATTTCTTGTCTAAAGCAAAAGCAGACACCTGCTTCTTAAGGGAAAACGCAAGCTTTTATGAAGACATAGATTACACTTGTCATTATAGGCTCAGAGTGTGGCAATGAGGCCATAATACAAAATGGGGAGACCCCTCTGCCTTCTCTTCCAAAATTTTTATTTGAATGTGTTTGGTTTCTTCATGTGTCTCCCACAACCATTCTTCAAAGATTATTCATTAAGATGAAGAAGAAAGAGGTGAGACTGAGTTTGGAGGCTGGGACAGTAAGCTGAGTACTAGCTGTTTCTGAGATTTTTACAGCATATGATGGTGTTAAATTAAATTTTAACAACCTAAAATTTAAGTTAATAATGTTTCCTGTAGGAAAGCAGGAGCATATATCATGCATACAGCTTGACATAATTTATTGCTAATTTCAGAATGGTATTTCCATAGGCATATTGTGCTCAAGTCATATTCTGTCATTCCCACACATCATAGGACCCTCAGATCTGTCCAATCTGGCAGTGCATATCAAGGCAGATACACTCTTCAGTGTGTCTTGTGACACTACACTGTTCAACCAGCTGTCCAAAGTGATGTCTCTAAAGCCATACATGGCAGTTCAAGCAGCCAGATCTTCTTCTGCTGACAGCGAAGTAAAGGGGCAGAGTGCAAATCTCTTTATCTTCCCAACACAGGGTTAGGACATCACTGCAAGACTCAACCATGAGATCCTGAAATGCTCCTGTCCTGCAGTACAGCCATAATCCTCATCTTAACACTAATAACCTTGTATAGCAATGGACCACAGGTCATCGTCATGGCTAGGCTTCCCGAACGAAGATCCAGGGAGGTCTCCATCCACGCTCCTCATCAGCGCCTTTTACAAGCGCGCTGATAAAAAGAGGATAGCGGATAGCACCCTCGAGCCTGCGCAAGGGATTTTTTTTCAGGTGAGACACAGCATGAGCAGAGCAGGACCCACCCTTTAGTCCCAAGCATCATCTGCCAGGGCCTAGCAAGCTTGGATGCTGGCAGCAAAGTCCTTAGGACAGAGGTTTAACCTCTTAGATGGAAGGCCTGACAGGGCTAAATGAGCTCCATTTGCCCAGGTTTGGAATCAGAGTTGTCCCTCTCCTAGGATGACTGCCAGAAGGCTAATGAGCTCATCCTACCCATACAAGGATTATAGGAACATGGGTATCACTCCCTACACTTTACCGTGGGCAATGAGTTTAATGCTCCCTCTGCTGTCGGCACAGTTATCGCACCAGGGGCCACAGGAGACCCCAACTGATTTTCAGACTGTGTCTGGGACCACAGGTAGGGGTAGGCTATTTCACAAAGGCTAGGAAGTTCAGTTCAGCCAAAGGCATATATACAAAGACACTAAATCCTAATTAAGCTTCCTTTTCACCAACATCCTGCCCTGTAGTCATCATTCTCCCAATCCAAATTCACCTTTTCCTTTCAATTCCCAACTTTCTGTTCCCCCAAATAGTCCATTCCTTACATCTTACTCTGAACCAAAATATTTCTATCTTCCCTTCAGTTTCGGAGATTTCTTAAAGAAAACACCTACCAACTCTTCCCCTGACACTGTTTTTAGACCTCTCCTCCCACCCAACATCTACTCTGTTTCAACACTGTTCCTCCACCCCTCATCAACATTTACTCATCTTTCTTCAGTCCCTTGACAGGTCTCAGCACTTCTGGCAAGATGCTAAGGGAAGCTGCAGCACACAAACCTTGTTTGGTCACAGCAGTCCAATGATGTACTGGGCGTCAGCAATCCCACAGAACCCCCAAAGTACATAAAATATGGTAATGGCAGCGAGCCCAACAGAAACTATCATCAGATCTTCTGATACTCTGCCAGAGTTTCATGGGAGATCAGAAAAGGTAAGAGGGAGTGCATGGGAAATCAGAAAGATAAGAAACTTGGAATTACAAGGGGATCAGCACAGCCAGTCAAAAGAATTTGGCTTTTTTGGTTTTGTTTACATTTTTGAAAAGGCAGTGATTTAGGACAGAATATTTGTATTTTATAGGAAAGCAAAGTGCTGCAGCTTAAAGCTTGATGTTAGGTTCACTGTCAATGTGAAGATATACTGAAAATTCACTCTAATGCTACTGTGATCGATCATCTCAATTCAGGTCACAGTTCCTTGAAATATGTATTCAAGACTTGGATATAGTCATAGGAAAGAGAGGAGGCAACGGTGTTCACAACACGATCCATGTGGCTTGTAGTCATCCCCATTCTATTCAACCCAGAGTTATGTCCTTTCTGGTGCTCAACCAATTCCTGTTCTACTGTTAAGCCAAGTCTATTACAGACTTCTGTTTCTCATGAATACAAAAACTTAGTGACTTTTCTTCATGATATAAAAGACTGTTATGCCCTATCTTGTTCATTTTTCCTACTTCAGAATTGATCTTAATTTTAGTTCCTTTAAATAATGCTCAAATAATGTACTGGATTTTTATTTTGTTTTCACTTTTAGCATTACTCCATCTTGAATCGAAGATTTAAGATCTTAGATACAAGAAAGATCATTTAATAATATTGCCAGAAGTAACCTGGAGACACACATGCAAAAAGCTCAGATGACTTTCGGAGAAACATCTGAAGTTTTGAATAATCATGTGAGTTTAAATCATGACTTTGCATATTTCCTATTCATGGTGAAAACTGGACAAAGAAAACCAAAATAATATGGGAACACTTACATTAAGTAAGTAAAACTGCAGGAGACCACATAGTTTGAGGAAAAATCTATCGCATAAGAAAGTTTTCTGTTGACTGTTGTAAGGCACCAGTTACTTTTGATTCCAGGTATACGTGTCAGCTGTCCTAAGCACACTTCAAGGTGCAGGTTTCTAAAGGATGTTTTTTATGGCTAGGCTACAAGGTCATACTTCAGCTGCAGAAGGTCAAATGCTGTATAATTGTGAACTGGGAGAAGACACGCCATAATGCAGGTTTTGTTTACTCTGATCCTCACTAGCTGCTATACGGGATGGGATGTGTTCTGCTGGTCAGCTTAGACACTGTTTTACAACTGCCATTTTATACAGATAATCAATCATTTTACACCCACAATCACTTATTTTCACAATACTAGATTCAAGGAAGCACTTTTGTTTTCCTGTCTTCTGCAGCAAATGAAGTATCTTACAGACAGTGTCTGTATTTTAACTAATAATTCTGTTCTGAGAGTTATGAACCTTTAATAAATCACATCTTCTGGAGCAATGTCCAAATGCAGTCATTTAAACACATGTTATTGAAAGTTAGTCTTCTTTACACAGAGCAGTATATTCCAGGCAAATGCATTATGTATTGGCTGATTGACTTTAGCAGAAGGTCTTTATAAGACTGCGTTTAAAAATCAGGTCAGCAATGCCTTAGCCTATATCTATCTTTCCACAGATAGGTTTTTATAGGCTTTTTAAATGTGATGATGGTCCAACATAAAACACTGAGTCAAACCAGCAGGAACCTGGTGTCCTCATCTCAGCCAGCTGTGCTTATCACTTGGACATTAAATCATGCTCCTTCTTCTGTGTTCTACATTTGGTTCCAGGACTTTTCCTGAAGGAAGGGCAGAGTGATGCCCTCTTAAATACTAAGCCATAACCTAGCACTTAGGGCACACTCTCAAGAACCAGTGTACCAGTTGACATATGAACCCCTTAAGCAGAAGAGGGCAAAAAAGTTAGTTTTCCCATTTAGAAACAGCAAAGCAATTGTATAAACATCAGGTGGAGGCAGCACTGCTCCTTATTTGTGTGGAGACAGTGTGACAGTGAAACATACCAAGAGGATGCTGAACATAATAATCAGAACCAACAGTGGTATACAATAGACCACCCAAAACACAGCTGTAATAAGTTTTCAGCTGTGTCATGGAAACAATGAATAGCAACAACAAGCAGAATATTTTTGAATATAGCATTTCTACTTTTCAAAGTAGAATTTTAAACTTTGAACTAACCAGGATAGTATTTAGAAACTTTTATGCAGATGTAATTTTTGCTGCATGAGGTCAAATGTGCTAACAGCACTGGGGAGGCATAGACCCTAATAAAGTGATAGGTTAGTGAATTGTGTAGGAGTTAGGTATGTTACAGAAGCTGCTTTAACTGGATATTTCCTGGTATTTAAAGAATTGCATTCAGAGGTAATGGCTGTGAGTACTTAATCAGAACAACCATCATTTTATATCATACAGAGATCATTACATAGAAAAATATATTAAAATAGTTTTGAAGTTTTCTGATTTTCATTTCGATTTAGAAATAACGAGCTTCCTGGTATCAAAACCACTTTGTTCCAAACCAAATCTGCTAAAATTACAATTAGAGTAATTTTCCTAGCAGGCCTTGAAAGGTGTGGCAGATGTGTGCTAAGAAAAGGTCCAGATGATCAGCATCCTGAAAGAAACATGGGGGGGATCATAGTTTAGATTTCCAGAGCACTTCTGCACTCTGTGGGGTGGCCTATGGGGCCACCTCTTTTCCACTCTTGCTGAATATCAGTATTCACGAGTTTCTTCCTATGAAGTTCTCAAGACAGCATATTCATAATTGGGTATCTCTCAGCCCATGTGTGAACCTTGCCAGACTGTCATATAGTACTCACTGTACTCCATCCAAGAGCTGCACTGAGTAAGAAATGTCCTATTTTCTCGTGAGGTTTTCCATGAACTTCATTGGTATAGGATGTCTCTCAAGTGGAGACTTATGAGCTCCCCTGCTAGATAATAGGGCATAAGTGATTCTGTTTTGCATATGGGCTCTGAAGCATTAGCAAGATTAAGGCTAAAATTTGTGAATTTCTCAACTTTGGGATGCCTCAGTGATTAGATGCCTAACTTCAAACACCTAGGGTTTGACTTCTTGAGCTGTTGATCATCTGCCACTCCTTCAGATTTTGTCTACAGTGAGAACTATCAGTGCTTCAGATACCTATAACCAGATTTTCAGAAGTTGAGACAAGGAAGAAAGTATTTTCTTATCAGAAAAAGAATGTTTTTCCAGAGTCCAGGTTGGAGGAAATATTTGGAAGCATTGGGTAGAAAGACTATTACCATGGGAAATGACTGGGTAGACAAATACTTTATGTAAAAGCCTGAAGTGCAAGTTTCTGCTCCGATACTGATTGTTCAAGACCAGACCTTTCTGAAAGTTCTCTACACTGCAGTACTCATTGCATAGGGTTGTACTATCTCCTTCTCTTACTTAAAAAAGAAATTCCCTATTGAACTAAGATTTTCCATCAAAAGAAAGGGTGAATCTAATCCTAATAAAAAAAAAATTGATAAGGCAGCACTGTCCTGTGACCCCTCTCTTTCTTCCTACTCTCCCCAAAATGTTTGACATAAAGAATCTAAATTTAAACTAGCTGTTAACTTTTGCAGATGAAAAATAAGTTTCAGAACCTAGTTATCACACAGGAATAGAAACCATTTCATGTAAGTTTTGGTGAGCCATGTAACCACAAAAGACCATCTGCCATCTTCCTGCTGCCCTTTCTGCTCTGCAGGAGCAGAGCACTATGCACCTACTAACTCCAGCAAGTCATAATGTTGGGGGGATGGTTCCCAAAGCCAGCTCCATCCATTAAAAATTCACATTTCTTCTTTGAAAATCCTTCCAGCCTGAGCCCCAGATGATGCAGAGATTCAAAGAAAAAATAGACTGCAGAGAAGGGTCCTGAATCCCATCTTTAGTGGAGCTGCAGCGAGGATAGGCAGAGTAGAACAACTCAAGGGAGCAAGCTGGGACAAGGATCTTGGCAAGAGTATAGGGATGCTGCCTGATGGTGTAGAGATGAAGTCAGGAAGGCTAAAGCACAGCTAGAGCTCAACTTAGCAAAGGATGCAAAGAATAACAAGAAGGGATTCTACAGGTACATCAATGAAAAACGGAAGGTCAAAGGAAACATTCCTCCCCTGAAGAGCAAGAAAGGAGAACTAATGACAGATGAGGAGAAGGCTGAGGTTCTCAACAACTTTTTTTCTTCAGTCTTTACTGGCAACCTCTCTCCCAACACCTCACAAGTTAAAAAAGCAGAAGGTGGGGACCAGGACAGTGAAGTCCCTCCCACTGTATGTGAAAATCAGGTTTGTGACCTCCTGAAGAACCTGAACATACATAAGTCTATGGGACCTGATGAGATGCACCCCAGAGTCCTAAAAGAATTGGCTGATGTAGTCACCAAGCTGCTGTCAATATTTGAGAAGTCCTGGCAGTCAGGTGAAGTCCCTAGTGACTGGAAGAAGGGGCATGTTACACTTATCATCAAAAAGGGTGTAAAGGAGGACCCTGGGAACTACCGACCTGTTAGCCTTACCTCTGTGCCTGGGAAAATCATGGAGCAGATTCTCCTCGAAGGTCTGATAAGGCACATGGAGGAGAGGGAGGTGATCAGAGACAGTCAGCATGGCTTCACTAAGGG
>VWZO01021173.1:0-83454 GCA_013396975.1 Bucco capensis | reverse complement strand
GGCTGGAACACCTCTCCTATGAAGACAGGCTGAGGGAGCTGGGATTGTTCAGCCTGGAGAACAGAAGGCTTTGTGGCGACCTACTAGTGACTTTCCAGTACCTAAAAGGAACTTACAAGAAGGCTGGAGAGGGCCTGTTTGCAAAGGCGTGTAATGAAAGGACAAGGGGCAATGGTTTTAAATTGGAGAAGAGTAGATTTAAACTGGACGTTGGAAAGCAGTTCCTCACCAGGAGGGTGGTGGAACACTGCAACAGGTTGCCCAGGGAGGTGGCTGGGGCCCCATCCCTGGAAGCATTCAAAGTGAGGCTTGACAGGGCTCTGGGCAACCTGATCTAGTTGGGGATATCCCTGCCCACTGCAGGTGGGTTGGACTAGATGACCTCCAGAGGTCCCTTCCAACCCAAACCATTCTATGATTCTATGATAAGCTTTCAGCATTTAAAGACATTTAATGGTGTTCGGGGTGGGGGTAGTGAAGTAAAATGCTAGTATGTGGCATGACTTGTATGGCCTATGAACAGTACTATGACATCTAGGGACAGCAGAGCTGAAGAAAAGAAGAATTATATGATAAAATACACATATTTCGATAGTAATAGAAATCTATAGTAACATAGATTCAAAGAGACACAACATTTATTAACAAATTCAAGCTTTAATAAAAATGCAAGAACTTTTCTTCCACTTCAGCTAGAGGAAAAGGAAAATAAAACCCAAGAAAAAACCAACCAACCAACAAACCTCCCCCACAACCAAAAAAGAAACCCACTATCTCTCCCATAAACTTTTGTGCCCTCTTACCCTCAACATCTCAGTCTCCACTGAGCACACATAGATCATGTCTGCCTCAGAACGTAAATACACAACAGTGCAACAGAAGAATTAAAATTAACAGATGAGTCCAAGGAACAAAACCAGCTAACAAATGTATCTTGTTCAATTGCTGTCAGAGAACAAGATTTTTATCAGAAATGCTGTTTTTCAGAGGACACCAGGATAATTTCCTCCTAATAAATTTCCATCTTATTGTGAGCGGCAAACGCTCTACCAGTCAGAGGAAATCTCCCAAGGGTATGGCTTACACAGCTCTTCTACCACTGGATTAGATGTATGCACACGTTTTAAAATACAGTGAGTAAAGTGTACTCCTAAAAGTGTGTTTGGGCATTTTTAAAAACATATAATAGTGGTGTAAGTTTGTCTCATTTTAAAAAAGATTCACTAATTTGTTTATTACAGTCTTTTTCCCTGAATTCAGTGGAAATGAGTGTGCATAATTCCACATTCCCTGGAAGGCAAAAGGAGAACATCAGTCTAAATAGTTTGTGGTGCTGCTTTGTAATTTCCATGAATCAAAGGATATTTTTTTACTGTATCACCTGTAATTTTACATAAATCTCTCTCCTTTCTCTTTAAACATATTTTGAGGAAAAAAGAAAGAACTGTGTGTCATAGGGTATTAGCTGATTAGTTCATTCAAACAGTGCTAATTATAGGTTTAATTGCTTAAATGTGAAAGTCATTTATTTAAATTAGCTGCATCAAACATACAGTATGCTCAAAACCTGAAACGTTTTGGTACTGGGAACTAGGGTTATTGTCTGTAAACAGAACATGCAAAATCTAAGATGAGAAACAATGTGCCTCTATGTACTGATCGGCGAACTCATTTAAACCCCAAACTCCCTCCTCCCCTGCCTCTGGGGTCGGAGAACAGCCTCATTTGAACAATGACTAATGGAATGCACTGAAATGTGCGGAAGGTTGAAAGGAGAAATACTATTCAAGCCAACAAACTCATTTCATTTGTGATTTAGAGGGGTGCTGCACCTTTCCCCTGAACTCCTCCTGAGAAAGAATGAATAGGCATCTCAAGGTTATGTAAAACCGGGTATTTCGGGTGGAAAACTACATTGGTTTTTAAAATAATAAATGAAGAAGTAAGTAAAGGTTTGTGATATCATAAAAATACTGCAGGGATAAGATGCTTGAACCACAACAAAAAGGTAGCCAGAGCTACAGTGATTATTGCAATGACAGAAAGAGTATGCTTGTGAAGTAAAAAAAAAAATGCTGTATTAAATACACAGTGTGAGAACTATGATCAGAGTGCAAGAGCTGGGCTCAGCTTTTTAATCTGAGGGGAAAAAAATGGAAGAAAGAGTATTTTAAAGAACAGAAAACATTAGATAATTAACATACTGAAGAATGCCTGGCTGCCAATCCCTCCATCTTCCTGTGTTGACAAAGGAATGCATACATACATATAGACAGACATTTATTTTTTTAAGAAAGCATTTTTTTAAGGAACAAAGAGATTCACAAGAGCTAGATTCCCCAGACATATCAGTTTTCGTGTTCTGTATCTCTGTTCTGTCAGTAATCAAGTTGTATCTGAATGTTATTGCATTTTTCTAAACCTTCAAGTTGTTATTAAGCTCCACTATTCTCCACAACATTATGGAAGTACACAGAGCAGCAGCAGCAGCAAAGGCTGGTGGATGCAGAAAGCTCCTCTTAATTTAATAAGGGTTTTTAAACCGAACGCTATGCACCATTGACTATGCAGGAAAGCTATTTTTTGCTGCAAAAGTTCCCAGCTCATGAATATCCTTGTACGCTTCTCTGTGCACAGCCTCTCTCCGTGCCCCCCTTTCCTGCTGAGAGGGTCATATGGCCACAGCAGAGCCTGACCCCCTGTTTACATTTCACTGTGCAGATTACACAGGGAAGAATAATACTACAGCTGGTTACTGCTTACAATTATTTAATTTTTTTAAAAAACAACACTTTAAAAGCTGGATTTCTATAAATCCGTCTGCCTCTGTCTCTTTTTCTCTACATGTAACTTGCCATTTATTTTTTACTTGTATATTTGCTGTACTCATTCATTAGAAGCTCGGAGCTTCCTTTTTTGGGTGGGGACAATGGTTGTACTTTTGCTCCATGCAATGCAGAGCCTTAACTTGGAAAGATTAGAAAGGGAAAACTGTTTGGAAACATTATGTCAATATTTTAGATAAGTGAAGTAAGGCAGCGAGAAGGCAAAACTCTAACATGGATTGCAGCACTCAGTGGCAGAGGTAGCAGCACTCCATACTGGAGGCTGAGTCAACAGTTTCCTCTCTCAGTTTTGGAAACCCCTACCCTTCTGACACACAGTGGTGCCCTCACAGAGAAGCAGGTTTGAGGGTGAATAAGTAAATATGCAGCTAAACACATAATAAGCCAAGCAAAAAAAGTGCCAAAAGGATAGTACTGTAAATTTAGGAAGAAAGTCCTGGTTAGATTTTGCTGAGATTAAATCTAATTTGAGTGGATATCCAATGTGATCAGGGAACAGCATATTAAGGCAGAGAGTGGGAGACATATCCTTAGGGGATTTAGTGGTTATACCTCCAGATGATCCCAGGCAGTTGGAAAATGAGGTACAAAGGGCTCTATTCTGCCCTCATTTACACAGCACTTAACTCTGATTTTCATGCCATTTAAACAAGAGTGTCATGTAAAGTGTCTTGATCATTGAAAATGGTGCCAAATACATATTCTCCTCTCAAGATTACTGCATGCAATTCAGATCATGGGACATTTACATGAGTTGAGCTTGCCTTTAGAAAAGAGGTACAGACATTAAAATATAGACTGCAAGGAAAATAATCTCAATTGGCTGGTTTCTCTCAGATTCTTAGCCAAAATAACCATATAAATTACAGATTCTTTAGCAGTTTTACATTAGTATTTGTCAGAGCAAACTGGTATTTATGTACTAGACATATTTCATATAAATGTCCAGGATACAAATGCAACGTTCAGAATGCTGTCCTTTAAGACTATCATCTAATTTGCTAATATATGTAAATTTAGAATATTGCCAGTAAGATGCACTAAGAGGAATGCATCACATCTCCCATTCATTGTATGATATCATGGTAATATATCTCCTCATTCTTAGGTGTTTTGAAAGCTTAGCGTTTCCCAGCTACAGAAAGTTATGTTGCTCCCTCCATCATCATCATCATCGCTAGGCTTTGCGAACAAAATTTAGGGATGGTTCTACCCATGTTTTTTACAAGCACACTGGTGGCTAAAAAGGCCAATACGAGATAGACAAGACCAATTGTAAAAGGCACAGCAGAAGGACTCCTTAGATGATATATTCTGCAAGACATGATTCTTTCTATGTTGTCTTTTCTCCTCAAGAGTGATCCTGCATGCCTTCTCAAAAACATCAGCTGTATTAAAAATAGTGTGTCTCCAGACCTCCCGACTGGAGGCCAGAGTAGACCAGTTAAGGTGATCAATATGGCCAAGGCTGAGATGTTGTTTCAGGGAGTCCTTGTATCTCCTCTTTGGGGCTCCTCTCTTATGACAGCCAGTGGCAAGTACACCATAAAGCATGATTTTAGGAAGGCGATAGTTCTTCATCCTGGAAATGTGACCTGCCCAATGCAGCTGTATTCTCAACAACATGGCCTCAGTACTTGAAACTGCTGTTTGTTCTAGAACAGATGTATTAGTCACATAATCTGACCAGTGGATGTTTAGGATTGTGCGGAGACAGTGGTGATGGAAGTGTTCTAAGAGTCACAGGTGGTGGTGATAGATGACCCATGATTTGGATCTGTATAAAAGAGTACACAGCACAATGGCTCTGTAAACACTGATCTTTGTACTTTTCTTCAAGTGTTTATTTCGCCAAATTCTTTTATGAAGTTTTCCAAAAGCACTATATGCCTTTGCTAACCTGTTGTCTATCTCTCTGTCAATCTTACCATCCAAGGAAACGAGGCTACCCAGGTAATTAAACTGCTGGACTGATTTAAGCTCTGAATCGTCTATGATAATATGAGGATGATAGAAAACTTCCTGAGGTGCAGGTTGATAGAGAACTTCTTTAAGCTAACTTCCAGCCCAAAAAGCTCAGCGGTGGCCGCAAAGCAGGACGTTAAATGCTGCTCCCTCCATAATAGACAGAGAAATACATGGCAGTGCTGACTTTTGAAGGACAACTATTATACAATATAATAAATGGGATCAGGTTCACAAAGCCAGATGCCAGGACCTGCACTTTATTCACAACAAGCCCATGCGATGCTACAAGCTTGAGGCAGAGTGGCTGGAAAGGTGTCCAGCAGAAAAGGACCTGGGAGTGTTGGTCAACTGCCTGCTGATCATGAGCCAGCAGTGTGCCCAGGTGGTCAAGAAGGCCAATAGCATCTTGGCCTGTATCAAAAATAGTGTGGCCAGCAGGACTAGGGAAGTGATTGTTCCCCTGTACTTGGCACTGGTGAGGTCACACCTTGAATACTGAATATTGTGTTCAGTTTTGGGCCCCTCACTGCAGGAAAGACATTGTGGTGCTAAATTGTGCCCAGAGAAGGACAACTAAACTAGTGAGGGCTCTGGAGCACAAGTGTTATGAGGAGCGGCTGAGGGAACTGGGGTTGTTTAGTCTGCAGAAGAGGAGTCTCAGTGGAGGCCTTCTTGCTCTCTACAGCTACCTGAAGGGAAGCTGTAGCGAGGTGGGTGTTCATCCCTTCGCCCAGGTAGCAAGTGACAGGACAAAAGGAAGGGGCCTCAAGTTGTGCCAGGGGAGGTTCAGGTTGGGTATTAAGAAAAAATTCTTCACTGAAAGAGTGGTTAGCCATTGGAATAGGCTACACAGGGAAGTGGTGGAGTCACCATCTCTGGAGGTGTTCAAAAATGTGTAGATGTGGCACTTTGTGACACAGCTTAGTGGGCACGGTCATTGGTCAGACCTGATGATCTTAGAGGCTCTTCTAACCTTAATGATTCTATGAAATACATGGCATGTTAGTCCCTGCTTAGCTGTGCTGGTACACGTTATGAACAGTCCTGTTTTATCTTATTCGTGTAATTTTAATCCTCAGCCACTTAAATGAACATGAGCCAGTTAGTTGAAAGGTGTGAGGTTATATTATTATACTCATGGTCGCATTGTAGTCATTGGGTTTGTTATCTCCTTTTTAAACTCCATTAATTCCAGATCATTCCTTAAATTAAGGTGTGATACCTGCAGGTATGGTCCTGTTCTCGATAGGGCTGTGCTCTAACAAAAAACCAGCAGATTCTGTGAAGGTGCATGCTGCAGATATCCTTGAAAGTCGTAAGTAACTATGGATGTAAAAGGCAAGACAACATCACAAGTGTCTTCTTAACCTTTTCTTGAAATTTCCTCGGAATAGCTCCATATTGAATTTAGGGTGACAGGCAAAAGAAGCCAGCAAAAGAATCCATCAAGTTCCCTTGTCCAGTTTTATGCATTCACTTTGCTGTATTTGGATACTGTAGACGAACCTAAGTGATGGGCATTACTCCAAATTTGGCTCAAACTCCTAACTTTTATTTGAAAGCAAAAGCCCTCATTTACAAAGTATGGATAAGAAGCAAACTGGGTCTCAAGGCTCAGGCTCATGCTCAGAACACGAGGAGTCTTTAATCAAGAACCTCTTCAATACACATTTGACACACTGCAATTTATCACTAGGTTTTTCTAAGTTCTGTTTGTTGCATATTTGGCTACTTTCAAATCATGTTCTGTTTGGGAAACAGATAAAGATAATGCAACTGGAATGTACTCAGGACAATGTGTTACAGCAGCAGTGAAGCATTTTTGTGCCCCTGTGTTTTCAATCTCTACAAATACAGCAGCAAATAGATTGTGTTGTGCATTATAAATTACATGATACATAACAGTAATCATCATCACTACCTAAAGTGATACTGAACGTAATGAGAAAATACTAGCAAATGTTCAGTAAAAGACAACTTTGAAGTTTTGTGTTAATTTATTCTAGGTGTGAGTCCTAAAATAAAGGAATGGAAAAAATGTCATGTAGCCTACCAATAATCAAAGCAAGCCACAACATTTATGTTATAAAATAGCTAAAACTGAACAGTCAAAGATCTATTTTGTTGCTGTTATTTGAGCAGTGTCTATACTTAGGAAACTACAAACATGTTTGAAAAAAATTCATGGACGTGTAAAAAAGGCAAAATTACAACAGTGTTATTTCTTCTCTATCCTGTGGTCTGAATTTTGTGGCAATGTTCAGTGAGAATCCTTTTTTCCTAGTAATTCTCCTTGTGTGTCCCAGACTTAAAAGTTGCCCATATATGTCAAAGTAAAAATAATGCTACTGAGAACGAAGAAGGCATTAGCTTTTCTTCCCCAATGTCAATTAATTTTCAGTTTGGATTTTCTGTGAGTTCTGTAGGAAAGATTAGAAGAATTCCAGCTATAGTGGTTTTTCCTGTAACACACCTTTCTCTGTGCTATAAAATGTCCAAGAGATGGTGTAAGTTCGGAGTGAACATATGGTCTTCTCTTCCACATATTGTCTAAGAATTTGTACAAACAAAGGACATATGTCTCAATTTCTAAAAGCTTTTTTTTTTTATATAGAAATAGAAAAATTGGTAAAAACCAATGCCAGCAAGTGAGTCTAATACCAGTTCCTTAGTCAGTGAGTACTAACTTGTTTTTTATATCTCTAAATGTTAACTTTACCAACATCAAAGGTAGCACATACCCTTAACACAATATGAATAAAAAAGGTATATGGCTGACTGGCCTCATGTTTCACTGTACTATCACATCACAAACTGCTGCACTGATACAAGAAATTGCATATCCTCCACCAAAAAAAAAAAGAAGAAGAAAAAAGAGAGAAGAGAAATGTAGATATAACAGCCTTTGAAAACCCTGTAAATGCATGTTAGGTACTTCCTGCATCTCGCTAGCACAATACACACCACTCTGACAGCAAAGGCACAAAGTCATGTGTCTCTAGCAAAGACAATACAGAAGACAGACTATAAAGTTGCCATTAGGGAGTACAAGTGAATAAGGAGTAGTGTTTCTGATGAGATCTCCCTTTGAATTTTTAAAGCAAGATAATGTAACCAGAGTCAGCCTTCTTAAGCTCGAGTAGAGTGGTCATTCCTAAAAATATGCCCACTGAATCACCAACAGCTTAATTAACTCAATTTTTACCTCAAATACTTGCAAAACAAACAAACAAACAAACAAACAAAACAACCCCAAGCCCCTAAAAACCAGCTCAACATTAAAATAACCTGAAACCCCCCATAGTTTTGTGCTTCCATAGTAGTGCTGTAGAAGTGTACTTCTGCACCCTACATAATCCTTTGGGACTTTCTGCCATCCGGAGAGCTGGGGCTGAGGGTGGATTTCAAATAGTCAGCTTCAGACAGGCAAAGGCTTCTCCACTTAACTTTTCATCAAACTGCCTGGGTCTTAGATATGTGCATTTTCCCTATCGAGCAGGGACAAATATCATGGATGGAAAGAGATTATTTGCCTCCAAAAATTGCCTGTTATGATAGGCAATGAAAAATAGAAAAGATAGGACAAGTGGGTTCTTTTGGTTTTGTTTTTTTTTTCCCCTGAAATATCTATTACAAATGTGGGACAGAAGCCACACATCAATTAGGTAAACTGTTAGGTATTACAATTGTCTTGCTTATGTGTACATACACTTAATAGAAGAGGGGTGATTAGAAGTTATAACACTATTAAAGGTCTCTGTGTTTCTGTAAATACAACCAAAAGCATGACCACAAGGTTATGGCACATATCTCAAGTATAGCACGTGCGTATGTGCTATTTCAAAAATACCATGAGTTTTATTGCCAGGTATAACCTTTCACAAACACTGGACAAACATGTGTATGTAGGAGGTAGCACTTCAGTGGAATTGGCAGATTGCAACTAATCTAATGGTGTAACATGACACGTGTTTTCTATTTAATGTGTTGTGAGAAATCTAAACACAGTTAAGGTTTTTATTACCTTCATTTTCCCTTTTTTCCAATGTTCTTTCAGTAGCACAAGCACTGAAAGCTGAACAAAATCCATAACGTGTTGTTTAAAATAGTTACCATTTTTCAGGAGTATTTTTTAGGAGGTGGTAGAGACTGAGAGATTGTTTTCTGAATTAAGATTCCAAGATTTATGGGCAATTTGAGTGGTACCTGGAAAATTGAAGGAGTGGGAAGGAGAGAAAGAAGTAATGGTGTTATATTCCAAGGCAGAAATACAAAGCTTTTGTTGTCAAATTCTTATTACCAAGATTTAATACTTTTGCTTATTTATTTGAGCAAATACTTAAACTTGCTCATCTCAGTCTTGAAATACAGCTTGAAAAAGCCTGAGTCAGGCTATCAACTTGACCATTACCCTCTGATGAGGTATCAACAGAAAAAAATGTCACATCCCTGGAGTGTTGCACTCAGATACCTGAAATTCTGCCACTAACATGGAGTGGCATGGCATACTAGCTAAAACAAAAGTCTTAAAACCTCAAGTATAAACATGAAGTAAATGTGTGATATCCACATAGTTAGACTGCTATAAGATCCAAGGCAACAAGGTTCAGGCTGCCTAGAACTCATGTATAACATATGTACATGAGTTACAGCGTAACTCCCTATAAGCATCTCCACTGCTCATTCATACGCAAAGAAGAGTGGGCTAGAAGTTGGCTTCAGGGTTAAACCTTCTCCCAGAGGCAACCAAAAGCTTCTGTATTACTCTACAGAGGTTCCTGTGGCACACTCAGTACTGTCTTGCTATGTATGGGGAAACACCTACAGTCATACAGGAAGCACCATCCCTAATGCTGTGTGTCCTCTCACTCACTCCCCAAGGGAAAAGCTTGTGCTTTGCTTGGTAGAGTTTCAGAGTTGTGGTCGCTGTTGCTTTTGACATATGTATATTGTTAAATATTTACATTAGAGAGGATGGGGTCAAAGAACAGTGCCTTGCAAATGGAGCAGAAGGCAGTGAGGTCTGTGGGGATTTTCAAAATTTCTAGAGTTCATTCCAGTATGAGATCAACCCTGGAGAAAGTTATGCTCTCCACAGGGGTGAGATTTCCTCTTAACACAGTGTTCCACTTCTCAGAGAAGTGCAGGGAGCAGCAAATCCCTTCCACATCTTTTACATATCTTGGGCTGTCACTGGCATACAAGACAATGAAGTATACTACTGAATACAAGCAACAGCTCCCAGAATCTGATTTAAAATTAAGGGTAAGCCAGTGAAAACATCAGAGAACAGATCTGATGTGCTCACAATAGGTTGCCTTGTTGAGGATACACTTTCTAAAAAACCTCTGTTCTTGGAGGCTATCACATGCTGAAGACAACACAATGGGTACCATACATGCTCAGAGTTCATACATGAATAACAACTGTAAAAGTATCTGAGCTTAGATCCTCAGATGGTGACGACAGTGAGTATTCAATACATAAGCTGCATTCTGGGAGTTTCAGTGTTTGCAAGGGATTCAATAGTAAAGTCAACCTGCAGCCTGAGTTCAGCAGTTCCTTGATGTACATGAGAAGCTAGAGAAGTGACACCTGCAGATGATGGGTGCCCAGCTGACACTACAGAAGTATGACACACTATCTAGGCTATCCTGTGCATCTGGGCTGTTTTCTGCCCTTGAAGGGAAGTTCTTGGGAGGCAAGTACAGGGAGTGCCTTGGGACTACATCACATCACAAAATCAAACCTGCATTTACATTTCTTTCAAAAATGCATGCATTACATTTTCTTTCAAAATTACTGGTTTAATAGTGTGGAATAGATGCCTTCAGGATACGGTTATTCCTTGGCCAAAGTTACTGACAACTTAGCATAATAACTCACCCAGCAGGCCCCCACTGTTCCTACAAATGAATTACTTTCAACATTCTGCTTTTCTCCTTCTTCCTTATGTAATTATTCCTGAAAATAATCTCTCATCAAGTAAGCAAAACCTAGGCAGGGCCACTCAAATTCCATGAAAATTAATACAGCATTCTCTGAAATCAGCTAAGTATTTCCTCCTTTTTTCAGGCTTCAATTTTCAGGTATTTTCAAATTCACATTCCATGCCTGGTACATTTTAACTGAAAGACTTTACATTTACTAGATTACTATTTCCAGTGGTCCTGTTATTTGTTCAAAAGTTTTTAAAAAATTCCATAGCTATTTCTTGAGGAAAAAGGATCAAAGTTTGTTTCTTTTAAAATACTAAACTTCAGCCATTTAAAAACATATATCCAACTTCATACTTATGCCACAGAGTATAACCCTTGTTCTGTAGTGTTACAAGTGTAAATATATAATTTTAACAAAGCTTAAGTGATTTATTTCACTTTACATCCATATGTTTTTGAAATTTGAAGATAAAATATTGTATTTTCATTTTCTCAGCATCCAGAGGGAATAAATATGTTATCAATTGTCTATAGTTGCATCCTAGTAAAAATCTTGTATTACCAAAAAAATCCTAAAATTTTCAGATTTTTCAGAGAACATTTCTTCTGAAATGTTGAAGCTGACAACTAAAGACAGGATCCTGGAAACTAGCCCACAGAAAAGTTTTCATCTGGAATACAGAAAATAGTGCTATGAAACAGTTACACTTAACTTTTGTATTATCTAACCCTTTATTTGGGAAAATAAACTCAGTCATATTTCACTCAGGAAGTAGTATAACTTGCATTAAACATAGCTTCATGCCTACTTGGTAAACAGCAAATACCTTGCAGTGGTGCAATTTGACAATGTTACAGTACAGTCATAAACCACCTGGATGAAAAAGCTCCTAGCAGTTGCCCTCTTTTGTGTGAGTTGTAGAAATGTATTTTATGGCAGAAGCAGCAAGTGCCTATTTATTTTAGCTGATCCAAATAACGTATTACTGGCTAATTAGGGAAGAGATATTTACATAAGTCTTGCAGATATAGTTTGCTAAACAGTTCCATTTATTGTTCAGAATAGTTAAAATTTTGCTACTCCTAATATAGTACCAAATAGGCTTAAACCACTGTGACAGCTAGAAAGAGGCAGACACCTTTATTTGATTATTTTGTAAACTTCAATTTAATATCTGCAGTTGAGGCACTCTCATAAAAAATCATAAAATTCTTCTACAGTAGAAAATAAGAGCCAAAAAAACATTTTTCAAGAATAAGTTGCAAGAGAGTTTAGACTAATTAAAAACAATCCAAAGCATCCACTTTTTAATAGGTACAGGGACTGTGGGAAATGGAATGGAGACTAGAAGACAGGAAATAGCTCTTACGTGCACGCATACATAAACCACAAACATGCTGTTACAAATTCTAGTTGTTGATCAACCTATGTATTCCCATTAGTGCCCCAAGTGTATCTCAAAGCCCTTACTGAGTGGCCCACTGTATTGGAACAAACAAGAAAAGAAGATCAGTGCCAATTCATGTGGGGAAGTGGATTAATATGGAATGGCTACAGGAATTCTTGCTCTGTACTCTGTCCCCCATCTCTGTCAGTAGTCGGTGTCCTCAGAGCAAGGGCACACAGAAGTTCTGCAGCCAACATTTTAATCTGAACCATAATTAGAGATTTTTTTTAAAGAAGATCTTGCTCCACAACTAGATAAAAGCAGCCAATGTGAGGGTTAATAGGTTTAAACCTGTGGAAGATAGCCATTTTTGCTCATCACAGAAGGATTTTGCCATTCTTGGTGTTCTGTGTTCTAAAGAGAACAGTAAAACCAAAACCATACTCTATATATACCTAGCCAGTGAGAATTGCTTTGGAAAGCCTGGAGTAAGAAGCCTGGATATCAGAAGAGATTAATAAATTATCCTTGAAGATAATTTATCTCCTTGGAGAGCAAAGTTGTCATTTCTGGTTTACATTTGATAGACCCAGAGAGAGAGAACTAACTGTTATAAGATGGAAACTGCCTATTTTTCTTTCTGTATCTAAGCTGGTAAAGTTTACTTACTTTATATAAATTCATGAGAAATTTAATTGCAGAGAAACCTGCTTTATTCCAGCTCCATGTCTTTGCTAGCCCTTGTCTTTGCTAATATTGCTGTTGGCTGGATAAATGGTGGAAAAAGATGATCTCAGTGAATAGTAAAAATGCTGCAGAATGCACTTCAGTAGGGAAACAAATACGTTTGCTTACAAACATCAGAAAGAAATTTTTATGTCTAAACCTGGTGATTATTCATTTTCAAAACAGTTTTTTTTAATTTGATATGTGAATTCTTTTAAAAGGACTTAAACAATTCAAAGAGAAATTAAATGTTTTATCTCAAATTCATCTAGCAGTTTTAATTATTTGTTTATCCAGAAGTAGAAAAAATTTTGTCTGAATTCTGGAACAGACCTTAAAAATCAGTAATTTACCTAGCCCAGTTAAATTCTTACAGTAACTCCCAGTGAGAAGAAATCCAGAAACCTGCTGTAAAAGTGCAGGGAAAATGTATCACTGCTCTCCAAAAGAGGATGCGGACAAATAACTTTATGTTCTCCTAATGCTCTGGAAGGTATCAAACACCACAAAGAAATCAAAGAATAGAAAGAGCCAGGAGAGTGGATGACAGTACCTTGCTAAGAAAAGTTGCCCCCCATCCATCTCTGGCACACAAAACCAGCCAAAATTGAGCATTTAGAGATATGAATGAGGAGATTTGAAGGATGACAGCAAAATGCAAAATATACTGTGTTGTAAAACAAGTGACACTCATCCACTAGCAAATTGCCAACATGTCATTCCTAATTTGCTATCTAGTTTTATACTATATGTGCAGATAGATCAGGCCTCTTTCACTCATATGTGTAGAACCTAGGGCTAAAATAATATTAAATGCAAAAAATATGAACTTGAATTCCTATTTCTATTGTTCTAGTTCACCTAGCTAGTTGTGTTTGGGGAACATTTTGATGAAATTATCATCTTCAAGCCATAACAGCTCAGCATCAACACAAAGTCAACTTCATTTCAAATTTGTACACACATTCACGCACCTTCTGCAGGACAAAATCAAGCCTGCAAGGACCAAAAGGCTGTGAGTAACATGAGATAGCCAGCTCTAAAATATGTGAGGGAAATGAAAAAGAAAGTAGTAAAACTACAAAATGAGAGGATGTTATTAAACATCCATTAGATTTAGAAGTGTTTATTTTCATTATGTCTCTGATACTGGTTTAAAATGGGCCAAACCCAAATGTAGAAGCATATGCCTTCAAGAGAACTCTCTCTTCAGAGAATTTGCTAATGGGAAAGCTTTAAGAGCCATTGAATTATTCCTTAGATTTGGAATTGATGCATCTGCCCTTTGTGTCTTTAAGATGTTGCAGAAACAACCTTAATTACTAAATAAAACAGTTCAGATCTCAGAGGAGAAGTATTGTGTATTTGGCTAAAGGAAAGGAAATCTCATAAAGCAATCTAAATGCCTTCAGGTAATGCAAGTACAGTTGCCAGTGAGTTACATGCATGCAATTCAGAGCAAATTTGGGGGCCATTTGATGCAATTAAGTATTAATTAATTATTTAAAATCTAAAAAGGCTGTACAATGATGTAGAACCTGCCCTTCTGCCCCAAAATGAATGAGGCTGTAGTTAGTCAAGCATAGTCTATTCTGCTTCCCCTAAATAGCATGATGCTAGAAAACGATCACAACCAGAATATTTCTAAAAACCGTCCACAAAATACTGCAAAACACAGTGGTATGAACCTGAACAATTCATATACTCCATTAGTTAACACTGTCAGTGAGGTAAGGAGCCCACAACCACCTTCTGCAAGAGACCTGTAAAAAAGGATGGCAGTCATCTATGGTGGTTTCTTTGGTAGCAAGTAGCTTCAGGCTTCCCATGTGAAGACTGATGCCTGAAAGGAAGGTGACAGCAAAGCCTCCCTGCTCAGGAGCACTGTAGATCAGCAGACAAGTTTGTATGAGAAATGCTGTAGCATCAGTGACGAAAACAAATGCACCTAGAAATAAAAGCCTGCACTTTCAGCCAAGCAGCTATACTGTTCCATGTTTATGGGAAAAGAATCTGAAATTCAAGCTTTGTGACGTTCATCTCATAAATACATGTGAGGTTCCACACCTCTTGCTAGGGATTATTTACTCCAATGTGAAGAATGTAACAAGGCACAAAAAGCCTTCCTTTCTGTCTGCTTTTTCTGCAGAATGTGAATGGGAGATAAATGCCCATTTGATCATAAAATTAGCTTCAGTGAAGCAAATGAACTTACTCAGGTATTTAAAAAAGAGAAGTTTAAATTCCCTTCTAAACTCCTTATACTCAAACTTGTTTCCCTCCAGGACAGTTGCATGCATTTGTTTCTTCCAACAGAGACCTTTTTAATTCCTTATTCCCGTCAGTTTCTTTTTATTTAAGAAGTGAAGCTGTGACAGGGAGTGGGTGTGGGAGCCATGTGACAGGAGGTTGTGCAGGCAAAGTGATTGCTAAAGACATGCCAAACTACCTGCCGCTGATTCTGGGGCTGCCTCTCAGCCCTGTGGTCACCAGGCCACCACGGGCAGTGAGGCATCCACATCCCTCCCCTCTGGATGATGAGCAGCCAACATTTAGCAGCTAAATGGCACTTTCCCCTTGCTCCCAGCCTTGGTAAGCAATGTGTAATACCTGTTTTTAAAATGCAATTTTACCTGATATTTTTTAAGCCTCAGGATTTCATAAAAAGATAAAAATGATAACAAATTACCACAGAGACCATTTAATATCTAAAGCAAATCTTTCTTCTATTCTCATCATGCTTATTTGTTTGTTAGCCTGAAAAGCCAGAGAGCTGAGTGTGTGACAAAGGAAGACGATGCATGGTCTGCAGTGACAGGCAGAATATGGCAGCACAATGCTATCTAGGAGAGCAAGAATGCACGGGAAGGATCTTCTTTTTTTAGGCCAGTACCTGGAACCTCCTTTATCACAAATGTTGATCTTTGATCTGCATCATTTACATGCATGCCCTTACTCTTTGTACACTGTAAGCATTTGATTTCTTACTAACAAAATATAGCTACAACCTCCACTTGAATGTTCCAGAAATAAAATTCTTCTTGATATGGTTATGTGCCTTCTAAGCACTGGGGGAGACAACTGAGGCCTCAGATGACCATGATGAGTAAATGAACAAGTTATCAGACAAATGCCAAGAACTAATAATGTCTATTTAGTTTAGCTGCTTCCAAATATTAAGTCAATTATGGTTCTGCTTTCTCTACAAGAATCAGTGTATTACCACGATTTTAATACTTTATCTCCAAGCACATAGGCAAGCCTGACACCAGGGCTTGTGTAGATAGGGAGCATTAATACAAACATTTTCACTGCCCCATTTCTGTCTGTGATGGGAACTAAACCTACATTTACAAATAAATTTTGCATCAATTCATGTGAACAAAATTCATTCTCCCTTGTTCCCCTGACCTCCCCTAAGCCTAGATTTCTTTTGCTTTTACTCTGTCCAGGAAACATTCACATACTTGAGCAAATGGGAAATAATGAGCAATGACCTCTCGCGATACTGCTTGTCTGGTTACATCAGTGAATTTTCAGCAAGGGAGCCATTTCAGTGGGTGTCAGTGTAAAGGAAATGACTCACTAGGCTGGCTTATAGCTGCTTCTAACTACAGAGTCCGTTAATAGCAACAAATAATAGAAAATAAATCATCTTTCACTACGAGCACTAAAATCCAGTATATGTACTATTAAAATTAAATGGATGCAAATAGTCAAAAGTCTCTGAGCAACTTTTTTTTTTTAAATGAAAGAACTGCAATTTTTGATAATCATCAAGGAGAGAAAGAAACAAAGAAAGAGAAAGAGCCAAAAGGAAGACATTTTCCAGGCTGTAGTGCCAGAGTCATTTTTCATAGGCTTTACATCACAGAGAGCTCAGATTCAGAAGATGTTGAAAATGTATGTCTCCAGAATACACCCATCAGCTTCCAAGATTTCAAGTAGGGTTTATTCATGGTTGGAAGCAGCAGTAGTAAAAGGAAGCAGTTAGAATCAGGGCACATTCCTGGGACATTATAATGCATATTACACATTGTCTCAGCTTGACTGTGAACAAGGAACTTAAAAATGAACATCAGCTAATTAGTTGCATACCGTAGAGGAGGCTTGAGCCTATTTCATTTACTGCACAAATGATTTCAGACTTTTTTCTTCAACTCAGAAGAGGCATAGCCCTCCACCCTTTTCTTGGATGTGGAATTTTACATGTGACATGGCGACACAATCTGGAACTAAACAGAAACCCTGGAAAGCCACAGACAAAAAATAGTGAGAATTTTGTCTTCCTTTCTGCTTAAGCAAGTGTCTAAGAAACTGAAATCTGGTTCCTGCTCAAGAAGTTTGCATCTATACCATAAATGGCACTGCAATGTAGACATACCCTAGGCAGCTGTTAAAAAAAAAAAGAAAAGACAGCTCACTCTGGCACCACATACTATTTAATTATAACAGCACACAGTTTAGCTTCTCATCCATATGGATAACCCATACTGAATTCTGTGCTGCTATGGGTCTTTAAGCTCAGCTCTGAGCAAACTCACCTAAAACCTATTTAGTACCTTTACACTGCATTCCAGTCTGCCCCATAGGCATATCCTAAGCTTATGTCTTTCTAGGCTAAACTACTGACAACCCCACTAAAATGATGCCACCACTTCTAAAATGTAAGTACTCCAGTTTCCCCTTTGACAGACCACAAAATGATGGTGAAAAATTGAAGTCCAAGATGGTAAGGGCAGCAGCAGTCTTCTGCTAGCTGTATGCAATAGCTCTCATAAGAGGCAGCTGGCTACTGGGAAGCTCTGTGAGTGCTATAATATAAATATAAAGAAATGACAAGGTTCTGCCATCTCTCATCCTTGTCACTAATTGCATACTTTCACAGCTCTCCCTAAGCCCTAAAACTCTGTAAACATCAGAAATGTGAAAGTTTTAGAAGATGACTAACAGCCTGAGAAAAGTTGGAGTTACAGATTGGGAAGGCATAAAATGGAAATAATGTGTGACTGCAAAAAAGGCCTTTTTTAGTTATTCCTACCACTGCCATACGACTTAAGTGTGCAGCAAAGTAAGGCTCATCAGACACAGGCTAACTAGTTGTTCACAAGGTTGAGCTGAAAGCCTCCATGCTCTGTGGTGTTGACCCTGCAGTGACCACCTAGACCACACTTACCTCATGCCTACCAGAGAAATTAAAATGCTTCTCCACATCCTAGCACACAAGGTGTGTACCAAGGGAACTGTGTTACTAAAGCAAACCTCCTGTTCTCACAAAGAGTTTCTGGATAAAAGTTGCTGAACATCACAGTAATTGTACCAAATGACCTAGCATTTGATTCTACTGATGATTACTGAAGTTCAGCAAGGCCAGAATGTGACTGTATGTCATACTGGCACTGCAAGCACATAACAGCATTTTTCATGTAAACTGAATGGGGAGGGGGAAAAGGCTTCATAAAGGAACTTTTTTTGTTGTTTTGGGTTTTTTTGTTTTGTTTTGTTTTCTGTTTTTTTCCCCATTTTCATTCATTGGTTAACAACACAAGAATTAAAATCAGAAAAATAGAGTAACTATTGCTGAAATATGGCTACACAGAGTGAACACGAGCACTACATTTATGTTACTGATCATCAGCTATGAACGGGTTGATCTAAGTCATAGATGCTACTGACAACTGTGGAGGTATAGCTAGGGAAGAGGGTCTTTGAATAAAGGGAAATTCCTCCTTTGTTGCAGTGCATTCCTATCCAATTCTTGGGTAAACTCACTGGACAATTATGTTGCTTTTGCCTCAAAAGTAGACTTCTCTCAAATAAGGACTATTTCCTCACAAGTATTTGTACAACAAATAAAAGGTTTGCTCTCTAGCTTTAATTCAAGTTGTCGGCTAGGATTTTTTTTTTTTTTTGTAATTCTCTCTAAAATAAAACCTTACAAAGCTAGAAAATGATATCTGAATTTCTTGTCCTTTGGTTTCTCTCCCCTTTCTAATGCTCTCAGTTTCGTTGTCACAAGAACATACAAACTAAATGCCCTAGTGTGAACCTTCATGGCTCCTTTTTGATACCATAAATTGAACACGTCTTACTTTTTAGAATTTGATTTCTGAAACAGTTTGTTAAGTTTTCCTCCAAAGAAATGTTTTTATTGATTTTTTTTCCTATGGCTGTGAAATATATTTTCTGTATTAACAGAAATGTTTGCATTTTGTCTTTGTATGTTCAGAGGTAATATAATTCTATTTTTTCTTCCAACTGATGTCTACATTAAGGATGTCCTAACCTTTAAGACAAGCATTTTCAAATCAATTATATTGTTTTTCAGGAGAGAGGGTAAGGAAGAATTAAGAATCCAAGTTAAATTCTATTTACTCTTTCACAATCATTGACACGTTCACAAGTAATCAGCTAGGAATAGTCCAGACAGAATGAACTGAGGAATGTAATTGAGGAGTCTGAATCAGAAAAATAAATTAAAGAGAAACACTGTATAAGAATAATAATAACTTCTAACAATGATTTAGCTATTGTAGTGGTGGTGTAGTGTACATTAGAAATAATCCATAGTATCTAAAAGAGTTCATAAATATCTAAAGAGTTCATAAAAGAGTTCTAAAACCCATAAATATCTAAGGGAGTTCCAAAAAAGTGACAGAAATAGAACACTAACAATATTATCTGTTACATACTGGTGGAATGAGAGAACTGGAAAGTAAAATATTGAGTATATTTTTCTGTATTGTTTATTTTGGATAGGAAGTTAGGAAAGGTCTCAAGAAGAATTTTTCCCATATTAAGAAGTCTCAGGGACTGCAGAGTATTATACTTGCCTGTTATATGCTAATCACTAGTGATTAACAGCACTAATATTAGTTAAAGAAAATCCAAATGCATTTCCTGGGAGTAAGGAATGCAGGATTAGACTCATGATCTATCTGTTTGAAAACACTCTACCACAGAAAAGCCATTCACATTAATCAGCTATGATCTTTGCATCTTCTGTAATTGCATCAAGCAGAGCACACCTTATTTGGGAGCTGCACATGTTTAAACACAGGCACAGTCTGAAAATCACTTGGGGTCTGCTGTGGCTCCTGGAGCGATAACTGTGCCGACAGCAGAGGGAGCATTAAACTCATTGCCCACGGGAAAGTGTAGGGAGTGAAACCCATGTTCCTATAATCCTTGTATGGGTAGGATGAGCTCATTAGCCTTCTGGCAGTCATCCTAGGAGAAGGACAACTCTGATTCCAAACCTGGGCAGATGGAGCTCATTTAGCCCTGTAAGGCCTTCCATCTAAGAGAAGGACACTCTAATAAAACCTCTGTCCTAAGGACTTCACTGCCAGTGTCCAAGCTTGCTAGGCCCTGGCAGATGAACCTTAGGACTAAAGGGTGGGTCTAGCTCTGCGCATGCTGTCTCTCACCTAAAAAAAATCCCTTGTGCAGGCTCGAGGGTGCTATCCGCTATCCTCTTTTTATCAGTGCGCTTGGAAAAGGCGCTGATGAGGAGCACGGATGGAGCCCTCCCTGGATCTTGGCTCGCGAAGCCTAGCCACGACAATGATATGCTTAAACATCAACTTTCCTCTGAGGAAAAGACAAAGGAAAAGTGAAGAGAGAACAGCAATATTTTTGCAACATTTCTTTGTCAGTTATAAAGCAATTTGCATGAAATCAACTATTTTCAGAGTCAGAGATAAAGCTAATGTTATTGTTATTTCAAGCTGGGACCAGAGAGGAGCAAGCTGGGGCTCACAGAAGTGGAAGCAATAGTCAGAATATTGTGGTCTCCTTCTGCTACTAACTGGAGCAATACATTCTGTTGTCTATCTCCTTGAACTAAAGCAAGATCTTTTCCATGAATCACTGATATGTTTTTTATTGTTAGAGTTGAGAGACTACAACTGCAAAGCACAAAAGTACATATACAGGTGGTATTTTTACATAAATGTATCATGTGCTTGTATGATTTCAAAACTCACACTCAGACATCTTAGAGAAATGTTAGTCTTTCAGAGATGAAGATGAATGAAGGAAAAGTTATCAGTGGAGAGACCCCCTGCAGAGAGCCTCTGGTCAATCTGACCTCGAAGTGGAATGCCCATTTTGCACATTGAGCAGGGCTGTTCAATGTACTTCTGTTCATGAAGATGTAGCTCTGTTCTTTGTCCATTTTTTATTTTCTCAGAACCATTTTGCTACATAGATTACACAGATCTCAGTCAGTGGTAGCCATTTTTCAGTTATTACTAGAGCAATATGCATAATTATATGTATTCTGCATGTGAATGGAAGATTGATCCAGACTTGGGTGTTAGAAAACAGTTCCAGATAGTCTAAGCTGAGCACAGTCCTAGGTACAGGAACAATCTGTGGTAAGCTTACTGGATAAAGAGGTTTCAGGAAAAAGTGTTTACTTCAGACTCAGTCTTTGACAGCACAGGATTCTGTAGCATAACATTCTATAGCATCTATTCCACTTGACCCACACAAAGTCAAAAGAAAAAACAACCCCAAGATCAAGAAGAAAGCAGAAATAGGGCAAGGATTTTAAACCTCGTTTTTGCCACCAAGCAAACTCAGGAAAACTCTGTAGACATGAAGTGTATTTTAGCCCCTTCCAAGTACCAGTTGCCTTTATAATAATTTCAAAATGATAAAAACTTCTTTTGTGCTAAGAATGAGGGCTCCCCAGTGAGAGCTTTAAAGACATGAAGGTATTAGAAACATTTGCAGCTACTTCATTGGTTTTTAAAAGAAACCTAAACAATGCAATTCTGTCAGCTAATTAAAACAGTTCATTCCAGTTGCACTGAATTTCTTTTGGAGGATCATTACTTTCCTTGTAGCAAACTTTGGTACTTTGTTTTAAGATTTCAGATTAAAGGAAGAACAAGTTGAGGGGAGACAATAAAGCTATATAGTAACACCAGCACAGATACAAGCATGGACGTTTTGGTACAGCCAGTTAAAGCAAATACCATCAACTGAGCCAGGACTTGAATGCTTTGTCATGAAAAAGTTCTTATAGACTAGTATTTCCAGAAAGAATAGTATCATAAACTACACAAATAGTGGAAGTGAAATTTATCTTTCTTCTTATGTCACATATTAAAAAGAAATAGTTATGAAGGATAAAGTTTACAGTTCTTCTTATCCATTCAACAGGGGACAGCTTCTGACCCTGCCAGTGTGCAATACTTGTTAGTATTATTTCTTACTGCTATTCCATAGGCACAAAAGAGATTAAAAAGACTTCTCAAAGGTCACTGGACAGAATGTCTCTTCTCTGTCCTAAGACATGAATTACAAAAAAATGAAGCAGTGAAGAAGATAACTGAACCACTGACTGAGCAGAGGTACAGGACTTTGCAGACTTGAACTCCAGACCCTGCTCTGCTCTGGCAAGACAGGCAGATGGAGATAAATGTCTTCAGTAAGTCTTAAACATGGCTAAGTATTTCAGCATATTTTTTTAAAATCCCATTTGATATTCCTCTACTTTCTCAAGTGTCTAGACATCTCTGAAAACCTGTTACTTTGTCTCCTGGAGGGATGGTGATACTACCTTATTTAGGTGCTGAGACTCCTGAATAGTCATTTCAGAGACTGTAGAGTCCAAGTCAGCATGGCTAAATTAAGAGACAAACCTCTTTTATAGCCCATACTTGCATCTGAGTCAACAAAATGAGACAACTTAGACAGTTAAAGCTGGACAGAATGAATTACATTCAGTTTTCAAAATGTAGCTAATATGCACTTATTCAGAGGGGCCTGGGGCAGATTCACACATTAAAGGGTATAAAACTCATATATTATGGTAATGGAACCAAGAAAATAGACAAACATAAATAATCACATTTGAAGATTGCACTCTGTGTATCTCCTGAAGACAATTATCTTGTTGTAGTACTTAAAAAAAATATATTAAAAAGTTAACCTCATAGGATAGCATCAAAAATTCTGGTATTTTAGGTTATTGAGACGAGAACCCTAGATTGGAACTGAATGAATTAATGCAATGACAATCAGAAAAATCCAATTTCTGTTATTCATAAGTATTGAGTGCTGAACAAATAAAGCCATTCATCGTTGTTCCATTCCCTGGTGCTCTCACATTTTGTGCAGAGCCATTCAGGAGTCTCTAGCCTTCAGTCCTGGGTTAAAATCTGCTAAGATGTGTAAAGACAGGGAGATTTGTGTCCATACCTGTGTCACAAACCAGGTAATCTTCCTGCTAGCAATGGACAGTTGACTATAATTGCTTATTTTTTTCATAAGTATATAAACCAGACAGCTAAAATGAGAGAAACGGAATGTCTCACATGGAATCAGATGTGACCTTTTCAAACTGGAGAGCATTTCAGTGGTTTTAATTAGAAGCCTAGGAACAAGAGCTAAATAAGCTTGAAGATACCTGCTCTTTCAGCTGAGCCTGGTGAGCTGGTAGGAAACTTTTAGAAGTCTGTCTGCTTTACAGCACATAGGTTTTATAGCCTCTCACTCCATTAAAAAAATAAATAAATTAGAAGCCCCAAGGCAGCCACATATTTAGAAGCAATGAAAACCCAACATGTCTACCTCTAAAGCATTTAAGGGCAAATGTATTTGGGCTTACAACCCAGAAATGAAAACATAGCAGAATGAATTAAAACATTGTGACTTTGCTGTAATCTATGTTGCTGCTTATGGTACAAATATGAAGATCAAGAATTCATTCTTCATTTCTTAATATTTAATAGAAGTAAAGAATGTCAGGGCTAATAAAATTAACATTATAAACAAATATGTCTCATTACAATGTCAAACTATGTAAAAAAAATGAACCATTCCAGGGGAGTCAAAACCAATTAGTTGTATCAGAAAATCTACCAGAATACAAACCAGAGAAGCCTGTGAACTTCTCCAACTGATTCAGAGATTAAAGAAACCTCAACACAGCATGGGGACAAGGAATAAAGTAAGTGGGTTTACAAAAACTCCAAGGCAACTGAGTAGTTCATGCCTGGTTTCAAAACTTATGGACATCTAGGAGACTTTATTTTCAGTTTAGAATTGACTTTCTAAGCAATCTTAGATGACTTCTCTTTCTAGAAATAAAATCGTGCTCCCAACCCATAATGTATAGTTCATTTCACAAAACTGACCAGCAGTACAGGACTGTGCCAAGAGAATGGTCTCTTCTTTCACCTCTTTGCATCCCTGTTCATACTTTTACTCCCAATGTGAATCCTGGAATGGAAACAGGATAACCTAGTCTGAAAGGGTAACAATTTCTGAGCCTTAATTGTAGCTTGAATCACTCATTAAAATAAGAAAAAAAAATTTATGTGCCTTTTTGTTTCAGTAACCACTACCATATATACAGATAGGTCTCAAGCTGCAAATCAAGACATGGAAAAGGTACTATTTCATGTTACACTCATAACATACAGCACAAGTCTGCATGATCAAAAAGTAGACTCAAAGAAAATTTTAAACAGACAATTTTAATAAACACTTACTAATTGGAGAGATATATTAACCCAGGACCGCATGCAGTCCTGAGTCCATACAGTGCAGAATTGAACCACTTTCACCATAGAAATACTAGGTGAATGAAAGATTAAGCTAAAACAAGGCAGATCACTAATAAGCTGAAAATAGATAAGCTTTATATACTTATCTCTCATGTGCATTTTAGAAGTATATTTATGTATGTATTAGTTGTCACTCCTGGCAAGTATCCAGTATTGTCTGTCTGTAGGAAATGTTAAGCAACGCCTGAATAACTATTTGGCATAGTAGGAGTGCTAGTAACTTGTGCAACATGCTTCATATTAAGAACTCCTCAGCTTCAAAGATACTCTTGAAAATGAGAATTAAACACTTATGCTGCATGCTTTGGAAGTTTAGCTCTGTGTCTGATCATCATCAAAGTTACCCTACAGAAATATTTCTCCCTCTGTTTGATACCAGTATTAGAATTAAAAAAGATTCTGTACAATATTTTAAAGACATTAAAGGGAACATTTCCTAGCATAAAATCTGGCTCACTATCACACTAGTTTTGTGTTCTGCACTTCTCACAATATTCATAAGCCTGTTTATTGAGGATGAGGAAAGAAAACATTGTGGGGCAATGCAGCTTACCATGTAAGACAATCCAATATGGGGATTCCTTTGGATTCTCTTTGTTAACCTTTTTAAGCTAAGCATCTCATCTAACCAAAATATGCAACCTACTCTACTGCTTCACAAAAGAAATATGGCTTCTTGTGTCTTCTACTTGTCATTTTCTCCATTGTCCAATTTGCCATCATACAAAACTTCTACACTAAAGACCAAAGTAGAGGTTCAGGCTTTAATTTCTCCCTCTCTCTTCTTCCTACTGTCTGTATATGAAAAGGAGTGTCTAATACACACTAGAAACACTGAAGAACTAAAAAGCTTTTAACTGTCAATTAAAATTGGAATGAACTCAAAGTTTTCCAAGACAGCCACAAATCCTGTGTTCTAAATTATGCATTTTCTAGAGCTTAGTGGGGAAATGAATCTTCCATAAAATTTAGGAGGCAAATACCCCCTTTTCATGCTCTTAAAATAAGTAGGTATTCACTTGGATCAGGTATGTCAAGCATAATTAAATGATACATACTGGTGTGTAAAGAATAGATTTGTAAAGATGGTTAAGTAAGAGAAAATAAATACAAGCATTTAGTGAGATTTAACAAAAGAGATTGTGTCCAATATCCAGTGGAGTGAGAGTTAGACATCAAACCTGGATTTATTAATCTCATCAGAAATTTATTTGCACAGACAGAATCTCATCTTAAATAAACTCTCCTTTGATGTTTTATCAAAACATACATTACCCTACAAAACCTCCATCCTAAGGACTTTGCTGCCAGCATCCAAGCTTGCTAGGCCCTGGCAGATGAACCTTAGGACTAAAGGGTGGGTCCAGCTCTGCGCATGCTGTGTCTCACCTAAAAAAATTCCATAGCACAGGCTCGTGGGTGCTATCTGCTATCCTCTTTTTATCAGCGCGCTTGGAAAAGGCGCTGAGGAGGAGTGTGGGTGGAGCCCTCCCTGGATCTTCGTTCGTGAAGCCTAGCCATACATACATACATACATTACCCTACACTTAAGAAAATTCTTGGGATTCATTTTCCCAATTCAAAATGAATATTGCTTTGTAATTTGTATGATTATGAGCACCTACTGAATGGCATTGTCTCTATTTTCAGCAGTGGAATTTGACAAAAATCTATATTCTGCATTAGCTGCAAATTTACACAAAGGGATATAGGAGAAAGCCTGCAATGTCACATTAAAACTCTTTTAAGTGAATATCTAATCTCAGTAACTCTCAAAAAAATGCATCTGAAAAAAATGTCAGTGTTATTTAGCTTAAGATGGGAAACTGAACAGAAATTTAACTGACAGGGGTCTTTTTACAAAGAGATAGTGCCATTTTTTAGCAGAGACATTTCTCTTCACAAGTTTTTCAAATTATATGTTCTTGTGAAGGATGTTAAATGTCTGGGTTGTAAATTTCAAATTGTCACTGCATGATGAACTCCAAGATGAGAAAGGAAGGAAAGAATTACTTGTTTTTAATTCAAGCTGAACATAAGCTATTGAAAATTCATATTTCATTTGTGGATTTTGCTCAACATTCACAGGAGATGGAAGTGCTATTCCAGGCTAGCTAGCAGAAATAAACCAAAAAAAATCTGAGGTGTGGTGCTATTATTTCACTATTTTGAGGTAAAAGTTTGAGCTGGATGAAACTGAGAATTTCCACTTTTTAGTTTTCAATAATTTTCAATAAACAATTATTTACATCTGCTTGGAGTTAAAAAAAATACTATATACTGATAAAGTCCAGCTATTTAATTGAATTTGATTGGTGCGTGATGCATACCATCAAAGCACACTAATGTGTTCTAACCCAGAAAGTTATAAGCATTCTGCTACAATTCCATCAAAAACTTTTAAAATTAATTAGAAACAGCTGATTTCTCATGAAAAGGTTCATTCTGAGAAAACATTAGTTTCCAAGAGAAACACTTTTGGCCAGCTTTAGAAGGTAGGCCATGCAGCCATGCTGACAAAGCACAATAAGGTTCTACCTAAAATTTTACGTCTGTAAAGAACATGAAAAGTGAGTAACATCAGTGTTCTAAGAATTTGCCCCAAAACCTGGAGCCTCACTTGGTTTTGCAATACAGTATGTTGCAGACATTTGATAGGGAACTGAGGACAGATTTCTCCCTAAGGATCATGAAAACATACTTGGTAAAAATGTGTCAGGGGGCAGCACCAGCAGGACCAGGCTTGAAATTGTTTAAGAGTTCAGAGTACCATGATCCTTTGCATTGTTAAGTCAACTCATATGGTTTTGGGTAGGCACAATCTTTCTGTACCTCAACCTACTCACGGATGTTCCTTCTGGGGCTGCTGTAAGACTCATTTAGCTTTTCTAAAGGACTCTGAATCTCCTGAAAAAAGAAAAGATGCAAGCTATTTCATGCTGTCCGAATCGATCTTGGCACAAGAGCTGTTTGTTTTGGAAACAGTGAAGTGTCCAGGCATGTTACTGCAAAAGCCCTGTTCTTCACAACAGATTCAAAACAAAGTGCTGCAGTAATATGGGGAAAGCAGCTAGTTTAGTCCTTGATTGCCTTGATACAAGGAATTGTAATTATTGTGCCAGTAACAGGGGTGGACAGAACAGAGGAAAAAATGTTTACCATCAACAAGAGAAATAAATCCCAATTTACCACCATAGGAGACAGTAATGGAGAAACTTCTGATGGATTACCACATGCCTCTTTCCCCTCACTTTTCTTAGACACAGCACATGCTGATGTGGGTCTATATATTTGCAAACACAATTGTTAGGGAACTTTTATGTAGCAGAAATGCTGTGTATTCTAAATTAAAAGTGACTTAAGGAAACCAAGTGAAAATAGGAAACTGGGGCAGGGAGGGAGGGGAAACAAACCTGAACAAATACCTCCCTGTATATCAGATTAAGAAAAGTATAGCAAGTTTTGTGCAGATAGTAAATACAAGCATGTTTTATTTATAAATGTGTTTCCTGTGTCTTCACCTGTGGAATTCACTCCAATGTACCAGAAAAAAATACTGTAGTGGTCTTATAGCCACCATTTGCTGGGCATTCCTGACAGTTTCCAAAATGTCTTGGAAGAGAGCCTATTCCAGCTGTCTCCTGTGCTCATCCTCTGCCTCAGATGCAAGCATAACAATGCAAAGTGAATAAAGCTACTCCACTAAAAAAGACAGTATTAAATACTGGCAAGGAAATAAGAATTCCCTTCAAACATAGGGAAGGCACACAAGTTCACATTTTTTCTTCTATGTGTTTTCTTAGTAAAGGTTTGTGTATCTCAGAGATTAAAAATGTAACACATACTTGCTTCAGTTGCTATGGCAATTCTGGGGTTTATTATTATTATTATTATTATTTAACTGAAGAGCACTGTAAATAGCTATATAAATGTCCAGAACAGAAAACACATCTTTGCCCCAGGCATCTTTTATTTACACACCCCTCTTTTCCAGCAAAACTTTATTATTGTTGTTTTTAATGAATATGTACACTCTATGCATTGAAGCAAAGAGGCAGAGAAAATTGATTCCCCACTAATGAACAGTATGGTATTTGAGACCATTTCAGAACCCAAATGTCACAGATGTTCAGGTGGAAATTATTTATCATCTTACAAATTGAGAAATGGAGGGTTACGAACAGTACTTTCAGAGTAATCAACTTTGCAATATCTCCAAGACGCTGTTAGTGTAAAGCGACTCCTGTGGTAGGTGTCCTGCTGAAAGAGTGAGGGCAGAGTCAATAGCTTGAAATAAACATTTGCTGCCATGCCTGTCTGCAGGGAAGAACGGGATATTGCCATGCATCAGAAAACTTTGTAAATTAAAAATAGCCAAAATATTGAATATTTACAGTTATTTGAGTCAAATTACCTAATTTAATAGGACACTGAGTGTTCTTGTCTGCTTTGACAGGCATTGGCCTATCAAGCATTATTGACAGAGGAAGATGTGCTTTTCTGAAGGACTAGAGACATGCAATTATTAAAAAAAAAAAAAAGCATTGAGAGTTACACAGGGCATGAGCAAGGATCATCTTCCCAAAACTGGTTTTGAGAGCAAAAGGTATTCAAGCACAATCATAGATATGCAGAAGCATGACTGTAGATCTAGCCAGATCCACGTTCAGTGTTGTACCAAAGTGCAGAAGTGTTTGCACTGTGTGCCTGTGTGCACTTAGCGCTTTGCAGGGAGCAGGGAGCAGTGGCATATAAACAGCAATCCATCACAGTGTGGGTGGAGCAATGCTCAGGAGAGCAATTTTAGCATGCAGGAGGATGCAGAATACTAAAGCTGCAGGTTATGGAAGAAGAGCTGATTAAAATGAATGGTTGACACAATACAAGGAGAAAGGTAAGATGTGAGACAGAAAAGAGAAGACAAAAAGGAAAAGTAAAGAGACAGTAAAGGGATATAACATTTTTCTTGCAGGACGTGTGTCACGGTTAGAGGGATATTGTACCATTCTACTCTTTTCTGGTGAGGGTTATCCTAGGCCTTGTACATCTGACTTTTCTGGAAAAGTTTCAAATAAATTTGGTCTTCTCAGGACAGTATCTACATTCTGAGTATCTGCCATGCAGCTTGGTTCCCTCTGTTCCATTCCCCCTTACTATGCACCAAGTGGGATAAATAGCAGTCTCCTTAGCAAAATAGTTATATTTAACAGAAGGAAGAATTGCCTCAAGTAAAACATTTTTTTAAATATCAGTCTATCTATCTATATATATATGTTTATGTGCCTTATCTGAAGGCATACCATTTCCTGAAAGAAAAGGTAGATCTGTTTTATCCAGCCACCTTGTGGGTCCTTCAGAAACTATCCTACGTCTCTCCTCAGGAAGTCAAATTGCCAGTTTATTCTTCTGCCTTCTTGAATTTTCCCACAAAAGAAGCATCCAAGGTTGGGGAAAAAAAAAAAGACAGAAACGACCAAACTATATAATCAGAACTGTCTCTGCAGGCACATGGTTTAGGAAGCGGCTAAGATGCAGCTTAGCTTTTTCATCCTTCTCCCTTTTCATTCTCATCCCACTATACCAAACATATACATCTGTATTACAAATAATCTATAGCTAGGATTCCATATAAAACAAATACATCCATTCAGATTAGCTGCATGAAGGGTTGCTTCTTGAGCAAAAGCAATAGTGCAGGTATTTTCAGAGCAGTTAATGGATATAAAAAAAGGCAGTTTACTTTCTCCTTTCTCATGAAGTTGCTGCATGACTTCAACTCTCAAGCTTTATCAAACTGTAAAAGAATTAAAACACACTTCTTTATTGCTTCCTCTTCAAATGTCAGTTACTCAGTTGCTAAGGGAACACAAAATGCAACTACATAGCTCCGACATACCAAGGTTCAGCTCTGTCTGACAGGAGTGATAGAGAAAACCAATGCGCTGAACAACGGAAATACATTCCCAGGCAAATAAAAGGGAAGAAGTGACTATGTAAGAGAATCATAGAAGGAAGATATATATTCTATATACAAAAGAATCTCTCAGAACATTGTTTCAGACTCTTTTGAGAAGCTGCTATCTCTATTTATTATTCAGTATCTGCACCCCAGTTGTCTTCTTCCATTGGTGTCTCTTCTTCCTCTCTGCACCAGACCACTTTGGAACACCAGTGCTGATTGTGCAAAGGGACAAGGAACTGGCACACTGTAGTCAGAACCTGAACTCTGGTCCCAACATGTCATGATTACAGCTTGATAAATTACAGGCTACCTCCTCAAGCATCAACCTGTATTCTGATCGAGGTGTCTTCTCTCAGCCTGATTTCACTCATACCAATAAGCATAGTTAGAGCTCCTCTGGTTTGGTACAATTTTACCACTGACCAGCCCCATGGAAAGCAAAGCACACAGAGTGGATGCTACTTACAGTTTCTAGTCAAGCTCTAAATATGAACAACAGTTTGGCTTTGAAAATTAAATTTACTGTACTGCTGATTCATTTCAAATATAAGTAAGTCTCCAGGACAAGAATACTGCTGCTCGAAAGGCAGCAGTCTCAGCAAGGATGAGTTTTTAGAGGCAGAATGAAAAATCTGGAGGACTTGCAGCTGTGTGTTCCAAACTTGATCTTAGTATAGTTAGGATTTATTATTTGGTAAGCATTGACAGCATGGTCAGCTAAGTGGAAGACACAAATAGACTGAAGTTAATAAGGTCTCAAACAAATGGAAACCAGTAAGTTCATGTTTGCTCCTGCCGCTACAAAAAAAATGATCCAAGCTTGTAGAGTATATGCACAAATGCTTATAAGAGAGATGCTGATAGCTTTTTTTATTGATGTTTATTGCTCTGAGTCTCTCAAAAGAAGCTAGATGTCAAGAGAGATTTGAATCTGTGTTGTTAGCCAGTATCCCAAGAGCTAATAATGCCAATAGCAAGGACAGGCTAGCTCAGGAACAAAATTTTCTTCAACATATTTACTGGTGGTGGAGATTAAATGAAAAGAACTTAAAATATAGCTATTTCTGTTCTTTCCTCTTCAGGAACTGGGCAAACAAGTAGACATCTGTATAAATTTTACTAGTCCTTCACTGAAATTACAATAGTTGATCTTTTTTGCACTATTTAAAAAAAAATCTTATTTTGTTTACCTAGTGCTGAGACGTCCTTCCTGAAAATCACAGGTATTTTGTATTGTACAAGAATTCAAACAGTTGTTACAAAATTTGAAAATACAACAGCTAGAGCTCACACAGCATTATCAGACTTACTTGTTCTTCCAGGATTTCTGGCTCATTCTTCATTCTTCATTTAAAAAAAAATTAAAAAAAATCATGTCCTCTGAATCAGAAAGAAAACAAGAGAAATGCTCATGCTTGTATATAAAGTAAGGACTAAGTAATCTATCCATATATTAAGTGATGCTGAGGAAATACACAGTTCAGAAGATAAAATTATTGTTATGACATCCCATTTATAATTCTGTTCTATACTACCTATGCTATTATGGCATTAAGTTCTAAATTAGTCCTGGCTTTAATTACAAAAGGACAAGTTTAAGATGTATGATGGTTAAATTTTTATATTGATCATCTCTACATAAAGATACATTTTTCAACTTGCAGTATTATTTACAAAAATCAACTTATGTTGATCCACAGTATTCCTAGTAGGTTAGTTTTGGGGTTGTTTTTGGTTGAGGATTTTGGGGGTTTGGGTTTTTTTGTTTCACAATCATTACCAAGATAAAGTTTCCAGTACAATAACCCTAGTTACTGGCTGATGCTTTCACTTTTCTTTTACATCTATGTTGTTCAAATGTCAGTGATTTTAGCACTGGGTTTAATCTTTACACTTTTTTCTCTTCTTGTTTCCCAAACTTATCTAGTCTCTTTGTCTGCTGGGTTTGGATGATGGTGCACTAGAATGCATCATGCATATATACATGTTGCTGTTTGAATTCCTCTAAGGCATTTCATGGCAAGTCTACTGAATGATATTGTTCTTTCCATGCAAACATACAGAATGTTAGCTCTAAAAGCCTGTTAGATCTCTCAGAGGAATGTTACAAACAAGGCAAAATCCCACCTTTGTGTGGACTGCAAGAACCTGAAAGGCCTTCAAATACTTTACTGTTTCTTCACAGGAGTTTCTGAGAATGACATGGAGAACTTGTAACCCTCTGGTAAAAAAACAACATTATCTAATAAACTAAAACTAAAATCTGGAAGCACAGTTAGGAACCATCTCTTATGAATCATTCCTCCCTTGGATAATCTCAAGAAAAACCTTTAAGATCAGATAAACCAATATTCCCTGTACTAAAAAAGAAAGTCTGTTCTGCAGTCTAGTATCTAATTTTTAATGTCCATCTTACCACAGGTAAAACTGATCCTTCTTTAGGGACTCAATGGAGGAACTAAACACAGTCTGAAGTAGTCAAACAATTTTACATTCTTAGTAAAGGTCAAGTAGAGATAACATGAAGACACTTATGAATCATTTCTAGTTAACTATAGCTGTATAGCAACTGTTATTTTAACATCATTTTTATCCCTGTAGTCTAATAAATCTCACTTGAATGTTCATCCTGTTTTCTGATAGGGGAAATGGGGCAAAGAGAAGGAAATTAAGCGACTTCTATAATTACAGAAGTACTGCAGACCCATGCAGTAATGCAATACAAAAGTCCTAATCTGATATTTTGCCTATAGAGCCATGTTTCTTCCTTCACAAATTGAAATATTTATTATTGACCATGCATGTCAAAATGAATGTACTGTTCATGATCTCTAACTATATGCTTAAGTTTGCTTTTCTTGAATACTACAACATACTGTTTCTTCTCTGTAATATAGAGCACACAGATGGTTTCTTAGTTTCTCTGTTCATTTTGGTAGGGAATTCTGACTGAAACCTCCATAAAAACAGCAGTTTATCAGCTGAGGCTTAAAGCATGCATTCCATGGGGCTGGCAAACTTCCTAATGCTTGGTGGTAAACGGTTAGCATAGTTGTTTATTTAAACCTGGCCAAGCGTCTCTGGTTCTGGAAGCTGTAAAACTCCTAAGGCTAGGCTTACAAAAAAGTTGTATGCTAACAGGATGAGCAAAAATTCCAGACAGTACAAAGGAACTTTGCTTAGTGTAAAAGATAGGGACAGGTCACTAGCCTGGGACCAGACTAACAATGAAATAATCTGGAAGGGGATTTTCTTACTGTGCTGCCATCTATGAATTTGGCTATGTCCCAGAGAAGCTGAAATGAGTCTTTTGCACACTTTGATTATTTCCACTGCTAGTTTTCTTCTTCTCCCAGAGAGCAAGATCACAAAATCCCACTTTTATCACTCCCATAATACAGTATAAGCCCCTAAAATGAAAAATGCAGGTGACCAAAAAGCTACAGTGAGAAGAGCCCAAGGATACCTTTTTTCCTGGCATTTTATTCACTCATTATAGCAATACATTTTAAATGCTTTGGTACCTAATCCACCTATCAGAAAATCTATGAGACTGTCTTGGAATGTGTGTCACAGGGGAACACTTTCTTTGGAGTTTCTATTGCTAAACTCTGAAAAAGACATGCTGTTGGCAAAGTTCTTGTTCTCTCACACTTGCTGAAACAGCAAATTTTCAGTGATAATACTTAAGTTACAGAAGTGTATTAAAATTATGTATTTTGATATACATACATACATACATAATGTATAGATGGCCTACATTTAGAATTCAGCTAAACGATCATTGAAAGAGATCAAGTCTCTTCTGAAATGGAAGCAGGATCAGGCCTTCTTTTCACTCTGTTCCCAATCCAAACCTAGTGAAATTAACAGGAAATTACATTGCTTGACTTCAATGTAAGAACAGTTGGTCATTTAGTCAAAACTGGTAGCTTGCGATAATTTCAACAAATCATCAAACACCAGGGTGGGAGAAGCGAGAAGTCATCTAGTCTATTCTCTGCTTCAGCAGAGTATCAAATATAACTACTACACTCCTGACAGATGTTTACTCAATCTGCTCTTGAAATCTCCCAGTGACAGTGATTCCACAATACCGTTAGGCAATTTCTACCCAAGTGAAATGATTCCTTTAAGAAAAGAATCCCTCGTATCTAACCTGAATCTTTCTTTCTGCAGTTTATGACCAATATTTCCTCTATCCACAGCAAGGAGAAGAGTTTCTCCAGTTGATTCATATCTTTCTTAGAGTGTTATGCCGAGGCAACATCTGTGCTGACTAGATCAAAAAAGATGGACCAGATAATAATCATCTCTCCATCCCAGTAAAACAGCTGACCTTTCCCCAGCAGTGTCTCATTGCTGATTTGTGCTACCTGCTGGTAAATGTTCAGCTTGCAATGTACTGTTCCTCCAAGACTTGCAAGAACATATCTAAACCCCTTGCTCCTCATCCTGTCTCTGTTCAATTGTTCATACCTAACCCTGTACTTCTCTTCCTTGAATTGCATGCTTTTTTTCAGATTATTTCTCAAGATCAGTTTGAATTTTATCTCTTCCTTACATAAAACTTTTGTTTTCTCCCAGTTAGGCACTATGAATTTAGTAAGTACACTCTTTTGTCACCTACTTCATTACTGAAAATATGGAATTCAGCTGCACCCAGGAGAGATTCTTGCAGAGCCTGACTCAGTATCTCCTCCTGGTTTAACACATAACTGCTCTACCTACTGCTTTCCAACTAGGATTTTTATTCAGTTTATAGTGATTTCAACCAGCCTGTGCAATAAGACAGTGACAAAAGATTGACTACAGTCAAGACATATGACATCTATTTCCTTCATATTTAAAACGTTGTTACCTTATTAAGCAAAGAATTTTAACTAGTTTAGTCTATATTTAGTTCATAAATCCATGTTAGCTCTTATTCTTTTCCTTGCTGTATGGTTGTTAACAAACATCCATTATTTGTTCCAGTGCTTTTCCATGAACTGGCACTAAGCTGAGCGGTGTGTAACTCCCCAGCATTGCTGTTGCTGCATTTCACAGGTAGGTACTGCATTTTCCTTCTTGCTACCACCACATCCATGACCGAGCTGCTTGCTCAAGGCTGTGACACTGCTGACACCTATTCTTGAAGTACCCTATGGCAGACTTTATCAAGTCCAGCCCAATTTAAAATATCTTCTCAGTCGGGCAGAGAGACGGGAAGGGCATTGGTTATGTTGTTTTTTTAATTCTAAGCTAATCTTCAAAACATTTTATCTTGTCTTACCAGGATCCCAAATACAATATGAATTGCCTAATGCATGCTCTGATTATTCCCTGCGGCACTGTGAACATTACACTGACTGACACATTAGCAATAAAATACTACACAGTAAAATAAGTCACTAAAAGTCTAACATGTTAATTACAGAGGCACTTATTTGCAATAACCCTGAATGAAAGACAGATTGTGGAAGAAGCTGCTAGCACAAATGTAAAATTTAGAGTATTTTTACTTTGCCTCAATTTTTTTAGTTGAAAAGTTTTTTTTTCAGTAAATATCTATGATAAATTAAATACTCTAATTCTACTGATTTCCAAAAGACTAACTTCTGTATTTTTCTGTTTTCCTTATAATCATCCCAATCTCAAAGACACAAATATCAAATTTTAAAAATATATCAGTGATAATGAAACTCCAAATTATTTCTTGTTTGGAGTGGTTACTAGATTCAAACCAATTTTAGTATACAATTATCTTTAGACATGGCATTCCAGAGACTGCTCTTTACTACAAATTTGGCTTTTCATTAATTATTCATGGAATATGCCCTGATGATGTACAATATATTCCAAAACCTACCTTTTTTTTTTTAATACCAAGGCTTGCAAGTAAATTGGTAGCCCACAGTAACAACATATGTTTATAATTATGATTACCATCAGGGAATTCAACCTTACTGAAGGATAGAAAAGAGGCCCAAGCAGGGAAACCTCAAGAAGTGTATGGAAAAAAAAGAAGGGAAGGAGAAAGCTGAAATGGGAAAACCACTCTTAGATAGTGGAAAAGACTCAGTTGTAAAAATAAGCACAGCTTTCAGCTTAGGCTGCTACAGAAATTTCAGTATTTTAGTGACTGAGAAATACTTGGTAACAAATTCTTCTTTTCACTATTGAATTGATTTTGTGCAATGTTCACCTTCTAAGCCCTAAGCATAAATTCCCTGAATTTGTCACAAAAAAATGCTAGCAGATCAGCTACCTGACAGTAAGACTAAAATGCTACAAATGCTGCTTTATGTTATTAATACAGTATGCATGTATTTCAGAGTGCCATCGTTAATGCTGAATTGATGTTTCTATCACAAAACTCATTTTGAGTGTTCAATAGCTCAGCTGTTTGAAATCACATTGAGCTGCTGTTGGCAAGCTTCACTCCTGTGTGCACAGGAGATATAGATTTTATAGCACATAAGTAAAAATCAGTAAGTTCTGGGTGAATCCTGACAGAGTCACATTTAGAGGTTAGCTTGACTGAGGAAAGTACCACACCCTCTTGGATCTAATTAAACAAAGTGGAAATCAAGAACTGCCATCATTCATTCTATTAAAATAAGCAGGTCCACAAAGAAAAGTTCCTCAGGGTTACAGGTATCCATTTATCAAAATATTTTTTTATCTAAATAAAATACTGCATAAATTCAGGAAGTGGATGAAATATATGACTTCTACTAAGAGAAGGCAAATAATGAAGATTGAATTCAAGTTCTTTCAAACAAATCCCATAAAAGCTGAGATTTTTATTTATTTTTTTTGCTTAGATGATTTTCAACCTAACTTTCAGGCTAGGTCAGTTTTACTATTTTAAAATTAAATAAAATTTAAATAGGAGATATCTTACATGATCAAACCTTTTGTAGTAACTTCAAAATGGTGCAAGACAATTCACAGCAACTTGTTTTGTGTACTTGTAGCTAAGAGAATCTCTTTAATGTTGGAAAAAGACTGAAGTTGTATTTCTGCACCTTTTTTTTTCACTTTTGCAGTGAATTGGAGTGTGAGGTTCACGTGACATTGTGGGAAGCAGCTTCACTCCAAACGTGATTCACCACTGCAGAGGTCACACTAGCCTAATTCAAAGCTGAGCAAAGCTGCCACAAGGAAGGCTATTTGACAGTTGTAATGCAAAACCAAAATAAGCTGCAATTCATTATACCTGCAGGGCAGCACAAACTCGAAGGACTTTAAAGGTGTGTATCTTCTAGCCTAGCTTCAGAATTCATGTGGTTATGACTGAAACTCAACTTTCTTTTATTTTTTTCTCTTTCATCATTTATAAGAATTGCATTTTCACACTTCATGATTATAGGAAAAAATGTCTGATAAAGAAATGGTTCAAAAGTAAGTGAAGAGTAAGAATTCAGTTCAGAAACTGGAAAAAATTGTAAAAGGGCACATTTTCAATAACATTGCATGTGTCCTCTGGAATGCTAGGTAATAGAAGCTTTAAATTAAGTTAACTTCTAGTTGAACTAACTGTGATTTCTGATGCTTAATTGGAATGCAAAAAGATTAAACAATAATAGATAACACATCTCATTGTAACCAGTGTTCTATGCTATTGGTCAAACATTCATTAATTCTTATACCCCAGGGTTACTATATCGCAGAAGCAAAGCTGTGGACTGAAGTATTTCGTTTTTAACAAGAGTTCAGGTTCTGCTATGATGTGTTTCTGAAATACAATTACCTATATACAAATAATCTCATCTAGAAATACTATTTCTCCATCCAGCTGAACTAGTCATTGCCCTTTTGAATTATCTAAAGCTCTGGAAGGCCATGGACAATGGCTCTGCAGCAGGCAGTTATTTAACAGAAAGATCCCTACAGGAAGAAGTCACATTGATCCAGAGACTGACTGCATTTAGATGGAGGTGTAAGACACAACTTTGTGACAGAGCCAGGAACAGCACCTGTAAATAATTTTCTGTTAAAAGAAACCTTTGACCGCATGAATTTCCTGGAATAGAGGAAACTCAAGGGGGAAAAAAAAACACCTCTCTTTGAATTCTTATTTCTTGATGTTGTTTGGGACCTGAGTCCTCAAACTTATCACTGTAGCAATTACTGACTAGTTCTGGCAAGTGTGAGGCTTTCGTAAGAGTTTATAACACAGCTTTCAAATTTTCCTTTAGTCTCTCAACAAAGGTTATATTCTGTTACTACATAATAAATACTAAAGCTAGTCTTAGGCCCTAAAAAATCTGTTCCCAGTAGAAATGACTGACTAGAGGGTCCCATGTTTCTCTGAATTGGCTTTATATAGTAGTCACATGGGAAAATCTTATGAAGATCTTTCATTCTTGCCTACGTAATGTTGACTTTATTCCTGCATCTTGGATCTGAACTAGCATTACATGATCACTAACAAGATGAAAGTAAATAGCCCTTCAGATTTTGAGAAGTGGGAGCTTCCAGTTGACTTCAATGGTTCTTTGTATGCTTCTCATCCCTGTAAATCACATCATGAAACACTAAGCAGGTATGCCTTGCTGAAGATTTATAATCTTAGCAACAAAATTTTATTTCTGAATCAAGTCTCAGAAGATAAAATGCTCAACTTATATGAGGAAAAAAATATGTGTATATCTGAGGAATGCATAGCTTATATCCTTTAAGAACTGACTGGCCTTTTTCCAGAATATATGATGGATTTATCATCTTGAAAAGATCTTTTTGAAATATCTTTTTACAAAATGTTTAATAAACCGTAAGTAATTTATAATCGTGCCAATGATTATAAAACTAGCATACAGCTATGTACATTTAAAATCCTTACATTTTTGAGCTTCACAAGCATTTGGGAATTTACTGACCTGAAATTGTGACCACAATAATAAACATTGTTTTAGCACTTAAATAAATAATATTTGAAAGTCATTTTAGCTAGAAATCTTATATTTCTGCTGAATGATAAAACAATCAGTCTCAAAAATGGTAATAATCATGTAATAGGGAAACAGCCTGGAATGAGAATACTGCAGGGAATAATATTACAGCTTGGGGTAGAAATCATTATTCAAATTATAGGAAACATAGCAAAGGTCTCCAAGACTTTTTAAGTCTTCTAGATTCTAGAATTTTTTTTGGTGTTGAAGGGGTGAATGAACTCTAGGAACTGAGTTTCACTGTCCATTTGTTGTTTGATACTCTTGATTTATAAGCAACTGAAACTTTATGCATTCTTTAATATGGAGATTCAAGCTGTTTATGACCTGCTCTGTCATAGAGCTGGGACGAGATTTTTTTTCTGGTTCTTCAGCCCATGGACTCCTAGAGACAGAGGATTTGGTTCTGCTTCTTGACTGACTGGACTCATGGGACACCTTTTCCTTGATGTGTGAAAAAAGATGTTTTGTATGTCCTTTTTTCCAACTTACATACAATATATGCCTGTTTAAAGTATGCTTACAGATGCCAAAGACAAAAAGAGAAGTATTGAAAAGAGCTATTCCATAGGAATTCAGGTCCTTTGTATATAAATACTTTCTTCAAAGTTATATTGCTCCCACTTGCATCTTGAGAAAATGGACAGTCACTTAAATCTAGGATAGTCTGAATGATTAGAATATTGGAGCATCTAACTATACACCAGGTGAGTGGGTAGCAGTGGAGGGGCACTTACTGCATTGCAACTAAACCACAGGGTGACACTCTCTGCTAAAGATGATACTTTAGAGCTATTGCTCAGAGGCAAAGGATCTGGAGTGGAAGCAGATACAATGTGCTATGTGACAAAGCCCATAGCACACACAATACAAAAATACAAAACAATAAACCAAAACCAGGGTAAAATATTCCTTAGCTTTGCAATGGATGGAGGAGAAATATATTATAGGGTACTTCCATTTGGAAGCTAGATGTGGAAACTTTCACCTAATAACAACAAACTTGTGTCTTGCAGTTCAGCCAATAGTGACAGTAAAATAGCTTAAAAGAAGTTGAGCCCAACATGAGGTAATGTTTTTTTACTCTTACTAATAATAATTAAGGTCAAACTAAACTATAGATTGGATGTACAATCATTACCTGGTGACATTTAAAATGAGCAAAGTGTGATACCACCAATAACACATGCAATTAGCCAAATGGATAATTTGGCTTCCCAAAGCTGCAGAAAAGGTGAAAACAACAAATAAATAGAAATATGAGGATTTTTAAGAAGAGCTCATTGTCTAGGGAAAAACAAAAAACAACCACAACTCTGCAATCAAAAAACAGAACAATTTGACTGTTTTGGTAATGATGTTGTTAACAACAATGATTTCTGGCAATGTAATGACTATTTCAAGGTGACAAATTGCTAAGGCATATAGAAAAGGCTGACACATTCTTTAGCTATGATGAAAGGAAAAGTACAGTGACACAGGGATGATATTTTTTTAATGCATTGGTTTCATAGCTTGTGTTAAAACAATAGCTACTTGGAATAAATATTCCAAAGTGAATGGATCTCAGCAACCCAAGCATATTAAAGGAATGGCCAAGAAAATATTCATCATACTGCTGTTAATCCGTAATAAATCTTGTTTTATTAAGGAAATGCGAGACAATTTGCAGAGCGCTACTGTACAAATACTCAAAAGGTAGCAGGCTATAAAATAAGATAACTCTTGGCCTAGGTTTAATCCAGCGATTAAACCAATGGGATATCACAGACGGTACTAACCTGAATAAAAATTAAGAGAAAGAAGCCATAATAATGTTAGTTAATCAGTTTTACCGATAATAAATCTAATCAAATCTGACTTATTTTTAATAGATTACAAGTCTGGCAAAAGTTGAAAAATTGATAAATATAATTGAATTGAACACAATATACTTAACCTTTTAATAAGGCACTACTTGTAATGTGTAATAACCCAATTGAGACACGAGCGCTCTGCAATATCAATAAGGCCTGTTTTACATGAATGAAGTAACGGATCAATTGCTAGCACAAGGTGTCAGCAGGGAATCCCTGAGTGGGCCTATTTATAGTGGCAGTCTCTCCAACTTCTGTCTCATTTTGAAGTACTCAACTTTTTTTTTTTTTTAGTAATGATGATTTGGAAATAATCACTGCTTTCAGATTTCAAGTTAAAACTAAAACTTGAAGTGTAGTGAAGGTAAAAGAAGAAAGTAGAATTATACCCAATCCTTTAATGAAATGAGTTCTTCTACCTAATTACCTGGACCCTGTAACTAGTGCCCCACCATGCAGAATCATAGAATTGTCAGGGTTGGAAAGGATCACCTAGCTCCAACACCCCTGCCATGAGCAGGGGCACTTTTCCACTAAAATCAGGCTGCTCAGAGACCCATCTAGCCTGGCCTTAAAAAATTCCAGGGATGGGGCTTCCACCACCTCTCTGGGCAACTTGTTCCTGTGTCTTACCACCTTCATGGTGAAGAACTTCCTCCTAATATCCAACCTAAATCTCCCCTCCTCAAGATTATATCCATTCCCCCAGTCTTATTGCTGCCTGACATCCTAAAAAGTCCCTCCCCAGCCCTCTTGTAGGCCCCCTTCAGATACTGGAAGGCCAAAATAAGGTTTCCTCAGAGCCTTCTCTTCTCCAGACTGAACAATCCCAGCTCTCTCAGCCTGTCCGCATAGAAGTGGTACTCCATCCCTCTGGCCCTTCTCTGCTTGGCCTTACTCAGCTTGTTTCAAAGGAAGGATTTAATATTTGTAATTCTAATATTTTAGGGTTTATTTTTGCAGGGACATTTTTAAATGGAAGAATCATGAACAGAAGATAATCCAATTTGCAAAAGCATGGTAAATTTATAGTTCAAGAAATAAGGTGAATAAAACATAGAGCAGAGATCCAAAACACCCAAGAGAAACAATAGTTTACCAATCAATACCATAAGAATTATTCAGCAGTATCTGTAGTCATGACACTGAGTGGTTAGTGTATTTGGGTCTTGGTAATTTCTTTAAGGAGAGAAAGTGAGTATACAGAAGGCATCAAATTACTGAATTACCCTATTACACTTTTATTTAGAAACGTACAATTCATGCAGACAGACTCCGAATAGACTGGATTTTAACAGCAAAGTAGTACAATTCAAGCTCAGGCACCAGCTAGCAGCAAAGATATTTTTCACCATCTGCTCTTGGAAAATCCAGATTCTCATTCCCAGTACAGCCCCCACACATTTTCTCTTAAAGTGTTTTTCTTCTATTCTAAAAGATTTCTAACCTGGTAATACTTCTGAACCCAAGGCCCTGTGTAAAATCATGTCCTTCCTTGAAGTCAACGGCAAAGCTCACTTAGACTTCAATAAGCCCAATAACTTGCCTTTTAAATTGTAGAAATCTGAAGTTGGCCATCTGGCTCCAGATGGTCTGAAAATAGTCTTTCAGGACGGATTCTCCAGAGCTATCTCTGAGAGCAGATTCCATTCCTGCTGGGCCCGGAGCCATCAAGTCTAGGGGCACTCGGCCAACACAAATGGGAAGCCACTTCTACCAGCAAACAGCCCACCTGGTATTCAGTCAGTACTTCTTAACCTTACGTTCACCAAATTGCTGACATATCTTTTACCAACAGTTGCACGTACCCTCTCCCCTCAAAATAGTGGTGCTCTAATTTGTATGCAATAGCACATAAGCAAACAGCATCACTGGGCATCACCTAGAAAATCATTCATTCTAGTTTTATGTATCTCTGCATTATTATCATTATATATTCTGTATAATATCCTGTTAGTACATTTGCTACCACAATAACAAAGATTAACATGTTTTGATGTTTTTCAAAACAGTTTACAATCAGGAGAGTCTGTCTATAGCCTAGTTTTAGCATGGTTCAGAAAAAGTGGTTGTCTGTGTGAGCATGACTAGATGCAAACAAACCATGCTGAAGAGTCCTAGATACCTCAGTCCCTTCCAATCCCTATACATTTCTTCACTGACCAATGAAGTATCTGATCTTTGCAAGTGTTTTATCTACTATTTATAAAAATTATTTCATTCTTGTATGTAACATGATATAGTAGGCATGATTCACTAAAATTTCTTTTAAAAAAGTTAATGTGTATTTATACCAATATATTTTTAATGCGAAACTGCATGAAGGCAAAAGTCCTCTGCTTTTCTCCAGAAAAAAGTGCTGCTATTATCTAGCCTCTAACTTTAACCACATAACTCCATCAGTTTTGCAAAGACCTCTTGGTATTCAGTCTAAGGAATTAAAAGGAAATGACATGTATACCACTGATGGCTCTAATGAAAATAATAGATCTGTAGAGGTACTAGATTGAAGAAAAGCAAATTAAGTAACAAAATATTCATGGAAAAGAAAGAAGAGTTATGAAATTCACTCTTGCACAAGTTTGACTTCTATTCCCAAGAAATGACACAGTTAAAAAATTGCAAAATTATTTCAGGGTAATATTAGAGCTGACTGAATAACAGGATAAGTATTTCATAGAAAAATCATTTCAACATTGTTTCTATTCCGCAGTGTTCTGAAACTCAGACTCCTGTTAAAATAAATATGAATTTTCACATTTTAAAATCAATAGAAGAATTAACACCAAAACCTCAGCTGAAGCTAAGCAAATTCAAACTAGAGAAACGGTATATATTTCTGCATCGAAAACAATTAACCCCAGAGCAATTTACCAACGTTTATAGTGTATTTTCTATTATTAGAAATGTTGAAACCAAGACTAGAATGAGGTTTTGTTTTTTCTGTCTGTTTTTTCCCCTGAAAGATAATCTATCATTCAAGCAGAGCCACCAGACTAAAGGTAAGTTTTGAACAGGGGTTTAGGCTAGGCAACAACCATTTTAGCTAAACTCTACAGAGGAATAGTTAATGACATTAAAAAGAAACACCTTTGGCTTTCATTTTTATTAAGAATTATACCAAATATGATCATGAAGTACAGCTTTGAAAACTTTTCTGAAACTGACTTATGAATACTAATATTTGGAGATGCACCTAAAATCTAGTTAAGACAGCTGGATATCCCAAGGGATCAGTAAGAAGATAAGGAGTTTCCCTCTAAGTCAGTTTGAATATCACCAGTATTTTGCATATTCTGTAAATGGTACCTACAATGATTTCAAAGCACTTGAGAAAGCTGGAAAATCATTATTTTCCACTTTTTATAGCTGGATGAATTGAAGTCTAGATAAACAAAATAACTTCCCTAAGGCCATACAGTTGTCAGAAATAAAATTTATAGTCCTCATACCCAAATCACTTCTCCAGCCATTAAATGATGCAAGCACTGCAGCCCTATTGCTGTCCAGGTGGCATGGTAATGAAGGAAAACTCAGATTTTAGAACTATGTACCTAGGCCTCCTTTTACTCTCACACATAGACAGCCCGTGTTTCCCAGGCCAAATTTTCCTTTTGCAGCACTCCCCAGCCTAGATAAAAGTGTTTTACCCAGTTGCTGTCTTTCATGTGAGCTACGAGGGAGGACAGATGAAGAGAAAATAATGACACCACTGCCAGTCAGAACATCTGAATCGCCTAGTATATTTATTCCTTTAAATATCTGCTGTCTTGTAATCTTTCTGGAGCCAAACTGAGTCTTATTCTGTTCTTCATATTGCAGTAATGCACTTTTGGCACTTAATAAATGAATAATGATTTTCAACAGTAGTCAGGAAAAAAAAATCACATTTCAAGGCACTGTTTGACAAGTGCAACATTCACTATAAATGGCACTTATCAGACTGTATTTAGAGTCACCGAATGAATGAAATGTTCCCTAATTGCAAAAGTTTAACAAACATTTACTCTCAGAATCACTAAATCAGTAAGTAAATACAAACACTTTCCTCTTAAAAATCTCATTATGAAAGATGTTTTCTAGTCTTAAGTATATTAATTCAATGGAGTGGTGTTAGAGTTTATAGATGGCGATCTCTCCTCATGCCCAAATAAACTTCTGACCCCAAATGCAAAGGTCAGGCTACAGTCAGACAAAGCACTCTCTTTGAAAGGCTAAACATCCACTTTGCAGCCCAGATGCAAACTAAACCACTGAGGTCAAGTAGCCCTCAAAGGCTTCTCATAATCCTTCATTTATACCCCCCCCCCCAAAATTAAATTCCAGATCATCTCTGAGTTGGAGTAAGATGGGGGTATGTCCTTTCCCCCAGGTTAACAGTGAGATAACAGGAGGAAATGGCCTCAAGTTGCACCAGGGATGGTTTAGATTGGATGTCAGGAGGAATTTCTTCACTGAAAGGGTGATTAAGTCTTGGAACAGGCTGTCCAGGCAGATGGTGGAGTCACTGTCCCTGGAGGTGATTAAGAAACATATAGATGTTCCACTCAGGGACATGGTTTAGTGAGATGTTAGTGATAGGTGTGGTTGGACTTGATCTTAGAGGTCTCTTCCAACCTTGATGATTCTGTGGGTCTGCAGGAAATCATAGAATCATAGAATGGCCAGGTTGGAAGGGACCTTAAAGATCATCAAGTTCCAACCCCCCTGCCGTGGGCAGGGATGCCACACACTAGACCAGGTTGCCCAGGGCCACATCCAGCCTGGCCTTGAACACTGCCAGGGATGGGGCATCACTGAGTATCTCAGCTTACCACAGCCTAAGTAACTAGGTAGCAAGAACACAGAAGTCCAAGTGCATTTATTAGGAGAACTCTTATCACAAAAGCAGCAGCTAGACACAGTAAAGTCCTGTCTTGCAGAGTAGCCATTCACACCCAAGTCCCAGTCAATATTCCAAGACAATTCCGTAGCAAAGAGCCCAATGCAAAAAAGTAAGAAAGTGGCACTAATATTAGCTCTGGTGAAGGTTAAACTAGTCATAGTGTATAATAATAAATTCAAGTGGATTAAAAAAATTCTTTCAACACAAGGTAACTGATCTACTAGGATAAAACAACTATAAGGGAACATCAAAAGTATTTTGAACAGATATATGTAAGTAAGTAACTGTACCTTCTCAGAAATACTGTGGATTGTCAAAAAACTGCAACACTTTTAAGTTTGCACTCAACATTGAGTAGTTTATACACTCAGGGAAGACAATCCTATTTTACACGGATTTCCAAAGAACCCAAGTGCACATTTCAAGATCAGCTTGTTTTCCTAGGCAAGTGCCATAAGAGTGCCATAATAGTTACACCTACTGTAACTATTTAGTGTCAAAGGGCAATAACACATCAACCACAGGTTTTTATGAACTTCTCCTTCATAAAAAGCCAATGCTGTTTTTATATACTGTCCCATATAACAATGTTAACCTTAAGATATTCTCTGTATTTTCTACTTGCAAGTTGCTGGAGAGCTACACTTATATAATGATTGTTTATATTATGTTCCTTAAATAGTCATAATTGTATTTTTAAGTCCTTGACACAACCTCTCCAAGCCATCTCCAAAGGGGGAGGAAAAAAAAAGTTTTTTCAGTAATTCAGACATCCAACCACCTGAAAAAGATTCAAGGTCAATGCAGTGCAGTTATTCTACCATTTCCACAAGTGGTTTAAAGGCTTATCTGACATACTTCTGAAAAACTTTTTTTTCTGCTGCATAATAAATCTAGATTAAGATGAAAAAGAAATAAATAGTACTTTAAAAAAAAAAGTAAAGCTCCATCACACTGCAAAAGGGATTTCAGAATTGAAAACACACCTCTGGGCAATTCCTAGGACTTCAATTCCATCTTCATTCTCTTTGAATTTTAACTGTTCACTACTCTAACACTCTCCTTTATTACTTAGCTTTGAGAGTCCATGTTTCATGGTCCTACTTTTGTCCTTTTCTTCTTGAGTGTGTCAGTGGGAACGTGGAATGATCTGCCCTTGAATTAAATATAGTAAGCAGCTGATTGGAAATCAGGTTTTGGTCATTTGATTGAGTTTAGACTCTAGATCAGCTGCTGCTGTAGACTTTGCAACTGGATTCAATCATGGCAAACAGCACTTTTGGTAATAACTTTTGCTTCGAAGCTAAGCAAGACCACCACAGTTCAGTCTAACAAAAGGGTGAGAAGCAAACAAAACTATCAGGATCTGTATTACCTACATAATCAATTGTGGAGGTGCCTTGGGGCATATGAAATCTGATGACAGTATTGAGTTCCTTTGTTGCATTTTCTCTCACCCCCAAAAAACTGCCTTGCACTAATATGCCTTTAATAACACCTCAGTTCTCCCTAGATAAAGTTCTCCCAGAAACTTGGAAGGAAAACAAATTTCTGCTAACTTCTCCCATCTTGCAAACACATAACCTGTAAAGACTGATAAACCAAGCAAGAAAAGTTACCTAACTTTTGTTAGATTAAATACATATTCTAATACTTTAATAGATTATATATATCTGTGTTGAGAAACATATGTAACTACAATATACACAATTTGCAACTGCATTTGCTGACCCTCTTGGAATCACAAATTCCAAGACTAAACCACTCCGTGGTACATAGATACGATTTACAGGTTCTTTGTTGGAAATTTCTGAGGCCTTACATTTGTCATATATTGTACCAAACTGCACAGGCCCTTAGGCTCACTGATTGATGACTCCCACTTCAGTTAATGTTACATCTTATCAGAACTTCATACCAATCTATTATGTAGATCTCTCACCTTACTGAGCCCCCATCTCACATCTCATTCTGACAACAGCATGAATATCAAATTCTTTCAGCTGCCCAGCAAGCAGTGGTGATTTCTTTCAGACTCCCTTGGTATGTAGAGAGAACAGCTCCACCAAACTTTTAGAACACCAATACTTCATCCTTTAAACCCTTTCTTAACTTTACTTTTGCTACGGTATTTACAAATCTCTTCCATCTGGAGCTGATTAGGAATTATAAGCTCTACTTTATTACTCCACTGTGTTCGTTTGGCGTTATCTCCACTATAACCTCATTTGTCTGCTTATATCTTGGCACACATACCAGGAGCATCACAGGACCCAGAGGCAGAGGTTGTGCCTATACTAGTAACTTAAATGTGCCAGAGACAATATTAATTACAGAATCATAGAATGGCCTGTGTTGGAAGGGACCTTAGAGATCATCTAGCTCCAAATCCCCTGCCATGGGCAGGGATGCCACCTACTAGACTAGGTTGCCCAGGACCACGTCCAGCCTGGCCTTGAGTACTTCCAGGGATTGGGTCTCTCTGGGCAATCTGTTCCAGTGCCTTACCACCCTTTGAGAGAAGAATATCTTCCTAACATTCAATCTGAATCTCTCTTCTTTCAGTTTGTAACCATTCCCTATTGCCCTATTGCTCTCTGACTGGGTAAAGAGCCTCTCTCCGTCTTTTTTATAACCCCCTTTAGGTACTGGAAGGCTGCTATGAGGTCTCCCTGAAGCCTTCTCTCCTCAAGGCTAAACCATCCCAACTCTCTCAGCCTGTCCTCGGAGGGGAGGTGCTCCAGCCCTCTGATCACCTTCGTGGCCCTCCTCTGGACCTGCTCTAAAAGATCCATGTCCTTCTTATGCTGACGGCCCCAGAGCTGGACACAATACTCCAGGTGGAAGGGTAGAGGGGCAGAATCACCTCACTTGATCTGCTGGTGGTGCTTCTCCTGATGTAGCTCAGGATGCGATTGGCCTTCTGGGCTGTGAGTCCATATTGCCTGCGCATATCCAGCTTTTCATCTGTCATGAGTTCCAAGTCCTTCTCCACAGGGCTGCTCTCAATGAGTTCCTCTCCCAGGCTGTAGTCACATCTACGATTGCCTCAACCCAGGTGTCGGACTTGTTGAACCTCATTTGGTTCTCATGGGCCAACTTCTCAAGCTTGTCTCTCTGGATGGTATTCCATCCTCCTTGTGTGTCAACTGCACCACTTAGCTTCTTGTCATCTGCAAACTTGCTTGATGGTGCACTTGATTCCCCTATATCATTGATAAAGATATTAAAGAGCACTGGATCCAAGACAGAGCCAAGACAGAGCCTTGAGGGACACCACCCATCACAGATCTCCACCTAGACATAGAGACATTGACCTCAACTCTCTGGCTTCATCCATCTAGCCAATTTCTTATCCATTGAATAGCCTATCCTTTAAATCTACAAGCTCTCCAATTTCAAGATAAGGATGTCATTGAATTGTGTCAAGGACCTTACAGAAATCTAGGTAGATTACATCAGCCAGTTTTCCCTCATTAACTGTTGCAGTCAGTCCATCACCGCAGGCTACCAGATTGGTCAGACACAATTTGCCCTTGGTGAATCCATGCTGGCTTTCTAGAATCAACTCTTTATCTTGCATGTGCCTTAACATTGCTTCCATAACAATCTTTTCCATGCTCTTCTCAGGCACAGAGGTGAGACTCACCAGTCTGTAGTTCCCCAGGTCCTCCTTTCAAACCTTAATACTAGGGATGATGTTACCCTTTTTCCATCCAACCAGGGACTTCACCTGATCATCATGACTCTTCAGAAATGATGGAGAGTGGCCTTGCAACTACATCTGCCGCTTCCCTCAGTACTCTGGGATTTATGTTCTTGTTTACATTCATTAGGCAGTATCAAACTTGCTCTTTGCTCACAGTGGGAGGGCTTACGCTCCCCCAACACTCACTTAGAGCCACCAATTTTTGGTAGGTGCCAGTAGCTTGGCTGCCAGTGAAGACTGAAATGAAGAACTCGTTGAGTAGCTTGGCTTTCTCCATATCCAATGTCACCTGTTCTCCATCCTCGTTTATCAGAAGGGGGACACTCTCCTTGATCTTTCTCTTCTGACTAATGTACTTAGAGAACCCTTTTGTAATGCATCCCTTGCCAATCTCTGTTGCATCTGAACCTTGGCTTTCCTGATCTCATCCCTACACTTTCAAGCCATTTCCCTGTACTCTCCCCATGCTATGTGTCCCTGCTTCCACTGCCTGGAAGGCACTGAGGTCAGTGCTGAGGCACTGAGGTCAGCAGGCATGAGACAGTTTGCAGCCATAGAATCACAGAATCATAGAACAGCAGCCATGTTATAANCATGGGTGGAGCCCTCCCTGGATCTTCGTTCGCAAAGCCTAGCCACAACAACATAAGCCAGTCTGAACATCCAAAACAGGGTGGAGACATGCAAACAGCCTGTTGGGAGTGGCCCCTCACCTGCATTAATTTCTAAGCCACGTGTAGGAATCATCTGGGAAAAGTGTCAGCAGGCACAGATGAGAGCCATGCCAGGAACTGTTCTCCCAAAGTGCCAGCAGAATGGCAGGGCTTGGGAATGCTCCTTAACACTGTTTGATTTACAAGTATAACCACAGCAAACTCTTCCTTTCCAGCTGTTCATATGGGGCTCAGCAACAATCAGTATATGGGTTTGATTAGGTTGCATAACACGTAACAAATGAAACTGTGTAGAAACTTATTTTATATAGGTAACAGTTATTTTAACTTCCCAAATCAAAAACAATACAGGCCTATTCAGCATGACTTCTTATTCTAATGACCATATGGGAAGTCTAGGAGGAGCTAGATCAATTCCAGCAGGAACCGAGAAGAGATCAGAGACTGAAGCTGATTTCAAGTGCTTGAAAAATGAAGGTATAAGAAGGTTAGATCTGTCTGTATCTCAGCTGGTACGATGGAATACAACTTACGAGAGGTACTATTTGATTACTATTCGGATTTATTTGATTTGAGTGTAGTCAGCAAGTTGAGGGAGGTGGTCCTTCCCCTCTATTCTGCACTGATGAGGCCACACTTGGAGTGCTGTGTCCAGCTCTGGGTTCCCCAGTACAAGAGAGGCATGAACATACCAGAGAAAGTCCAACAAATGGCCACAAAGATGATGAAGGGATTTGGGCACCTCACATATGAGTTATGTGGGACTGCTCAGTCTGGAGAAGACAATGCCCTGGGGATCTCATCTATGTATATCAATACCTGAAGGGAAGGTGGATAGAGGACAGAGCCAGGCCTTTTTCAGCAGTGCCTAGTGACAGGACAAGAGGCAATGGGCACAACCTGAAACACAGGAGGTTCTCTTGGAACAACAGGAAACACTTTTTTACTCTGAGAGTGACTGAGAATTGGAATAGGTTACCCAGACTGGCTATGGAATCTCTGTCCTTTAAGGTATCTAAAATCCATCTGGGCAAGGTCCTGGGTAACATGCTTTAGATGGCTCTGGTTGGACAAGAAGACCTCCAGAGGTCCCTTCCAACCTCAGGCATTCCATGATTCTGTGATCACTAAAATTTCCATCCAAACCCATTTGAAACTTCAACAGAAGTTCAGCACAATGTTATTTCTCTCATGTTTACATATTAATTTAGATCCAAAGAGAAACTCTTTTGGGATGCTGAGTTGCTCCACTGGGGAAATTCTTTGCCAGCTGCTGGCAGGAGTGATCAAGTTCTTATCACAATATAGTACAGGGTACAGGTTGCAAAAAATTTTTTTTTGTTTAATAAATACCATCACAATGGTAATGGACATAGATTCCATGTAACTGACATGTCAATTACACAGGCAGGATTTGTTCAGGAGTGCAGGAAGCCTTCTTACCACATCCTTAACTCGGGCCCCCGGGAGATAGCAAACTTCCCTTTGAAGTGGGTCAGGTCTGCATATAGGGCCTTCTGTGCCCTTCAGAAGGGAGTCACCTATAACAATGACTCTTCTTGAACCAGAAGTCATCACAGTATGTTTCACTGAAAGCATTTAAGACTGAAATATATCCAAGATTGAACTAGGGGAGTGAAGGCTGAGGTGTATTAAGACTCACTTTGTCTATCTGTACTTTGGTCTAGTGGTCCATTTTTTTAATGCCCTAATTTCATCATTTTGATGTGTTGTGTTACATGCTTTGCTGATGGCATCCATACAGGCAGTATTATTCTTAAACTAATTTCATTTTTCCTAATGAAGCTGGCATATTTGCAGTTCCTAGTAGATCAATTTGTTTTCTGAAGGTGCAGATATATTCAGGTGTACTCTTCAACACTCACAAGCAAGCTATTGCATAAAAAATTGCTGTGATTTGACTGCTTTTCTGGGTAAGATTCATATTCATTAAAAAGTTACAACAGTAGACATTTAACTCTGTCCAACACTGAAAGCAGAAGAAATGCAGTCTCCCAAGGTGTTTCACAAGTATGTCTTAATCCTAAATGATAGGACTACACATGAAGTCTCTGTGTCTAACAATTTTCACCAGGAAGGATTTAAAAGAATATCACCATAGATTTTATAATATGGGTACATCTTCCATGAACCCAAATAAGACCAATAAACGGTTTCAGATTGGGCAACACCATCTTGCATCTGATTTCTCCGTATCAGCAACATATTTTACATCTCATTACTAAGCCCCTGAACATGTGTCCCAAGGCTTTTCTATAGCTGAAGTCAGTAGCTCACCTTTTGGCAAATAAAATGCAATGTATATCTGTAAGAGACAGTGTCATGTATTTGTCAACATTTTCCTTTCCTTTTCAGTTTGGCAGTGTAAATTCTGGGGATGAGTGAGTGAGTGAGTGGATGAGAAAAGAGCCCAAGTCACACAAGGGAATAGACATGTCAATGCCCATTGTTGACTAGAAGCTCCTTAGCATGCTGCTATGAATCAACAGACATTTCTACTTTCACACTTACATAGATCTGTTATAAAAGACATCCCAGAGCTGTGTTTCATCTTGCTTGCCTTACAATGTTTATATGCTGCCACTGGGACAGAGAACAGATGTGATGGATTAACTAGCAATAAATCATACTGCAGAGAACACGCTGCATTATCATTCTAAAGATGCAGCATTAAGTATTTCACTAGAAAAAACAACATCTCTCCTCTTCCTCAAAATAACTGGTTCCTTATCCCTTAAATGACCATCTTGCCCTGTGTCTCACACTCCAAATATACCTGGGCTACAGTAGCACTTTACTTCACTTTTAATAATGGCATTAAGTATTTGCTCAGGTTCAGTGAAAATAAATATCAACTGTACTCTTCGAAGTAGTGATACAGAGCACCATGACCCACTCTTCTCTTTCATTACAACTTATGAAGAGAAAGTTTCTTACAACTCATAGAACTCACACCAACAAAGTAGCAACAAATATGAAGGCCTGCTGGTCTGGTCACATCCTCCCCAGGGAGCACTTCTACTCCCCAGCATCTATTTTCTGATGGCAAGATGCCAACTCCTACAACCTCCACAAGGAACCCAAGAGTCATAACATCCCCTCATTAGTATTTACACACCATCTGGTGACTATTACTGAATTAACTCTTCACCAAAAAAAAAAAAAAAGTTTTTAGAATATAAGTATAAAATTAGACTTTGATATGAAGTCTTAAGTTTTATTCTCCCACCCAGCCTCCAAAATTTGCAGATTTTTTAAAAGGGATAAAAGAATACTGTGGGCCAGATACAGTTAAAACAGTAAAGAGTCTTTCAAATGCCCTCATTGCCCTTCTTCTCAATTTATTAGGGTATGATTTAGTGCACACATGAGCTATTTGGGTACAGCTCTACCTCTCTGTTCGCTTTTGTTAAATAGCACTGATGGACACTGGAAAATACTAAGTGATAACTTTATAGTAATTTTACTGCAATCTAACATTTTTCTTCTGTGAAGGTACTCACAAGATTAAATCCCTATGTGTTTCATTTGTCCCAGAAAGTCCCCAGGTGCTGCAAGGGCCTTCAGATTTTGAAGCTCATTTCCCCTGTAGTACTACCTTGGGAGAAGAGAATAAGGTAAATCTTCAGTTTTGAGTCTTCAGTGCCAGTTAAAGGATATTTTTTTTTCCTTTGGGAGAGGAAGGGAAAAAGAAAGAATGGAAGAAGGATTTTTTGTTGTTGTTTGATTTCTTTGCATTTAATTTAGTGCTATTTCTTTCAAGGGAAGAGAATCCTGGCAACATCTATTAACCAACTACTTAATTTCACCAATTTCTATTAGAAATTAGTCACAAACTATAATTAAGAGTAAAGATGTGAAAATGCAATATAATTGACATAGTATCAATTAGTTAAAAGAGAAATAAGTTCTCCACAAACAAAAGAGAGATAAAACTCTCTATTCAGATAAACCACTGAGTTTCAAAGAAGCAAAACTCTTGATGCTGTAGCAAATTTAGGAAAAACAGCTGTTCAGGTTACATGCAGCATTTATCTTTTAAATTAAATACATTGGTAATATTAAAGGAATTTTAATGCAACTGCAAAAACCTACAAATAAAATACCAAGGACCATATGGTACTGCCATAAAACATTTATGCCCAAATATTTGCTCTCATTCGCATCCAATGAAAACAAAGTTCTAACTAGGAAGCAGAACTCATTTCTTTCCTAACAAGGAGTAAAATATCCCCCTGCTAAATTACAAACTACAGCAAACAAATATTTTCTGGCTTATCATAACTGAAGACAAAATTTGTCAGAGAAGGCAGGAGAAATCTGTAAAGTTGGACCTAAATACTTTACCATTCACCATAAGATCTCAACCATACTGCACTCCTTGTGAAAAAAATGCAGAGAGGAGACATTGTAATAGTAAAGATGATTTTCTCTTCAAATAACTTAAAGACTTTACACATTAACGCCAAAATCTATGGGTCAGTAAAGTTAAACATATGTGCAGCTCTTTGCACGATCAGAATCCAAGCGTAACTGATGATGATTGGAATTTGTTTCTTAATCAATATTTTTGTCAAGAGAGATTGAAAGTTATTTTAATTGCTAGTTTTGGAAACGTTAGATGTCTGATTTCAAGCTTAAGGGTTCCAGATTCCACAGGTTAAACCTCTTTACTTATAATGGTGAGCATTCTGGACAAAATCCAACAAAACACTTAAACACATGCTTGACTTAAAACACAAAGACAGCTGCAGAGAACTTAAAAGTTAAGAATTTACAGGACTAGGGAAAAAATGCTCAGTACCCTTCAGGATCAAGCCTAAACATCATCAATCTCCTTAAGGGACTTTGATTTTTGAAACTTCTTCCTTCTATAATTTAAGATAGAAATGTATGACAATGCGATGATGTTAAAAATTGACTGTTTTCTTACAACCCCAATGAACATATCTGTAACCTTAAAAAGGAGGAAAAGATGACCAGTATCTTAGCCTAAATTATGATCATTTAGTACAAAATGTGACAATGAAGCATGCTGATTCTCTGTTCTCTATACGACTTAGCCTGTAATTTAGGCAACGTCATAACAGGCCAAGATGGCACTGTAATTAAAAGACAAAAAAATATTAATATCAAACAGATTTTCTAAAAACAAGTAGAAGTTTTCCACTTGTGTCTTCAAGTAGACCTTTTGCTTTATATAAAATGCCTGGAGGAAAAAACACAGGAAAATATGTTGGCACTTTTCATCTTCTTTATGTTAGCCAGCTCTGAGAAGTGTAATTTTAATGCTACAAAGGTGAATCAGGAAAAAGTACAAAAAGCAAAACCTACACAAAAGTAATTGCAGCATTACATGCAGTGGATTTAGTGATACTATTATCAAACCCAACAAACTATCAGGGGACTGTGCCATTTACGGTGTCTGCAAAAGCAAGGCAAATCACAAACACCATCCTCTAAACACTTCTACTCCTTATCACCAGGTATCTCTCAAGTGTAGAATCAACTGGGTGATAAATAAGATAGCGCACACAATTACACTTTCATCAGAGAGTCTCTTTTACTCCTGATCTTACTGCACAGAGCAGCCAGCTCAGGGCACGCTTCCTTTGCACTGAGGGCACATTTGCACCAGGCAATGGAGTGCAGCACTAGCACCACAGAATCACAGAATCACCAAGACTGGAAAAGACCCCCAGGATCATCAAGTCCAGCCTATGACCCTATACACCCAACATCTAAACCATGCCACTCAGTGCCACATCCAATCTTTTCTTAAACACCTCCAGGGACGGTGACTCCACCACCTCCCTGGGCAGCCTATTCCAGAGCCCAATCACCCTCTGCGTGAGGAAGTGCTTCCTAATGTCCAGTCTAACCCTCCCCTGCTTCTTTTAGTACTTGTAACCTGGAGGAAAAAACACGGGAAAATATGTTGGCACTTTTCATCTTCTTTATGTTAGCCAGCTCTGAGAAGTGTAATTTTAATGCTACAAAGGTGAATCAGGAAAAAGTACAAAAAGCAAAACCTACACAAAAGTAATTGCAGCATTACATGCAGTGGATTTAGTGATACTATTATCAAACCCACCAAAACTGCACTGACTGAAGATCCATACATCTGTGCCTTCATGATGCAGTTCCTAAAGCATTCAATCCCTCTGAAAAACAGGACTTATTAGCCACATTTATAATTTATAGTGGTAGAGCACTGCTATGGAGCTGAACCTCTCTCTCCTTCCTAATCAGCAGCACTGGCACTGTGCTGGATGCTCAGAGGAGCACCTGCAGGAGCGCTCACTTTCCAGCATATCAGTCCCAAGGAAGGGGGCAGCTCGATCCACAATTCTCGTCAGCCAAGATCATACTTGTGTCCCACAGTACTTCAAGTCACACTATTTTCAGCTAATTCAGCCATTTATTTGGTTAATATGAGGTGGTTTTCGGCCTGCATTTCTTTGCCATGCTCTTTTGACTCCCGAAGAAAAAGTGTCTGTTCTTTCATAATTCTATTTTTCCTCATACATATAAAGGAAATCACAATTTTAGGAGCCACTTTAGTATAAACATAGTACAGACTTCAAGACAGGAAGGTACCTACTGTTTTTAGGGAGGCATTCCTCATTTCTCCAAAGAGAAAACTAGTATGATTTTTTTTTTCTCTGAAAGGCAGAGACTGAACTGCTTTCTACAGATTCTTATCAGAAAAAAAGATAAGGCTGAAAGAGGCACTGCTGTTTTGAAAACTGACCCCTCTGTGGATTTTTTAAAAAAAAAATATTTTTTTAACATGGGCACAGACTTTTAACAAAAACACCTATTTTAATGTTTTCTGCAATAGGGAATCATATGGTTAAAAATCTTAGGTAAGTTGTTCCATTGAGTTCAAAAAGTGTATTACAATTGGTAATACAAATGGTTAATTTAAGAAAGTGCCCTTCAGAGTGTTGTTTTGCTGTCTGTAATCTTCTAGCATTTTCTTCTCCATTTTAGTACTTGTAACCAGGTTTAAGTAACTTCCTCTGATAAGAAGACAGATGGACATCTCAGATTCTTTCATTGCAATGTTTATTTTAAAAAAATGTTTCAACGATTCTTTTTTCTTCCAACGCTCTCTGAAGTATTATCATCTTCCTTGAAAAGTGGGCACCAAAACAGAACCCAAGGTTGCACTGGATTTTCATCAGATCCCCTCCCAAGATAAAATAATTCTCCTATCCTTTACTTGAGTTTTCCCCCTTTGATACATCCAAACACATTAGTTTTCCTACTGTGTTAGCTAGCAGTTCGCCTTTAGCTGATTATTTACCATAACTCAAAATCCTTTAAAGCCACAGCTTCCCACAATGCAGTCTCCCTTTTCCAAGCATTAGGTTTGTCCCTTATTCTTCTCCATTTGACCATACTACAGCATGTATCACCTGCTTCCACTTATCTTAACAATCAATGTGAGATCATTGTTTATCAATGATCTGTCATCTTCACCATCAGCCACTTCCTTCTACCTGTAACACTTAAGGATAATATAAATTTTCTTTCAAAAATAGTGGCATTAAATAAAAAGTCACTTTTCTGATAATTTCAAAGTCTTTCAGTTATTTAACTACAAAAGGGATCCAGTAGAGCTCCTAAGCACATGCTTAAACCTTAAGCAGTTTACTTACACTGGTGTTAAATATGCTGCCTGGAGACTCAGGACTGGGTTATAGAAAGGAAATAAAATACAGTAGCACAATTGATCCAAATGCCCAGGATTCCAGGTTTGGCATCTATCTCATTTGGAGATTTCAGGGTAGCCAACAGCAATGTTGTATACAAACAGAAAAGGCTGAGCTTAGACTGATAAACAATTGACTAAAACAATGAACCCTTTGGCTAGAAAGGGTGAGGATTCTTTTTATCTCATTCTTGTATTTTGTTAAAACATTTGTACATGGAAGAGATGAGGGTTTGACAATAAAATACTTCTCACTTCAGAGAATTTTTTAAAAATTCATTTCACTCACATAGGAAAAGTGACTGAGCCACTGGGCTTGGATTAATCCCCCGCCTGTATTTGGATTTGACAATTTGGGTTTGGCTTACAAGAGAACATTGTTTGGAAAATCTGGATATCTACCCATTCATTCAGGCACACACAATTTTATAATTATGATTAGTGTTGTTAAGATTTAAAGGACAGAATATTGTTATGAGTTCATAACACTCCCTGAAGTACTTCAGAAGAAAAGGAAGACAGAAGAAAAAGAAAAAGAAAAGAATGTACCAATTTAGCATAGTTATACTGTTTCAACCAGTAAAACGCTGGATGCTATCTTCTAGGATACTGTTTAGTTTTTCCTCCAAACTTCTCTTTTCATAAATGGAAAAATTTATCTAAAACCTGTCATAACTTAAACCATCAAATATCTTGTACATACACATCAATAGATTTTTTTGTTGTTGTCTTTATCAGAGGCTAAAGTATTTTTCAAGATATGACTGAATTCTGATCCTGCCTGTCCTGGTTTAACCTCAACCAGCAATCAAGCAACACACACCTACTTGCTCACTCCCCATGCCAGTGGGGAAGAAAATAGTGATGATAAAAATAAAAATTATAACAATGACAATAGTAATAAATAATTAGAATGTACAAAACAAGTAATGCACAATGCCATTGCTCTCTACTCGCTAACCAATGCTCAGATAGTTCCTGAGCAGTGGTCCCTGCCAGCCTCCCCTCTAGTTTAGATACTGAGCGTGACATCACATGGTATGGAATATCCCTTTGGCCAGTTGGGGTCAGCCATCATGGCTGTATCTACTCCCAACTTCTTGTACCCCTTCAGCCTTCTTCCTAGCAGTACATTAGAAGCTGAAAAGTCTTTGACTTAGTCTAAACAATACTTAGCAACAAGTACAAAACATCAGTATGTTATCAACATTATTCTCATATTAAATCCAAAACTCGGCACTCCATCAGATACTATGAAGAGAATTAACTCTATCCCAGCTGAAACCAGGATACCTGTACTGAGAGGGAAAACCAATCCCTGGCTTCAGTGGGGAAGGATTAGACCTAAAAAATGAGAATTGGGTTACTGTAGGGATATTGATTACCTCACACTGTACTCTGAATTAAGAACTACATTTCACAGACAGAGATTCAACAGTTTGAACTCCTAAGGATTTAATAGGAGACTAATAATATAAATGTAAATCAGAAAAAATTGAAAGGTTTTCTGAAATTGTTTTTCAGAGGAAGGAAAATAAATATTACTGTTGGGGGAAGGGAATAAGAAGATGATTCTTTAACCAAGCTTTGCAGATTATCTTTCAACATGCCATACTCAAAAGGATAAAAAATAAGCATTTTTTGTCTGGATCCCGTAAAATGAAATTAATATTTCTCCCTACACAGAGATTGCTGCCATACTGAGATGAGCCTGACCTGTTTCTCTTAGAGATTTGATCAGATAGGAGCATAGCCAAATAAGAATCTACAACAGATGAACCATGTTCACTGATCAGCTGTCCCAAGTAGAGCAAGAACTTTCCTTACAGGAGTTGAAAATATAGCAAATGTCCTCCCAAAACTGAATAAAAAGGAGGAAAAGTCTGTTATCATAACAGACTTCTAAACTTTACTGCCTCGAGGAGAAATACCTCATTTTCCCCCTCAGATCCTTCAGTTTATTCTTAAATGGATTCTTCATTTGAGGAACACTGAGTTATCAGCTAATGCCAGTTGTAGTCTCCAGTGAGAAAACTAGCAGGCAGTTACTTGAGCAACTGCAGACATTTGCCTCTCTGCTCTCAGAGACAGAAAATGTACACTTACTCCTGATAAACAAATAAAAGTCCATGCACCTCTTTCATGCAAGAACAAGTTATTCTTCAATTTTGAACAATGCAGATACACAGACATGGTTAATCAGTCCTAAATGTATTTTATTCCCAGGCTTTCATATTGCTAATGATCATGCTAGAAATCTTTAGACTAAATTCAATCACTAATCTAATCCTCTAGTTTCCATTTTCATTTATTCACCAGATGATCCTAAACAGCAGGAGGTGCTGCAAGAACTCTTTTTGCCAACCAGAAGATGGATTGATCAAATATTCAGCAGAAGGAAAGGAAAACTTAAAAATGTGGATCAAAGAGAAAAGTTACGAGGAGACCACTTTAGCATACTCTCACTGTCTTCAGTGTATATAGGTTTGAAGAGAAGAGAAGAGAAGAGAAGAGAAGAGAAGAGAAGAGAAGAGAAGAGAAGAGAAGAGAAGAGAAGAGAAGAGAAGAGAAGAGAAGAGAAGAGAAGAGAAGAGAAGAGAAGAGAAGAGAAGAGAAGAGAAGAGAAGAGAAGAGAAGAGAAGAGAAGAGAAGAGAAGAGAATAGTATTTCAGTTGGAAGGGTTTTACAATGATCATCTGGCCCTACTGCCTGATCACCTCTGGGCTGAGTAAAACTGAGAGCATGTTATTAAGGGCATTGTCCAAATGTTTCTTAAACACTGACAGGCTTGGGGCACCAACCACCTCTCTGGGAAGCCTGTTCCAGTGTTTGACCACCCTCTCAGTAAAGAAATGTTTCCTAATGTCCAGTCTAAAGTAGTATGGCTATGAGGATTACTCTTCTACAAGGAAGAATGGCTTCACAGAAAACAGAATTATGGAATTATGGAATGAGATTGAAATACCTACTTCTGCAATTTCTCCAAATATTTTAAAGCTTTTTTCAAACTTTCACGACCTGTACAGGAGCAATTACACTTATAAAGAATCCAGACTAAATCCAATGTATGCTTTTATTTGTCATCATATCCTCACGATGATTGTAGTCTGATTCAGGTTTCTCTGAAAGGAGGCACAATGTAAGTGCTGCTTTCTATGGGTCACCTTTAAAGCCAGAGCCTAGAGCATTACTTCATCTTCCATTATGTATAGCACACATTTCTAAATGTGATACCAATGCAGCATAAGCAGCTAAAGACATACTTGTTTGCATATATGAAGAGTGAGATTTTCTGCTACTTCCACAGCTAGCTAATGCAGTTTCTTAGTGGTATTACACAAAACATGTTAATCAAGGAATCCCTGTTTTATCTTGTACGGCAGAAAAAAACACTGAAAAAGAGCATCATATGCCATTTAGAAATTTTTAGGTCTGCAATCTGTAATATGGGAATAACAGCTGAAAAAAGTGGTCCGGATGCATTTTTTCAAGCAACCTGTGCAAGTTAAAATGAAGTTCCATGTTATTTAAGTTGTTCATTTTACTCAGATCACAGACAAACAGCTACACTTTCATTAATGAAATGCTCTTAAGCTAACTTCCATTTGTATGCAAGCACCATCATCAGGTTTAGTACATGCACAGAGTCATACATACTTATACCGATAACTGCATGAGAAGAAAGCGAACAGGCTGTTGATTTATTACACACAAATTGAATGAATAAGATAACATTTTATTAGTGAGATACCATTACAAAAATGACTATAAATGGATACAATACAAGTGGTATATGGCCTTATCAGTAAATCTACTGTATGTTAGGACCTGGTGCATGTTGTAATAAAAAGATAATTAAAAGTGTTGAATCACAGAACCATACCAAGAAATAGCCCAGTTACAACAAGCATTATTAGTGAGACAGTATGTATTGTCAACCAGGTTCAAAAAAGACTGAAAAGTGAAGTTAGTTTTCCTAAAGGAAGCATAAAAAGGCCTAATGTCCAAGCAGTAAAAGAATAAATGAGAATGTTTTTCTGAATTTCTCTAAAAGAGAATAAAAAAAAAAGCCTTCTTGACACAAGGATTTCTTGTTTGAGAAGGTTTATCTCATACCCTTAATAAGCATATTTCTAGTAAGGTGATACTCACTCTCCTTAACTGCTCTAAGTAATACAGTACACTAGAAACCTGTACAAAGATTCCAGAGGGCTTTTTTGTGGTGGGTGGAGCAGGTTTGGGGTTTTTTATTTGTTTATTTGGCAATTTTTGTGTGTATTTTTTTATTTTTATTTTATAATAGCACTGTCTGGCTTTGGAAAGAAATACTGTCTTCTGCTCCTTATTCCTTCGAGTTTCCCCTCAGGTCAACTGCTTCCCCTCCCTCCCTCTGGTCAGTTTAATATGGAGATGCTGCCTGAGCCTTGCATAGAACAAGCACACAACATTTTCTCCTGGGAGTTGGTTCATGCAAAACACTGCCCCGCTGAGAGAGTGGAAATTTACCCATAAGACATTCTTCCAGCAGCAAGACTACAGAGGAAACCTGATCAGAATTTTTAAAGACATGCCTTGACTTTCTCTATAATTCCTTCAAAATTTCATGGGCAAAAAATATAAAACAAGTGTTTAAGGTTTGTTATGCTTGGTCTTGACCAGAAAAAGAGAGAGATATAGTCTAGTTTGAGGATAAAAACTGAGAAGACGACAGCAGTGGATTATTTTCAACAGATTTTCTGCTGCTGTCTTCTCCTGTGATTTCTTTTTGTTTTTCTTTCCTCCTCCTGACTATCAGTTTATAGTCTCTGCAGCACTTCAGCTGATCAATACAGCAGCTCTCCTCCCTCCCCACACAGGCAGAATCTTACTGGCTTTAAGATGTGCAGAAGGTATTTGCAAAATAAAAAACATTTATTTTTACTGTTTAAGTTTGCGTCACTGATTCTTCAAGAAAATATACTTCCAAGTAGCACAGAACATAAAATGGTGATTATTTTTAAGGTGTTATTTCTTAAAGACCCTTCGAAAGACGTGTATGAGACGTATATAGTGAAAAAATCTCTTTTAAGAAAGAAATCTTTAATTTTGGGCCTGATCCAAAGTCCAATGAATGCTTCCCTTTACTTCAGTGTTCCTTGAACCAGCTTTTTATTGTTTAATCTTATCTGATCGATTTCAGCAGCACAGATCCCACAATCTTTTATTATCATAATAAATTTAACCTTTATATTTTCAAAGTACTTAGAAGTTGCAACTAGGGTAGGACCTAGTGTGCCAAGTACTATTTAGAAACTCCTTATTAAATGACAGTCCCTTCCTTCATATTTTTGGTTGTTAAAGTCAGTTTGCAGGTTGACACATCCCACAATTGCTGGGATGGTCAGACTTCATGAATCAGTGAAATCAGAGAAATTAGCCATGAGAACAAGGACTTTGCAGCACTAAACTTATTAAACTTTTATATGATAGCATCTTTAGGAGAGGGAACACTCTTTTAAGCAAACAAATATCCCTAAGTAAGGTATAATACCAGAAAAATTTTCTCCCTTCACTTCCTGCAGTAGTATGGAGATTTTTTTACCCTTCTCTGCAGCAGTACTAGGAAACTATGTACATTCTGGTAACAACATTTTAAAAATTGCATTAGAAGAGGATTCAGGAGTTAGAAAAATGATGTGAGGGTTGGAGAACTTAAAATGAGGGTTCACACCTGGTGTGTGTAGAATAGCAAAAGAAGACTGAGATGTGACTGCAACATTTAAACATCTTAAAAAGAAGAAATCTCCAAGCTGTAAAATGGCTTTTGAAATTCCACAGAAAGAGATAGAATAGGGAACCATGACTAGAATTTATATCCAGATAAAATAAGTACTGAAAGATACAGTTGTAACAATGACAGCAATAGATTCTTGAATGTGCTAAGAGAAGTCATGGATTCCCTGTGTCCTGATAAATTTGAGTCAAAATCAACTAGAAATCAGTGCTAGCCAAACACAAGTAACTGGGATTATTGATAAGAAAACCAGTGGAATTCTGGGGCATAGATTACAGAATCACAGAATTATAAATTCATTAAGGTTGGAAAAGATCTCTAAGATCATCAAGTCCAACTGTCTACCTATCACCTATAAGAGGTGAAAATACTCTTTGAAATCTTTAGACTTCGGCTAGAATGTTTTTCTTGGGGTCCATGTATATTTCAGCTCCTGGCATCTAACACCTGAGTCCAAAACCCATTCTTTGAACTCATTATTACTATATTTTCAAATTCCACTTCCTAAGAACTTCCCATAGTTATGTCACATTTCTGACTATTCATCAGCCACCTATTTCTTTGTTCCTCTGACTGTAGTGAGATGATAGTATCTAGCCCAGAGGGAGTGTTTTATCTTGCCCAACTGTCCTGCTATATAGTAATGCAAACATAAAAAACAGACATCGTAATAAATGATAAGAAGCACATTCAAGATACTTCTTACTGTTGTGACAAAGTAAAGGTACTTCAGATGAGCTATAGATAGCCCAGATACAATTTGATCACTGCCATTATTCTGACAGGTATAGATACTATTCCAGTTTTCTGTGTTCTGGGATGTTGGTGACTCTCAGTAAACCCAGTTCCAGGCAGAGTCACTCAGATGCTGAACCACCATAAACCAAATCACAGGTGGAGACTCTTAACTATGGACGGGACCAATTCCAGCAAGAATTACACAACATATTGTAATAAAACTTAATGAGGGATAGGGGAGACTTTAAGCATTCCTTGGAACTGGTGGTCTAATCTCTCTCTGCCTTAGGGGCATGTAAACTGGCTTTCACTTAAATCACCAAAAAGTAAACATAAACTCTCCATTCTTTCATATGATAGTGCAGAAAGACAGACACTATGAGTATCTTATGTCCATAAGTTTAGTGTAGTACTTACTTCTTTCTCTCTGCTCAGTATGTTTCATATTTACCACAAAATAGCAACAAGATGTAGGTCAATAATGAAGGAGATTGATTTTTAAAAGCCATTTTTACTATGGACAGTTTCTAGGAAGAGAGTCCTCTCTGATTTTCACTGCAAGGACATTGAGCTGCTGGAGTGTGTCCAAAGAAGGGCAACAAAGCTGGTGAAGAGTCTAGAACTCAAGTGTTATGAGGAGCGGTTGGGGAAACTGGAGTTGTTTAGTCTGCAGAAGAGGAGGCTCAGGGGAGACCTTCTCGCTCCAGACAAATACCTAAAAGCAGATTGCAATGACATGGGTCACAGTCTCTTCTTCCAAGTAACAAGCAATAGGACAAGAGGAAATGGCTTCAAGTTGCACCAGAGGATGTTCAGATTAGATGTTAGAAAGAATTTCTTCACTGAGAGGGTTATCAGGCATTGAAACAGGCTGCCCAGGGAGGTGGTAGAATCACCATCCCTAGAAGTGTTCAAAAAAAAGGTGTAGATGTGTGCTTGGGGTTTAATGAGCATGGTAATATTGGGTGGATGGTTGGACTTGAGGTCTTTTCCAACCATAATGATTCTATGATTCTATTCCTCTGTGCTCTGAAGCAGAGGCACTCTATCTTTGCACAGTTTTAATTTCTCATGATGACATGCTGTACATCTAGTTATAAAAAAACTTTAACACAAAGCTCAACTGCCTCGCATTTGGCCCTTTTAACTCACTTTCACCTCTAATATTTCTGTCATTCTGTGCCTATGGATGGAGGTCTTATTTCTTTAAAACTTCTACTCTGGCCACTCAAGACGTTCGCCTCCTGATCCTTAGAATATTCTGAACAGCCCTAATTTCTTCTCATGAAGGCTATACAAAATTCATTACAAAACTGTAACACAGAAGATGTAACCTATTGGTATTTATGTCTCAAGACTTACTTTCTAGTCTTCCAAAAAGCATACTTCATAGAGATTCTACAGCTACTTGTGATCAATTTAAAGAGTCTCATTCTTCTATCCACACACTGAGTAAAAGGTTTCTTAAGTTAGCAAGAGGTTAATCTGGAAAAAAGTCCCACTAAGGTATATGAATAGATGTCCTACCATCACATAAAATACTCTCCATCTTCTAAAAATTCAGGTAGCATAGAGCTTTCTACACTATCTCACCTAGAAACCGTGAACCTTCCACATTTCATGACACCACTGGAAGCTTCCCTTTTTCTGTTAAAAGCCTGATGCTAGCTGTAAAGGCCACACATAAGGACAAGGTCCATATCAATAACATTAAGTACAGAAGCACTGCAACTCTTAAAGAAAAAGGTGTCTGGATTGAATGGGATGACTCAGATATGCTATTCTGTCACAGGAGAAATAGGTGTCTCATAGTGAGCCAGAAAACTCGCATGCTAAATAAACAGCTACAGACAGCTTAAGCAAAAAGGAATGCTTGGCAAAGGCATGTGTTGCAATTCTTGCACTTCTTGGGAGCTTGGGAGTTAAGGCACTGTATTCAGCAAAACACTTTCAACCAATCTACTTTTGCCATAGACTTTAAAATTTTCTTTTGTGCTTAAAAAAGCTTGTCTTGGTTTGGAAATTAGATGTGTGAGTGGGAAGAGGGACAGTGATTTGGAAGGGGAATGAATACACAGTATCTTCTTGGGAAAGAGTGTACAGCATCATTGTTCCACTGTGTATATCCATGGTTTCTCTTTTCAACAACAACATGGTAGGCAGTCAACTTCTGAAGAACAACTGTCCATATGCAAAGATAGCTTGTACAAGGAGAAAAACCACAGAAGTTACTTTGTCTGACTCCAGATGATGCACCTCCTACAGCTTCAGGTAGAGCTCCCAAAATAAAGAATACAGGAGCCTCAAATTCATAAAACATTGCTATGGATGAAGATACATAGAAATCCTGGACAGAAGATATGCTGATTTCCAAACGCTGTCCATAGTGTACAAGGAAACACACCATTCATCACTAACTGTGCATGAACAGTGTAGACAAAAAAGAGTAGTGATTTGAAAGTATAAACCTGAGTATAGAGCCTAAACTCTTCTTCAGATTGTATACACTGGACAAGGGCCATGTCTTGGCAGTGAGAAGAGCTTATGGCATGTAACAGAGTATAGCCTCAGGGCTCAAGTAACTATAATCATACACACAACATCTGTTTTATTTGCATTATAAAAGTGAGATTCGCCATGAATCTACTGGCTTAAAAGCTCTTTAGCAGATATTGGGAGGCAAAGGAAGTAAGAAAACTCCAAGATACCTCTATTTCTGTGAAACTTAAATTTACTATAGAAAACTATGTAACAAGCATGTATCTCTATTCGACTAAATAACATGAGAAAAAAAATCTTTTAATATTACTATCAGAAAATTTCTTTTGAAAATTTCTTTAGAAATTCCAGCTTACTTTAAAATTTTGCACCAAGCCATACAGCACAATACAAGTTGTGTAGATTAACTACAGCATTTGTATGCTACACTAATGGAAGATGAATGGAATACATTAATTATCATAGAATCATTGAATCATTTTGAGTGGAATAGACATTTAATATCATCAAGTCCAACCATTAACCCAGAACTACCAGATCACCACTATTAGATAATTAGATAGATAACAAGAGAAATAAATTTAGACAGAAATTTGCCCCAAATCTGCAAGTTAAAAAAAAAGTAAATTATTTAATTTCCATTAATGTGAATAAGAAAATACGCTATTGAAAGAAACCCTTTCTAAAAGCAAAGAGCAATTATGTTTCATGCTCAAAAGACCGCAGATTCCACATAAAACTCACAATGCTCTGCCAATTATTTGGAGTTCAAATTCCCTTATTGTAGCAATTGAAACAATCTCAAAGAGTGCAAAAATTACCAAGTTGAAAAATCTATTCTTTAAAGTATACCATGCATCCATTTTGCACATAAACGATCTTAAAGTATTTCAGAAGGTGCTGTACTTTTTAGTTTTAAAAGTAAAAATAACATCTATCACTTTAGTAACACTGTTAGACATCTTTTAAATAGATATTTAACAGAATTACAGACATGTTGGGGAAGATAGCTTATATTCACTGAAAAGGCTACTGTAGTGCATTAGTCTTTAGATAAAGTAATAGGATCTTTTCCATGTATTAACAATCCTCCATAGAAAAGATTTCTTAAAACTTTTTAAACAGCTTTATCAAGTCAAGGTTACAAAGCACAAAGGGGTAGCTAAATGATATGTACTTATTGAAAAAGGTATTGCCTGAATCCATACGAATTCTGATTGCTTTAGGAAAAAGAGGAATTTACAAGGTTTGCTTCCTTACAATTAAAGTATATTTTAAAATTTACAATAGCATACATACTGAAAGATAGTCATGTAGTGCAGATTTATGGCTATCTCACTTGCTTTTAAAGAGTCTTTATCAGACCAATATAATTTAAGCTGCAAGGCACTGATCTGTCCCCTCTGACATGCTCTGAGGTGAGCAAAACATAGAGTCCAATATCACACTGACACCTCCAAAATTTGTTGCTGAATTTCAATTTGCAGCTCTGGTAATTGCAAAGTTTAGCAAAGTAAGTGTTAATTTTAGGCTATAAATAACTGTTTTAAAAGCATTATTTACTTAAATACGTAGAGATATATACTCTTCTGGTCAAATTCCTGTTGATAGCAATAACAGGTGACATTCAAGAAGGTGGCTACATATATATAGCTTCTAGCATTTGCACATGCATATGCACGTTTAGCTACCCAACATCCATCACCCCGCCAATGATTCAAGTAGTTCTAAATGTGTATCGGTTTCTGGCTCCCACTTCTACCTCTCTGTCTTAATCAAGAATGCCCAAAAAGAGTCATACACCTATACCTACAACTTGTCCATTTTTCTGGTTCAAATTTCAAAGCACTTACAATCAGGAAATATAAACCCAGGCATTTGGCAAGGCACCTAAAAGCAACAGAAAAAAAGACGTGTGGAACAAACGATGAATCAGTCTTTTATTCATTTTTTCTGCAAGGTTTGTAGCAAATAAATGAGCCTTTTTTTTTTGGTGCTACCACAGCATAAAAAGAGAATCACTGGAACATGCTGGAATAGCCATAAAAAGTGAATAAAAAACAGCAAGAATGGCTCTCAAATGCCTACATAAAGCTAAGTCAGGGCTATAAAAACTGCTGCATCTAATTCTATAATTTCTTTCTGTATTTTCATGCAGTCAGCCATTCCAAATTGTCCTGGAGTTCACTGTCCAAGGATATTACAAGAAATCTTACCTAATCCAGAAAACAAATTATTTTTTCATTATCATTATTTCCTATTGATGTCATAATTACTAAAAAAGGGTGTTAACTTCAAACCAAATAATTACTAAAATAGGACATTTACCCTTTTGCTTCTCCTCCCCACAAGGTTTTTTATAGACATACATTTCTTCTGATTTTCTGTAAACCCCTTAATAGTTTTTGAATTTTCATTCCTCTCTAAGATATGAATATAAGATATGATACTAAGGGATATTATATAAATGAGATCATTATTCAAAATGAGAACCTTCTCTACTAACAGCACCACTATTTGCAGAGTATGAGACAAAATAAATGTCTCCCATGAGTGACTAAATGCAAAATAAAAAGTAACCACTCAACTTTAATAGTTTAAAAATGCTATTAAACATAATGGCTCCTCAACATTCAAGCAGCACTATGTTTTAAGTGATCTTCATTTTTAAAGGACTATTTTATTTACATTTGAAATATTGATGGTGCATAAAGTTCTGTCCATGTAGTAATGATAGTCAAAAGTATTTAGAGTAATTGCCACAAGACTGAAGTCATAAGTTTGCTCTATCATAGGCCAGTGGAGACTCCAGTGCTAAAAACTTAAAAATCTGAAGAAATAATAAGAAACACCTACTCCACTCAGTGTAGTTCTTGTAAAAGTATCTTGTGACTTTCCTAGTAACAAAAAGAAGAAATAGAAAAGTAAAACCTACTAGGTTATTAAGCAGTAACTCAATCTTTTTTTTTTTTTTTACTAGTTGAGGAGAATTCTGGCTCTGAGTACACGTTCCCAGAAATGAACTCTTTACCTTATCATCAAAATTTATGGACGTAAAGGAGCTATTTCAAAACACTGCAAAGACCATACTTGCATTTAAACAGGTAAAAAGAGAGAAATTTTAATTTGTGATGTCATACATAAATTCATACTACTATTTTTTGTGTTGCCCAGGGCTGAAGAGTAGAATCTTCAGGAGACACTACAACTTATATCCAAGATTATGTTGTCACATGAAATCAAGGCTGATGGCCATGCCAGCGCAGCATCCATATACTGTAACTGCTCTGACAAGCAAGTGAATTCATGGGAAATAAAACAAATACACATGCCACTTTACAAGTAAATAGAAAAGATTACAGACCAGACTTTAAGTCCACAGTTATTTGTGTACCATCAGCATATAAAGCTGCATGGAGTAGGCCTAGCAAATGATGTAAAGTGGCCGGATCACAGGATCCATCTCTCCAGTAAGCTCCTAGAAAGGTAGCAGGGCATACTCGCAGACCACAGCTAGCACACACTGCAAGCATAAGCTATCAGTTCTGTAGCCTTGATCTCTCTTCTTCTCAGTTGCATTTATTCTGAATTTCTGCAAAGTTCCATGTCTTCCTGAAGAGCACTCCAGCTTACTGCTTTTCAAGGTAGTCAATTAAAAAGAGTGGTTACATCCATTTACCAAAAATGTAACCAGTCATGAACAATATGGGCTTTGAAACAGGCAAAGAACTAAATACAATCTTACATTAAGGTTGGATAAAAAATTTAGAGGCTATACAACCTCAGAAATATTCTCAAAGACATACCAGCCTTAACTGATAGGAAGGAGACTGAATTGCCCGCCTCCCCAGAATTAGCCAAGATGCTGAAGCAGATGAAGAGGTCACTGGTTAAGTAAACAAAAGAAATGTCTTTTCTTTTTTTTTTTTCTTTTTCTTTTCTTCTTTTTGTTATATATTCATTATTAGCTTTACCTTCTATTTTGTAATCAGGAAAACCAAACTCAGATTGTCTAGAATAAATGTACATTATAATAATGTATATTATATATGTATAATGTATATTATAATAAATGTATTCTAGAACACACAAATCAGAATAATTTTCATTTCCAAACAATAATATTGCATCATCAATTATAATAAATCTAGAATACTTTTAGTTTCAAACAAACAGAAACTTGGAGTTAAATATTTTAGAAGCAAGCAACCTCAAAAACATACGCATGGTTACGATTGGAAAAGGGCCCCACAGAGCTGCAAAAGCTCTGTGGTAAAGCTTGGTAATCCAAACACTAGGGCAGAAAGAGAAGTCTTCACAGTGTAATGAGTAGAAGCAGTGAGAGATACAGGACAGACAGTGACTGACTGACTTCAGGATATTCTGCAGTGCTCCTCAGACTTTTTCACATCTTATTTTTCATTTGTAAATTTATTAAGGTAGCATTTAAAAATCTCACTGAAAGTAAGGCCAACTCCCAAAAATACTTTTCACAGTATTTGTGAATTATATAGGCACAGGATAGGATCAGGAACAGATTTAAATTGCTTGTCCAGTATCACATTGGGACAGAGCTTAGAGAGAATCCAGAGAAATATCCATGTAGCTAACTATTTAGGTCTTTGCTTCCCCTTGCTTACATCCCTTCCTGGGTAGCTAGTAGCCATTTGTATGCTCCAACTGCCAACATTTTGCTGACAGCTCAGTTCCGCATCTGCTCTCACAACAGATTTCTGTCCAGCCAAAACCACATCTAGCATTTCCTACCGAAATAACTCACTATTAAAACACAAGTACCACTGATTTCTATTCCCAGCTCTGTCCTTTCCTTTCCTCCATGCCACTGTCAATGTTCTCTGCAGACATTGTGCCCTTGCACTGAAGCCCTATTACCTGACATAGTTCTTCCTCCAAATAATTTCTACAGTTACTTTTTTTCCTCCTTTTAAAGTCAATATCCTCCTCTCACATCATAAAAGTCTCCATATACCATTCACAAGCACAGCACGTTGTAAAACGCATCTGTGCTTTTTCTGATCAAATTCTTTCCCTGTATTTTGAGTCAACCTACCCAAAACCAGCTCCACCTTTTTTCCTAGTATCTGGCCTTTCTTCAAGGCCCTGCATAGCTCTGCTTCTGAATGCCTGCCTTCATTCACACCTTCTCTACTTCGGTTGTCATGGCTACAACACCAGCCTCACATCCAGCCTTCCTTTTCCCCACTGGCAATTTCAGGCTTTCTTTCAAGATGCCCATGATATTTGAAAATCCTTTAAATATTCAACCCTGCCTAATGACCAACATCTATAGCAACATCTATAAAAGTGTGTCAGGTTTTCAGTTTTGTCAAACATCAGTGAGGATCTTTTTTGAACTCCAAAGCTTTTGAATGATGAGTGTTCAGTGAAGACTCAAACCACCAAACACCCTAGCACTAAACTCACAGCTCAGAACTCAAGAGAGCAAAAGGGTCTTATGGTCTGCCTGCATATTTCTTAGAGTACTCTTGGAATGCAATTTGAAAAATAGGGGAGGGGCATCTTAGTTTCCTAGAATTATTTTTAGATCAAACCAGAACACATGTCCATCCAGGCTGCAGCACTGTATCTAGTGCAAAGCAGCTACCTGGACAGCAATGCAGCAACTACTTGCTTCAGAGCTCCTGAAAATTACATATCTCTATGAAAGCAGAAGATGGAAAAAGAGAAAAAGCATCCCCTTCCTTTGCACAACCTGAAGACTTTAAACTGTTCAGAGAAATATCTGGAGCAGATCTTGCAGCTACTGCAATTTTGAGGAGGGAACAAGTGCAGGTGCATTCCAGCATAAGATCTATTGCCTCTTCCGAGGGGAGAATGAAGGGGTATCTCCAGAAAGCCACAGTTGGTGTTGAATTGTGAATATTGGAAAAGATGGCATGGCCAAAACGTCCAAGAGTATGTGGGAAGGGGAGGAAAGCAAGACACCTGATAAGCAAGAGAGAGAGACACAGTCCCTGTCTCCCAGAGCAACACAAGGATTGAACATCACAGAACTCAGGCTGCAGAGTTTGCTTCAGCTGTAATCACATGATGTGATTAATCTTCTTTTAAGTATTTTCCATGTCTAGTTCTTACCTCCAACTCTTACTCATATAATTTCACTGGAGCAGATACCATACTTTCATTTGTATCTTACCAGAAAAAATAAACTATGTGTGTACAGAACAGATGCTAAGCTGCACTCAGTACCTCTAGGGATCAGGCTCTTTTACGACATGAAAGTTTTAGATTAGCAAGAAAAGGATCAACTTGTACCACTTAACATCATTTTAGACTTGAAGTTTCATACATACATCATATTTTTTGTGTTGTTTCTCTTAGATTTTTAATGATGTCTCTAGTTTGACTTACAGCCCTCATACCACAAAATATTAATAATTTCTAAAGACGCAGGAGAATAAATCAGGGGGGTTGGAGATTGGCTACAATTTGACTTACAGAGATACACTCATTTGTATCAGTCATTGCTTTTTTTAGAGAAAATATGAAATAGTATCCATTGCTGCTGTTAGCATGACATCAGATACCAGCTTTACCTTCCACAGTGTTCAGTGAAGGAAGCAAGAAGGGACACATACCCATTGTTATCAGCAGCATTTTTCAACACTATGATGGGTTCTTACTCTCACAGTGGCAGCTGTGCTGACAATAGGCTGTTTTATACCTTGTGTTTTCTTGAGGGAGAATAACCCAGTGACACTGGACACAGTACAAGTCTCTGCAGAAGTGGTGGCAGCCTGTCCCTCTTACATAGGCATGGTTGATGAACCAGAAGAACTGCCTGTAAAACCTGCAAGGTTGTGACCCTTAAAAGTTGTAGTGGCCAATTAATTCCTGGGATTTTTACCATTTTATTTTCCTCAACATTTTCTTCAAGGCTAAGCTTTGATGCTTAGGGGAATGGCAAAACAAGGTTTGTCTTTTCCTATCTATCATACAAAGAAATGGAGCAATTGCTGTCTAACTGCTTACTGGTTCAGCACCTGAGCATGTAGGCACAGAACAAAGATCCCTTCCAGTCTCTGGGGAGGTTCAGACCTTGAGCTTTGTTGCTGGGGCTCATCTCTATCTTGTTGTGAAAGCAATGTGAATTGACAACACTTCCCGAATAAACACTCTTTTTTTTTTTTTTTCTATCATCAAACAGTGTAGCAGGCTAAAGGATGAACCAGAATCCCCATACTTTATGGTCACTTTTGTCTCTATTTTAGTGAAAACCAAAGAACCTTTCATGTTCTATCAACTCAGGCAGTGAAATACATGTATCACCGGTCCATTGTAGTTCATATAGCCAGATGTGCATGGTGTTTTATTCCCACCACACTGCATTCATGGAAATACATCTTTCTTTCCAGGCTTTAGCAGTGTGTGTCTTTGACTCTCCGTTACATTTTGCATGTGCATTTTGCAGTTTAAGAAAAGTTTTTTTTCCCTTAGTTTATAGTTTTCCTGTCCAGGGATAAATATTAATCTAAATGTGTAATTCCAGGATTTACTCCCTTCGCATATTTCTCCTAAATCATGCATATCTGCTTTGGTTCTGGTCAGGCTATTCAAGCTTATATCTTCCCAACTCCTCCTGCAAGTGCTTGGCAAGGTACTCTCCATTTCCTTTGACAAGACTTGATCAGAAACAGTTGACATACCTCAGCAAAGTAATGACCTCATCAGTTCTTTTCTACATATATTTACAGGGTTGTTGCTATGTAAACTGCCACCATTAGTCTTTGATTTCTGGCCCAGTGTAAAAGCGAAAAGATGAAAGTAAACAGATGCGCAATCAAAGCACAAACTAATGTTTATGGAGACTCTGTAACAACAAGCAAAGTTCATCAGTTGCTAGCAACTGTCACTGCATGCAGTGTAGCTCTCCATTCTAGGTGCCTAAGGATGGCAACTAGATTTTAGATAATGTGTTTATATTTCATATAATGCTATATTTGTAGGTGAGAATGAGATAGCGTGAGAAATCTCTCCAAAGAGTGAGCAATGGGAAAACACAACAGTGTATCTTTGCAGTAATGTTTGTCTTACATAAGGTCAGGAAAAAGACTGTGTCATTCGCTGTAGTATTCACTGCTAGTATCATTCTTTTTCTACTTGCATCTTCCTCTTCTCCAATTCTATTCTATTCTATTCTATCTCCATGTTCAGTTTTTCCTAGAAAAGAGGTCTTTTTGAGCCTTTCTGCTTTTTCACTGGTGTCCCTAGCTTCCTTGGTTGCTCTGCTTTCAGAGATAAGTTGCAGTTCTGTTCTCCCTCGTGCAACAGAAGCCACCAATAAACACTGCTAAGGTCACACCTCTTGTTACACACCTTAAGCTGTTTATTAAAGGGTTAGGACAGCTATAGATGCATTTGGAAACAAACAACTAAAAGAAAACTCCACCCAGATAAGCAGGCAGGATTCTATAGGATATCAGGATATAGGATTCTTCTGCACTCTGAATTTCTAAAGTCCACAGAACTTTTTGCTGTTCTTTTTCCCTTCTAAATAATTCTTTGAGTGACCAACTGAAGTTTGATCAATATAAAATACATGATTTTTCTAATTTTGATTTGTTACAGCTTCTCAAAATCAGTTACTCTAAGAATAAAGACTAACCTTTTCAAACCTCTCATCCAGAATTATTATGAAAATGAGCAATGCCTGCACTTCACAAAGGATGCCTGTAGTATTGCTGTGACTATACTTATATATATGTGACTTATTACTATACTGTAGTATTACCTAGTGGCTTTCTATGATAGTGTGACTACCTCAGTGGACAAGGGATGACCTGTGGATATCTATCTGGACTTCTGCAAGGCCTTTGACACGGTCCCCCACAACATTCTACTGGCCAAGTTAGAGAGCTATGGATTTGATGGGTGGACTGTTCAGTGGATAAAGAACTGGCTGAATGGTCACATCCAGAGGGTAGTGGTCAATGGCTCAAAGTCCAGCTGGAGATCAGTGACAAGTGATGTCCCTCAGGGCTCCATACTGGGGCCTGTACTGTTTAAGATTTTTATAAACGATGTCAACAGTGGCACTGAGTGCACCATCAGCAAGTTTGCAGATGACACCAAGCTATGGGGTGCTGTTGATAAGTTGGAAGGGCAAGATGTCATCCAGAAGGACCTGGACAAGCTGGAGAGGTGGGCCCAGGTGAACCTCATGAGGTTCAACAAGACCAAGTGCAGNACTGGAACAGGTTGCCCAGGGAGGTGGTTGAGGCCCCATCCCTGGAGGCATTCAAGGTGAGGCTTGACACGGCTCTGAGCAACATAATCTAGTTGGTGATGTCCCTGCCTGCTGCAGGGGGGTTGGACTAGATGACCTCCAGAGTCCCTTCCAACCCAAACCATTCTATGGTTCTATTGAATAGACAGAAATGAAAAGATTGCTTCCAGAAAAGGCATCTTTATGGAAACATTTAGCTCTCTTTAAATTAACAATTCAGGTTTGTTTCTTATTTTAAGAATTTACCAGAAGACCCCAAGATGATAACAATTGCTTTAGAAATACACTACTGTGTAGCATGGATCCTTATCTCTACTGCAGTCCATTTGACATTTTTACAGGAATAGTCTATGAAAAATTAAGTTCCCCAAAATGAAATACACTTATCTATGTGTGAGGAGTGTTGGGAGGAAACTGCAAACTAAAGCCTATTTCACCTAGTGCAATTTATACGAATGATCTCATAGCCACACACTAAATCCATGTTCAAATCTTTTAGTGTTAGGCATCACACAAATATTCAAAATGGCATTTGTGCAACTCACACAGATGTTGATGTTCCAGAATAGCAGATATCGCTTGAAGTTTTTTGGAAAAGAGTATTTACAAACATTTATTTCAGGAGGTCAATAGTGCATTCTTTCTTTTGGCCAAGCTGTTTGTGATGTTGTTAGGCAGAGCTACTTCTTTTAAAAAGAAAACTTTAGTTTGAATTTTACTCCAACATGGGGTATAATTTTTTTTACTTTCAAAATGAACTCTTCTAGTTAGCTATCCCATGATGACTGCACAGTGTCATTTTATGACACTGATGTTCCAATACTCTGAAGCACTTATGCAGCATTGTTGACTCCAGTAAAACAATTTGCATACTTAAAGTTAAGTACATACTTTTTGGGACCTGGGCCTAATACTTCCTTTCATTGTTTGTATGTATTGCAAATGGTTTCTGTTTCCTCTGTATGTGGGATAGCTAATTATGTTTTAGTCCCTGGGCATCCTGCGAGCATAATATAAAACCACAAGCTTATAGCTATTTCTTACTGCAGTTTTGTCCCAGCGCAGACTAGCTGAAGGTGCAGTTACAGGCTTCCATTCCAGAGCAGCTTCCTCTCTATATCCAAGGAAAGTAATCTCCTGGCTATGCTAACAGTCTTCCAAAAACCTACCATATAATCTAATTGAACTATCGATTCCCCAGCTAGGGCTTCTATTTAACATTCTTGAGAGAAAGAAAAAAGAGAGAAAAAGGTTTTACAGACACAGTAACACAATGCTGCAAAAACCTTCCTTAGCTTCCATTGCTTTACATTCATTTATCATAAAGATTATGCAAAAAATGTAGTTACAACGATAATGACAGTATCTCACTCCTTCTGAAATGTATTTTTTTTATTTCAAGCTGCAAATTCCTAAACAGGGAGTACAGGCTTTCCTTTACAAGTAGAAGTCTAGCTGCAAGGGAGAACAGAAGAATGGAGAGTGCTCCATCATAGCATCACCTCACATTACTTATGCATCCAGACAGCTGCTAGTACGACTGGTACGACAGAATTTTTCTCAGCTTTTTTCCCCCATTTGTTCAGTTTAGGGTTTTTCTTAATTTAAGAGGAGCAAAAAGAAGCTGGTATTTTGCATTTAAAAAATTCCATAAGAAACCTACGTTACCTTTCATTCAGACTGTGAAATCAACAAGCTCCCTTGACAATTATTTCCTATGAATATTAATTAAGTTACTACTACAGTGTGTTTACTAATCATTTAGAAATAATGCAAGCATTACAGGGACATGATATTAGTGCCATGGAATTAGAAAAAAAATATTGTACATTTGACCAACAATAGAGATTCTATTCTGATAATTCTGTAAATGCAAACCTCACAGCTATTTTACAGAAAGCTATATATGTTGACTGCAATGTGTGACATGCCTTCATATTTTTGATAAAGGAAATCAGGATTATTCATAATAATCTTAAAGGTATTTACAGAAGTATTCTGTACTGTTAGCTGATCCCAGAATATTTAGTTCATATAACTGGAGTAACTTAAATAATAAACTGTCTTCATTTATCTAAGTGGCATTTTGAGGTTTGTTCTTGCTAGTCAAGATATTTCCTTATAACGTTTAATTAAGGGGTTAAAAGCACTGTTTAGTTGTTTCTTGGTTAGATTTATATATTTGAAGATCTTTTAAGTCATGAATTAAGAAACTTCAGGAAAGCAAGTTCTTCACAGAATAATTTAAAATCACCTCCAAAACAGTTTCTAGTCTGATTTTTAAAATGTAGTCATTCTCAGAAAGTAACACTGGGAGTTCTTCATACCATGGCTCTTCATGGCTAGTTTGAAACTTAAAACAAACTATTTCCTATCTGTCAGCCCTTGAAACTTCCCTAAATAGTTAAACAACATGTTGGTAGATAAGAGCTACACTTTATTCTAGTTTTGTAGGTTTGGTTTTGGCAATGAAGCTGAAAAACAGGACATCTGGCAACAACCTAAACTAGTATTGTTCCTGCCTGTTTTCCACTGGGATTATAAAAGTGGAAATTTTAATGTTGTCTAGGAAAACAACAACAAATCTTCAATGGAAAAACTTCTTTGTACTGGTGAGGTCCATATACACATAAGGGGAATAGAGCGACATAAAAGCCCTAGAAGAGATTTCCCCAGAGAAGGAATTACTTCATTAGGTTCCTTTGCAAGCTGTGATGGAGCAGTTGCATGAAGACAGGCAATGAGATCTATCAGAAAAGCATTACACCAGGCAGTGATTGCAGGCAGCACTGCACTTGGAAGACAATGCAGGGAAGTTGCTGTAACTGCAAGAGTGGTGATCCTGACTTTGGCAGGAATCACTTCTAGAGCAGCCCAATATCCGGTGGACAAAAAGGAAGCAAATTAAATACTGTAACATCATTCCTTCCTAAAAATCATAAAAAATCTTAGCCTATATTTTCAGTGAGGAGTGTGCACCAAACACTTTGCACAGCTTAAAAGCAATAACTGCTTCAGGACAGTAAGCACTGGGTGAGGAGGAGCCTAAAGGAAAGAACAGACTCAACACAGCTGGTCAAACACCAGCCTACATCAACCATAAGTTCATGATTCAGGGCAGAAAATAGCTGAAGAAGAAGGTGTGGGAGCACAGACATGGCAACAAGGAATCAGTCGAAGGACAAGAGTACAAATATTGCTGGTAACATCACCAACTCATCTGGTGCTCTTTGAATACTGCAAAACAAGAATGTTACCAAATGCCAGGTCCTCATGTCTGTTCAGAAATGAGGGTGGAGACATTACTGACATCGTTGGTGCAAAAACGGTTTTTTGCTGATGGATTTTCTTCAGTGTTTTCTGATGAATAATGATCAGTTCTTGACACTTTGCAGTTCTAAAACTGATGCAGTAATACGTAGGTAACTGTTCAGGTCTGGCTCTCATTCTATCATATTTTGTAGCTATTTACTGGTAAACTATTGAAATTACTCTTTTTCTGTTGGCAGCAGTTTGGCCTAATGTGACAAACATCTTCCTTGTGAGAATTGTCCATAATATTCAAAGTGAAGAGGACCACATACATTTTAGCATTTGTTCGCTGCTGAAAGTGATGACACAAGACCCTTGAAGACCAGGAACACATCCAATTTCTCCTGGTTTAGCCCTGTTGACCAACGTCTATTGGTATTATGAGTAGAATTCAGAAGTAAAGCCCAAGAGACCCCAGCAGAAGAGAACTTTAGTATACATTCTCTGCAACAGATAATAAAAATCCTGAGAGCATCATCTAAGTCCTCTTCCATTAACTATGCAATTGCATTCTGCTTTATTATTGTTTTCTCCCTTGTATTAAGAAACTATCAAGACAGACTCCTTATCAGCTGCATCATAAAGCTAATAAAGTCCATGAATTCTGTATCATCCACATCCATATCTCAAATTCTGAAGACTCCACCATAACTGTCAGTGCTATTCCTATTTATATACAAAGAATTAATAAAATACTTGAATTCTGAATGTCTTGAAATAGTTTTGCCCTATTTAGTAGAAAGATCAGGAACTTTTACTCAGGAATTCCGCTGAAGTGAAACTGTATCCTACTCAGTGGAGCATAGAGCAGTTGCCTGCAATGTTTCTCTCATGTTTCAGCAACACAGAAATTTCTTGCCCTAATCATGCTCCTTCACTATGTTGCTCTACTGAAGTTTTCTGAAATGGGCTCTAGCATGAAATGCTTTTGCTCAGCTAGCCCATTTACTAGAAAGTGCAGCTTCATTTAGTGACTACTAATGAGGTATGGGTTTTGTTGGGCATGCTAAAAAGCATCTTCAGAAGCACTTTGGAAAGGACTTAGGCTACAAGCTCAGGCAATGGAAACAAATATTCCAGTCATATACAATCCTGTAATTCACTCCCTCCTCCTTTACAAGGCATTATACTTCACTGACAGCTCCAAAATGAAACATACAAAAAAAAAAAAAAAGGTAATTTGAAATGCACCTTTCTCCTCAGCAGAGCTGCAATGATTATACATACTTTACAATGGCCCAATGTCACTATGAATCCATTTATTGAGGGAATTTGGGATGTCCATCATGTCAGAGGTTGTCAGGCTACTTTCCGGACTCTGACCACATAAAACAGTTCCTCCTCCTGAGGCAGTCTCACTCCTCTGTCCTATTTCTCTGCTTGGAGAAGAAGGTGTAACTGAAGGTTTTCAAAGCTAATAAAATCTTGGAGACTGCCAGTGACAGAAAGGTTCAGGTATTAGTGGGAGTAGCACAGCTCAGTGAACTGTTTCCCCTTAAACAGCTCATAATTGTGTTTCCAGTTTATCTTTTTCTCCACAGTTGCATAGATTCAGAGAACCTGTGCAAGTATCGGTTATTTTGAACAGAACAGTGTATTTAAGGGGTTAAAACGGCAACATTCTATTAAATCCTCTTTTCACAAGTCAACAAAGGTCATAGACTATGAGGTAACAATGCTTCTAATTAAAGTGGTAAAAACTAGAGAAACTCTAGTTTTAAAAAGTCTTATATTGTCATATTTCTTTTGAAAACTGGGGATTTTTAAAAGATGGAAAGCTGAGCTGCCTAACACAATCACATCGATCAACAAACATAGGATTTTGACTGTATCTCCTATTACAATGCTAGAAACTCAGTCCTTTCTTGCTTGTTTTTCTTTTCTCCTTCCAAAACTGCTTTGTGACACCTTGAGTATGAAAGCAGCCAAATAAAACCTGCCTATTCTTTACAGTCTTCTGAAACTACCTGAATTACAGGGGAAAAGGATGATAAAACTTTAAAAGGTTCATTACATTATACTTATTGTCTACAAGTGCTGTTTTACTTGCTTCTATTAATTTGGCTTTACAGTCTGCAGAGGCAGCCTTGTAACAATAATCTGCCCACTGCAAAACCATTTCAGCACTGAAGCAATCCTTTTGGTCACCCATCCAGCAAGCACATGAATCATTAAATTCTTAGTCAGAAAAGATACCTGTATCTTTGGAGACCTGGCAAAGAAGTAAGTGCAGAGGAAGTTCACAACAGAAAGACTTTGTTTTCTACATTTGAATTTAAAAAGGAATAAGTTTTGTTTGCTAACAGCTCCAGAAGAACAAGGTATATTTTGCCCTACATGCAGAATTGTTGAGCAGTAAATGTTATTTCCCTTTCCAACACCACCTTTTTTCCACAGTAACATGCTTTCATTTATACATACACACAAAAAGAGTATTCACTAAAAATGTACATGTTTGCAGATCTACAGTAATTTCTCCATCTTATTTCTCTGAGAGTTCATCTCAGAGGGTAGCAGAGCAGCACTTGGGCTGTAAATAGAGAAGAATCAATGACAGCCAGAGAGTCGTGAGGCTCTTCCATCTATCAGTCAAGTTGTCACTGCCCCTTCAACACAGGTGAAGAAATGTCAAATAATATTTGCAGCAAGTTAAGCATTCCCCTAAGTGTAAGTGGGACTGTATTGGCTCCAAACACCTGGTTTTGAATATTTTTCTTCAACAAGAACAATCTTAGCAAGAACTGGGAGGGAACACAAGCTCTGTGCCATTTTTCTTTAGGTGACTAACTTCCATCAAGACCTGAGGTAAAGTATGAAGTATTATAGGACACTTGAGAGACAACAGGCGTATAAGGCAAACAGGTAGTAAGTGCAGGGTTGTCAGTGAAGATAGTAGCACTAGCACATGAAATAATAGTAATAAGTAATTTAAGCAAGGAGAAGGAGTGTCAGATGAGACAGCTGAACTGGCAGGTGAGTCTCTCATGAGATATTAAGAGATGCTGGTTTGGAGAGTCAGACATTCTTCCGCCAACATTTACAGTGTCTCTTTCTCCTCCTCTTAAATTGAAAGGAATCAGACAAGCAATATCATGTCTAGTATCACTTAAATTTAATTTTGGTGATCTGCAGATGCTCATGCCCACTAATCTTAAGGCGGTGGCTGAGTGGTTGGGTTTTTTTCTAACCCTAGTGCCTAGCCTGAGCCAGAGTTCTGACAGCAAGTTACTGTTTGCTTGTGGTACTTCTTCTCACCTAACACACAAAATTTACACCACTACCTAGTTTACACTAGCAGCTTAAAATATACCAGAAATGCATATTATAGGTAATCTCTATAGGTAATCTTTTGAGCCATTCTGCAGTGAATTTGCCCAAGTTGAGTTCTGCTAGAAAAGCTCTTAGAGGAAGCTCTGAGAAGCTTTGAGGCAGAGGATTCACCCCAGGGGAACGAGTAGCCACTTCTTTGAAGTGCCTAAGAGCGAGGAGGAGTGCTTAGCAGCAGTCCAGCAGCCACCCTGTGAGCCAGAGCTGTGACTCATCATGGGCAGGGCAGCGCTAAAGGCAGCAGCTTTAAAAGCCTTCACAGAGTGTGCGCCATTTTTTCCCCCCCTCTTTTTCTCTTAATTATGGTAGCTACTCGAAG